>ML777205.1:456921-551252 GCA_009831015.1 Picea engelmannii
AACTTAAATTTCTTTATTTTTCTTAATTGTTTAAAAACATTTTTTTAACATCTAATTGGTTAATAAAACCAACCCTCCACTTAACGACTAGAAATAAATAAGTGGCTAAACATTTTCTGGAAAAGTGTGAATGTGAGATGATGTGAAGAGAGTTACACACTCGGCTCTGACACTGTAGTGAATGCTTAATGCAGTCGATGCTCTGGCAACAACAACTCAAAGCAGAATTACAGGTAGCGTGGCAACCTGCATGCACATTTCTTGCAGTCCATTCCATTCGATATAGAATAAAAGTTTTGTGCTGTAAAAACTTCATATTTCTTGGTATCTACAAATTGTGCAAAACGAAAAATAACTAAGGTGTTTGGGTATATGCTGTCATGCAACTTTGTTTAAATTACAATTAAATTAAATTTTTGGATGATTACCCTAAAAGAAACTAAATGGTCTTTCTACCTGGACACCTCATTAATCAATAAGTAGTTAAAATCTTTAACCTACCGTCAAATTGGAGTGTGCTTATTCTTTTAATTTTTAATTTACTTTGTATAAAAGTCCTTATTTATGGAATTTCTACCTGGACACCTCATTAATCAATAAGTAGTTAAAATCTTTAACCTACCGTCAAATTGGAGTGTGCTTATTCTTTTAATTTTTAATTTACTTTGTATAAAAGTCCTTATTTATGGAAATTCTTTTAAAAGAGGAAACTTTTATTTTTGATGGATTGTTAAACGAAACTTGGTAATTCAAAATAGGCAAAATTAAATGACCAAAAAGATAACAACACATATGAATATGATTTTTATTTTTATGTAGATTTTAAAGAGAAAATAAGATATCCTGTATCTATTGGCCAACAGAATAATGGATAAGCAGCTAACATTATAAAGGTTATTAAGAAAGAAAGGAGTGAGTAGTTCATATTAATTTATCATGTGGTTATTTTATTTTTTTAAGATGTGTAATTTTATTAATAAGTCAAAATTATATTGTAGGTGTTGAAAGCACAAAAATACGTGAATTAGTGCCCTTAAGTATTGTCCAAAATTGGATTTTATAGTATTCAACCTGAAAATTATATATTACATCCCATTACTATCCAAAAAGTTTTCATAAGTAACATGTTGTTTGAATTTTCATGAGTTGTTTATTTAGAAAAAGAATTTTAAATGTTTGTAATAATAATCCTCGAGCTACCAAAAAAAGTGAGAAATTGGTGTTTCTACAAATTATGTATCTAAGGAGAGCCAAGAGTCGTGTAGATATTTGGTTTGGGCACCATTTTTAATTTTCTTTGATGATCCAAATGCCTATGTACAATGCCAAGCCAGCTTTGGAGAGGGAGTTTGCCTCTGTTTCTAACTCTTGTAGACATGATCAAATGATATATGAGTGAAAAGTGTACAAAGTTGTTGAATATTTTGATAAAGAGGTTGTAGGTGATAATTGTGCATGCTTGATTGGCCTTTCATCCAATTTATAACCAACAATATATATATATATATATATATATATATATATATATATTTGTGAGTTCATGTTCTAAAACAAGTTAGCTTTAGACTTAAAAGTTCAACATAATTATGTGTGGTTGCACCCAGTCCTGAGGAAAAAGAGATGGAGTGGGACTCAGAGATGTGAAGGATTCCACCTACTCCTCATAGAGACAGTACTCCTTGTGTCACCCCATAAAAAAAAAGCCCAATGGGAGTCTGTTTGAATCAGGGTTTCATTCTGGGGAGGATTGTCATCTAGTTTATTTGATTGTTTATAAGATTCCAAAATTGTTGTACTTTGAATGTCTATTCGAGTCACAAATGGAGCCATGTTCTCAAAAATAGAGTGGTTCCAATCCAATTAAATTCCCCATGCAACAGTAAGGGGGAGGGCTTTATTTTCTTTCTTGTGAGGAGTTGATAGACATGATCAGAGAGCTTCATCAATAGAGGGGCCCTCCCAAATGTATGATTTCCCATGATCCCTGCAGATTTCCAACCATTTGATTGTGTGAGAGGGCATGAGAGGAATAAGTGATAGATGTATTATGAATCTTTCCCACAAAGGATGTAGTAACCCAACCCTTGGAAATATATTTTTTGCAAGTTGTCCCAAGTAAGAGCTTTGTTCTTGAGGAGGAACCACATAAATAACTTTTCCTTTGCTGGGAATTTTAATTTCCACGACTTTTTCATCCACCAGGGAGTAGGTAGTTGTTCATTCTCCATAGTTAGTGATAGATATCCAATTTTGGGGGCATATACACTAGTTGGGTTTTGTGCCCAAATCAATGAGTCAAGTTGATTTGATAGAGAGATAAAAGAATTGTTAAGATCCTGGGTGTATAGATCACATCTTCTAGCCAATTCGTCGTCCAGATCTAGATCATCACTGGACATCCATTATGTGATTCCCTCAAGAAAAGAATTATTGGCCACTTGATTGAGATAAAAGAATCAATTGTTGCTTAGCCTTTTAAGGAGGTGATTGTTTAAACTACCAATCCATGGGCCCTTCCTGATAAGTACTTGGGATCCATCCCCAATTTTCCAACACAGACCTTGCCCAATGAGGGGGAAGAACTGAATTATTGCTTTCGAGAAGATTGAAAATTTTTGAGAGGATTTTACTGGTTTTTGGATCCAATCCACAATCAAACCAATGCCTATGTATTTCCCTTTTGTCAGTTGTGCTCAAATACCTTCTCCTTGAATGAGGCGCCAAACACTCTTTGTTGCCAAGGATTTTGAGAATTAAAATATATTTTTTATCCCCCAACCTCTTTGAGCCTTTAGGATGGCAATGGACTTCCAGGAGGCTAAACTAGAGATTGCTTATCTTCCCCACCTAACCAGATAAACCTGGATGAAAATTGCTTAATTTTCCCAAGAATGCCTTTTGGGATCTAACCCGGGGTAGACCAATATAAAAGGATTTCTTATATGAAAACTTTGACCATAACAAGTTGACCCACACAGCAGAGCCATCAGTTTCACCAAATCCATATTTGCTTCATAATTTTTGATAAAATCCAAAATCAATCTTGCTTCATGTAGTTATTTGTCTTGAGATTAAACCTCAAATATTTGAACCCATTACCGATATCTTTTGCCTGAATGGAGATAAGATTTGAATCATAATGTTTTGGATGGAGATAAGATTTGAATCATAATGTTTTTCCTTGTGGGATAGTCCCCAAGAGAATATGGCATGTGGTTATTTACTTCTTATAAACAATATTGATTTTGAATGGAGATAAGATTTGAATCATAATGTTTTTCCTTGTGGGATAGTCCCCAAGAGAATATGGCATGTGGTTATTTACTTCTTATAAACAATATTGATTTTGCACTTTTTGGTTCCAAACTTCTTATGTAATTTTATGACTCTTCTTATCAATTTTTAAAATTGATAATAATGGAAATTGTTTTATACATTTTATTTTAAACATAATTCACATCAAAATATATCTAATGAGGTATCACATGAAGTAAAAAGAATTTGTATGTGAAAATATTATGTCTCACCATTTTTTTACTATCTTATCTTTGAGGATTAGGGTTTTGCACTTTATGGTTTCTGCTTCATACTCTAACAAAGAGGGTTTTCATATTTCTTGTTAAGGGATTTTCATAAATGAGTGGTCATCACATTTCTTTTTAGAGATGAGTTATCACCATTGTAGCAACTATGTATTGTTATGTATATTTTAGTGTTTTTCACCATTAAATTCATTAATAGAATTTTGTTTTCACTCTACATTTTTTTCCAAGTAATATATCCTGAGGAAAACCCTTGATCACTTCCCCTCAATTTGAGGATGGTACCCATAGTAAACACTAGATTTTTTAGGACACAATTCCAAGTGGGGAGGATAACATTCCATCCCACCCAATGGATGACTCTTTGTGTACTCTTTACAATTTTAATAAGTATTATTTTATTTCATTCTCAATCCAATCGAGATCCCCTATAGATCTAACATGTGGGGTGGTGCAAGCTAATGCTTCCCTCTCATGACAAATTAGTTGCAATGGAAATATGGGAAAACAACAATCCCCTGACTTGGAGGATTTGTTATAGGTACATGTACAACTTATTAGAATATGGTGTAGAAAGATGAAAAGTAAGAAATCAAATTAGCTTCCAGAATATATAACTTTTATTTATGGAAAATTAGTATAACTATAAAAAAAAACACATTTTTTAAGAGAAGTATGATATTATTCATCTAAAATGTAATGCATATGTTCACATTAGGTTTAGTATCTAAATGACAAAATTTCTTGAAACAAGTTTGTAAAGTTGTAGTCCATTTTTGTGTGACACAATTTTTTTCATATTTTTTATGTTAATTTATATTTTTTTAATTTAATAATTCCAGTGAAACCCTAAAATTATGAGGCCAAACGTTAAGATTGAATGTGAGGAGGGTATTAACATAACCAATAAAAAAATATTTATTATGTAGCTCTTCATGTATACTTGTGCACCATATAATGTATTTTCTAGATGGGTGAGACAATAAAACATTATGGTAGAAAGAAAATGCTTATATAATTTAGAATTATGACATGTATAAAAAAATGAATAAAAAATAGAAATATATATATATATATGTGTGTGTGTGTGTGTGTGGAATCTACATCCACAACTCTATAAGTGTGTGTGCACTTTCATTAATGGTGAATATGTGGACTATATTCAAATACCTCATTGAAAATGAAGATAATAATAAGGAACTAGATAAATGAGTGTGTTTTTGTTTGTGTTGTTTGAATCGCTAGGTTCATCACTCCAAAGCTAAAACCAAAGTAGCCAACTCATCCAACATGTAAAGGAAAAGAGACAATCTCGCCTTTTTTTTTAATTCACATAAATGCAAGGGCATTATAAAAGCATGTCCATGTTTTAGTTATAAAACCATGTGTGTTTTATTTTTACATAAAATAATAACCATGTAAAATTCCCTCATCTAACATGTTTCAACATAAAATCGGTATCACCAAAATCTTGTTTTGATGTCATATGATCCATTTTCCTCTCTTGGCCATAGTTAAGGCCCCTAAACCCTTCTCCTTTGCAAAAAACAACCTAATGGTGCCTAGGATATTAATTATAAGTGAAAGAACCCATAGAGAGGGCATATGTC
Source organism: Picea engelmannii (assembly GCA_009831015.1). Lineage (NCBI taxonomy): Eukaryota > Viridiplantae > Streptophyta > Pinopsida > Pinales > Pinaceae > Picea > Picea engelmannii. The sequence continues at coordinate 462,074 of ML777205.1, forward strand.
ATGGTTGGAGACCTTGATCACGGTGCTTGAGGCCTACAATCTGTATTTTCCTATGTAAGGTCCATATTCCCTTTTTCACCATCGTTTAGGGCCCTAAATGCATCAATATTGCCCAAAAAAAATTAATGAAGGCCATATCCCACTAAGAGGCCCAATATCCCATGGAAAGGTCTTATGTGGTGTTTTAATGCAACTTTCATGACTCTTGAACCCAAAAAGATTTCTCAAATTCCTAAGGCCCTTGGTATCTTTCCCTGAGCATTATCAAAAATTAAATACCCATTAGTCTTACTAAAAACATAATATTGTCCCTTGGTAAACCACTCGTAGTCTAAAGATCCCCAACATAGGGCATGTTTTTTGGGTTATACTAGATTTTTTTCATCGTGATTGAGCATGTGAAGCTTTAGTTAGAGAACAAGGCCCTTGTTGTCCTCCTTGGCCTTTATTAAACCTTGAGACCCATTCTTGAGTCACAACTAGCCTAGTCTCGGTGTACATATCCCACTTTGAGGTGATTGATACGATAGATAGGTCATATGTGGTGGTTTAAGGAATCATCCATGGCACTTGATCCTAAGTAGTAAGGTTTATGATCGAAGGCTCTTGTTTCCCTTCCCCAAATATGTGTAAGGACTCAACACCCATCCATGATTCCCAATACCTTGTAATGGCACCCATATTCAACATAGATGCCAAAGACTCGCTAGAGAGGGCTTGTGTCATTAGTTGTTATTTCATTAAATTTGAATTAATTAGGCAAAATCTAGACTAAAAGAATATGAATTTGATTCTAAAAGTGTCAATATCATTGTTTCCAAAGTGAATAATTGGGTTCTAAAATGGATATTATTGGTTTTCAAAAGAATGATTTTCAATCCCAAAAGTGCAAATTTCAAATAATTTCAAATCCAAAAAGTGTGATTTACAATTCCAAAAGTGTGATTTTTTATACCGAGAGCGTGATTTTCTATCCCAAAAATGTGAAATTTTAAATACAAAAGTGTCAATTTCAATTGCAAATGTGTGAATTTTGATACCAAAAGTGTCAATATCTAATTTATAAAATGTGTATTTAGATTTCAATGTTTTGAATTTTTTCGTAATGTGTATATAATATTTAAATCAGAGATTAATGTGAAATTGTCAACATATTATTTTTGTATGTGCATGCATAAAATCACTATGATTCCCATTGCTAAAATTATCAAAATTGAGTCGATAATATTAATATGACCTGGGACCTCTAGCACGCCATGTCTATATTATCTGCATTTGTACATTGGATTACATCAAACGATATTCACATGGCTAATGATTCCATAGTGGTGTTGAGAGATAGATAAGATTGTTTATATGTTTGAGAAGGAACTGTCGATGAATTTCATGGACTTGCAAGTACATATTCTACTTCACATGGTTGATGAGGTTGAATTAGCAAGGGTGCTCTCATGTCATTAGATGTTCTTCTTAGAGAGGTACATGAAAATGTTGAATGGTTTTGTTCAAGAAAGGGTAAAAATCGAGGGGTCTATCACTGAGGGGTGCATAATATACACATCATTCTATTATGCTAGTGAGTACTTGAAGAAAATTGATGACACACATGTTGCAATGCTTTGGAACGACCAATGGGATTAGGACAAATGGAAGGGGACCTACTCAAAATGAACAGAAAGAAGTGCATGATAAAGAGTAAGTGATTACTTATATTTTGTCAAATTTATACAAAGTAAGTGTTTACACTGAACTTGATAATATATATTTGATCTCATACTATTCATTTTGATCTCATGAATATACGAGTGAAATCATAAATTGATGCCATCAATAAATTTGTTCTTTACAATGTGAAGGCAATGCAATCATGGGTCATTTTGTATGAAGAGAATAGAAGGAAGTGGAACAGTGACAGGAAATAATTTAGAAAATTGAATGGTAGAAGCATGTCTTATCATGATCATTTAAAAGAAAATAAGCCAATGATATGTGCCAACATTTGGGTGGCTAACTAGATGAGAGAGAAATATGGAATGTATGGTTGTTACCCACGTGGTGAAGAGGATGCACTAAACATAGGGATTGAGTGCAACAACTCTTTAATAATCTCTCTATGTACAATTTTCACTTTGTAATGCATGTTTCAATTATAACATGCATTATGTTTTTAATTAATACTTGGGTTATTATACATATGACAGTGTCCTTTGTTCACATTTTATGTGGAAATTTGATCCCATCTATGTGGGAATATGGACTTCATTTTCACATTGAGGATGTCGATGATGGATGTGTCACACTGGACTGTGGAGTGGCAGTTGATTTCAATTAACCTAGTCGTGCTAGCCACCGTGATCAGAATCTAATAGAGGAGAAGTTGGGTTACGTTGGAAAGACACAAGAGATTATGAAAGTGGACTTCTTATCTTTCCAATGTGTTAATTTTAGGTGCAAATGGTGGGATACCTTCAACCAAAGTAATGCAAATGAAGACCGTGATAGTGGACTAATATGTATCAACTTTAAAAAAAAATGTGGAATGAAACTAAGGATCATTATCTTTTCTCAAAACACTGCAACCAAGAGTTTTTTACTCCGATGTATTCAATAGGGATTGGTGGTTTGTATCAATTTGAGTAGAAACCATCTTTTTTAGAACACCAATGTTATAATTCCAAGCAAGGAACATAGACAAGGTGATGGCAATGAAGAGTGATATGTACATGTTTTATTTCAACATTTATATTTTGGATGTATCATTTTATTATGGTTATCTATTATTTTCCAATTGTGTTTTTTCTTAATTTAATGATGTTGGATATAAAAGTTAACAATCATTTACAACCATCATGTTGAAAATTAATTAAATTGTTTTGGAATTTCAAGCTCTTTGATAAATTATGATTCATTTTCAATTGTAAGATTAGCATGTTATCCTTTGGGACGTTGCATAAAAGGTATTTTTCATATATATATTTATTGTCATGCATTTTAAACTAATATATTAGTTTTTATGCATATAGGCATCTTTATTTTTCTACAATAGAAACTAGTAAGTAGTGGATGTTGAGGAAAAGGTATAAAGAACCTTACTCAAGCATTTTCAAATCTTCTCTGGATAAGACAAGATAGTTGGGAATGTCACCCAGGGCTTATAGCCTCACAAATATTCACTTAATCCACAAGTACCAATTACAAAGGATCAAGGTTGATTTCATGTTTATAGCAATGTAAAATAAAATTAAACAAAGTTATGTGAGAGTATATAGAATTTACAATAATCTAAACATGGAGATAAAAGAAAAAGAAAGAACCATATATCATGAAGACACATATGTGAGACATAAAAAACAATCTGACTTTATTTCATTCTGAGACCCAAAATTGAGTTCTCTTTTACAAACCCCTGTAAGGGTAGGGACCAAAGTCAGATTTAGAAGCCTTCGATGGGAACCATACAAAAAGACTCTAACAACACAATAAAAATGAAACTAATGATCTGGAGCAGCTTGCCACAACATGCTACCAGTTGACTCTGCAAGATATTCTTTATCAGTCATGAAATTTAATTCATAAACAAACAAGAATACACAGGCTGCCAAAGATAAATCAAACACGTTTAAAACAAGTTGTTGAAATATGTGATTCAGTTTTGAATCTTGTTGCCTTCAATAAGACCCTGTTGTCATCAAGAGGATTAACCTTTCTAGTAAACTCAGAATGAATGAAAACTGAAAATATCTCACTAATATAGAGAAAAAAAATTGGTTGTAGTTCTCCTTCTATTCTCTCCCCCTTGTCTCTTCATTTGATTGAGCTTTTATTCTCTCTCAATAAGTTATGGTAGTTGAACTACCTTTCTTCAGTTAAGTCAAATTAAGTTAACTAATTAGTTTTGAAGAACACACGGCCCTAAGAGGGGGGGGGGGGTGAATTAGTGTGTGAATTATTTTAACAATTTCTTTTCACAAGTTACCGGTTAAAACATAAATGAACAGACAAAGAACAATCACATCATAATTATAATGAACACAAAGAACCAGATGTTTGTATAAGCTTTGTATAATTGATATGAACATAAATATGAATATATGTGATCGAGGATTTTCTTTTTAGCACCAACTGAAATAAGGAGCACCAACCCCTCGGAGAGAACCAACTCTCTGCCAAGACCCAACTTGGCGCAAGACCCAGCTTGTTGCAAGTCCCAGCTTGTTGATAGAACCCAGTCTATCCAACTAGAGTCTATTCAACTCCAGTGGTAGTGATCCATTATAGAATAAATAATCAGAGATATACTTTAAGACACTCATGACCACATTTCATCTTCTCTGTTATTCACATTTTCTTTCCTCTAATATCTTCTTGGAATTTGCTTCAACTTATTTAACTTATGTTTTGAACTGCATTTTATCTTCTCTCTATTATTCACATTTTCTTTCCTCTGATGTCTTCTTGGAATCTTCTTCAACTTTTTATCTTCTATTTTGGACTGCAAAGAAACTTTCTTCTCACCACTTTTTCTCGTTTATATAATCTTCAAACTGGTGTGAAATTTAAAACAATGTGTCCCTTTATTTGAACCATTGTACCTTCTCATTTAAAATGATAATCCAAACTTTAATTAATATCATTTTTCTTTTTATTCTTTATTCATATTTTCATGATTTATTCTCTTTTTAATCATGACTTTGTATCGGTTCATTTTTGTCATAAATTGATCACAGTCATGGATCAATTTAATCCTTTATACTTGATTCCTAATCTCTGTTATATTTACAGAGACCAGATTCTGTGAAGGCGCTTCCTTCAAACCATCACATATGACCGTGCGTTACATAACCACGGGCTTTACCAATTATAGCGACATGTTATAATTTTCTTTTAATATTCTTATAGCATATGACCAACGACGGTGATCGAATGCTAAGCTTGAACGAGTGCTTGAGTGCTTTACCAAATCAACGGTCATGATTCAATCTCCTGACGAGATGGACGACTGACGGGATTTCGGTACTTTTCCCTTCAAGTTATCGTGAATTCCAATATTACAAAACTCACAATCACGAAATCACCAAAACAATCGGAAGTTCATATTACCCACTGATATGGACGGTTGTTGAGATTTCGGCTCTTTTCCCATGGAGTCTTCATGACTTACTACATTGCAAAATTCTCGATTATGATATCGTCGATACAATCAGACGATTCACGTATATCTCGCAGAGATACATCAACGGTCCACCTTAAAGCTTAATCTGATCCCTTCTTTCCTTAATCGAATGATTGTGTCTTAATCATGCATTGATATGTGTGGCCATCGGGATTTCGTTGTTTTTGCCTTCGAATCTCCGTGACCTCCAATAGTCCATTTCGGCGTTCGAGACTTCGTGATGTTGAAGTTTTTGCTTACAAAAAAAAACTCTTGAAGTGGTAACTCTCGATACTGTGGATCATCTGACGCGTGTACCTTTCACATTTCAGCATTCGAGACTTTCGGACTATAGAGTATTTTCTTAGTGGTGATATATCCTAAAGTAGGAACTCCCGACGTGACGTAAACCTGTTGATGTCACATGATGACTTGGCACGTGTCGAGTAGCTTACACGTGTCATTTAAATTCACTATTTACACGTACCCAAAATTCCAAATCGACTTGACACTTGTCAGTGTCTGATTTCCCCACATGTCATAGATGACATGATCTATCAACGTGTCTTACTTCCTCGATTTCGAGATTCTTGACTCCTCGACACTCCAAAATTCTGACAGGGGCTTAGCGCTTTGTTAGCTCCTACCTTAACCTTCATCAATGTGACCACCAGTTGTGACCAGGGGCCAAGCCAGAGGAGTGCGTCATGATTTCGCATATCGTGAACTTATGATATGAGTTGCCTTGCTCGAAACTCGTGAAAATCTGAAATGCTTCATGACAGATCAACATTCCATGGCCTCAGTGATCCGATGACTGATGGGGTTTCATCACTTTGAACACACAACCTCTTTACCTTACTTATCTTATCCTTCCACATTGATATGCTCTAACGGCTAACGAGAATCAGGTTTAATCCGACGGTTGTTGAGGCTCTTGAAGCACATCAACGGTCGTCAACTTTCCTCAATCCAATGGTCTAGATTGGATCATGAATTCACATTTCGATATTTCAAGAAGCATGATCCTTTCTCTCAACTCGCAATCTCTGAATTCTCAAAATCCAGTATTCCACTCTCGCCAGATTGACGACCCACGTCGCTCCTCCTGATCGACGGTCCTTATCTTATCGCAATTTCATGTTTCGGTATTTCAAAGGTTAGAGAACCTCCCTTCTTCTGACTCCTGATTTCCCGATATCCGCTTACGTTGGATCAACGGTCCATGACCCTCCATGATCCAATGGTCCAGATCATATCACGATTTTTCATTTCGCGAGTTCATGCAACACTGTCTTTGACTTACCTAATCTGGAAGTCCGTTAAATTACAATCACTTGCCACATGTCCTCTTGATCCAATGGATCAAATCATTTCACTACTTTGGAGTGTTAAATAACTCCTAGGCGTATCCCCCTTGCATCTCTACTGGATCCGATGGCTAATGGGTATTCTTGAAGTAGATCAACGATCACGATCTTTCAATGGTCCTCAAGTCCATGGTCACTCAAATGACCGATGTGCGTTGTATTAGACGATCAACATGGTCAAAATATTTGATAGGACGGTTGTTGAGATTCTCATTCTAATCAGACAACTGCTGAGGTTTCTTCACTTTGATCGAACGAATGCTAAGGCTCTTCATTCACTAACTCTCATGAGCTTTAATATAGTCAGTCGCTAGTTCTCCTGAGCTTTGATATCTGCGTTTTCTAACCCTCCTCGGATTTTATCATAGGATTGTTGATCCTATCGTGATCAACAATAATCACAAATTTATTTTGCAACCTGATATACTGTTGACATCAATGACAATCTCATTTGTCATTTAACAACAGATCATCTGATCGAATGTCAACATCAATGACTGTTGACATCAATGATTGTTGACATCAATGACAATATTTCCAACAATCTCTCCCTTTGTCATTGAGGTCAACACACTAACTTCATATACAAAACTCCCCCCTGTGTTGATTCTTTCCTTTTATGAAGTTTTCCTTTATATGAAGTTTCTCTCCCCATTTGACATCAATGGAAAAAGGTTTCTTCTCCTATGATCTATCTGTATAAGTACTTATCTGACCACTGGAAACTCCTTCTCCAATCAATCTTTTCCTATTATAACATAATGACTCCTTCTGTTGTTGATTTCTATCTCCCCCTTAGGTAAATATTCCTACAGACATGTTATTCCAATCATAGTTGAATGACTTCGCCTGTCAATATGCTTTCTCTCTTTCTGACTATTCTCCACCTTTGTTTCTGAAAAGGCAGATCTTGTTTATAGGGTTTCTTCCCCTATTGATTTGCTTACTTCTTATCTTAGTTGATTGGGATTTTTTTGTTTTTTTTTTTGTGTTTCAAATGAGTAGTCTTTCTTGATACAAATTTTTGTAGTGATCGAGTCTTTTCAAGATTTAATCTAATTACTTTCTTATTTACTAACCAAAAATTCACTTGAGTTTTTACTAACTGTTCTCCCCCTTTATTTCTATAAAGGGTATCATTTTCTGACAGGGTTTCTCCTCTTGTTTTTTTTTCTACAGGATGTCATCTACCTCATTTTGTACATCAGAATATTGTTGTTGTGGATACTGGAACACTGTGCAATTGTAGCTCATCCTTTTTTCAAACAACCCTTGGTTTTGTTCATCGATCTCTACCAATAGTTTTTATATCATCCACCTTGACATGTGTACTCTCAACAATCCTATGTATCCTAAGATTGTAGAACCTATATGCTTTCTTAGTAGTAGCATATCTAAGAAGAATACCTTCATCAGATATGGCATCAAATTTTCCGAGATTCTTCTCAAGCTTTTTGACATAACCCTTACATCCAAATACTTTGAAGTATTTTACAGAATGAGCTCTCCCAAACATGGTTCACAAGGAATTTTAGTACTGTTAATCCTGAGTTGACCTTTGTTCAATATGAATACTGATGTGCTTACAACTTCTCTCCAATATCAATACTAATTGATGGAATATCCATCAGATAATTAGCTTCATCTTAAAGGTCCTCATTGGGATAGGGACACTTGGATGCAAAATGACCAACTTTTCCATAGTTAAAACATTTGTAAAGAGGTTTTCCTTTTTACTTCCCTGGTCCTTTCTGAATTTTTCTAATGAAATTGTCTTATTCCACATCAGATTCTTCATGATGGTTGGATTGAGGTTTTTTCTCTTGATTTATCTTTGTGTCAGATGCTTTGAAAGATATTTCATCTTTTGTTGATTTATCATGCCCTATTCTCATTTCATATGTTGTAAAGATTCCATGGAGCTGATCAACTATGAGTGTATTTAGATCGGATCTATCTTTAATTGAAGAAATCTTTGCATCATATCTCATAGGTAATGACCTTAAGATTTTGTGCACAATGGGTTTATCTGTAACTTCTTTTTGTTGTTCTAGGATTGAAGATTCATCATCAACATCATCATTGTGTGCACCAGAAGATTCTTTATCATTGTTTTGAGAATATTCCTTATTAGAAGTTTTATCCCCCAAAATCGTATTATTAACTTCATCAATTTCAGGAGCAATATTTTCCTCATCTTTCTTATTTGGTACTTGGGATTTTATTTTCCATATCTTCTTATTTACTCTTGTTGTCATATTTTGTGAAGCATTTCTTATTAACTGGTTTCTTGAGTTCCAATAGTAATAAGCTTTTTGACCATAGTCACCACAACTATAGCATCTCATAGTGTAACAATGTGCAGCAATATATCCAAGATGATTGCAGTTCCAACATCTTATATTGTTGTTGAACCTACCAATTTGTTTTCTTCCATGATGCCTACAGTCCAAGGCTTTATGACCATGTTCATTACAAGCAAAACAATAACCTTTAAAGACACTCTCATACCTTCTTTGATTCATCCATGAAGGTGTATCCCTTCTGAACTTGCTTTGAGGACTATGAATAGCTTTTGGATGTCTTCCATGATCAGATCTTCTAAATTTTTTAGTGTTGCTTTTATTTCTTGAATGTGTAGAAACTGAGTCATACCTGATTTTACTTTTTGCAAATGAAGAAGTTGTTTCAGACCTATCTTCATCCTTTACAACTGAAGAAACTGTGTCAGACCTGTTTTCACCTTTTACAAATGAAGGACCTGCATCAGATTTCTTAGGGATACTGATCTTTTCCTTATTGTATCCAAAGCCAGATTTGTCACTTGGTGATCTCTGACTATCTAGGATCTCATCCAGGGTCATGGAGTTGATCAAGAACTTGTTTTGGGTGTCTGACTTCTGAACCTTCTTTCTAAGATTCACAACTTCTGTTTCCATCTCATGACAGGATTCTTCCTTTTTTTCCAACTGGTTCCTTACTACCTCTTCTCTCCTTTTGGCTTCTTCAAGTTGGATTTTAAGATTGACATAGTTTTCCCTTAGTTACTTTAGATCTACAATGTTTTTTCTTGAGACATCATCTTCCTTATTTTCTTCTTTTGATTGACTGATTACATTTTTCAGTCTGTTGATTTTCTCTTCCTTTTCTTCTGTTAGACCAGCAACTTTTATTTTCAATCTTTTGATCTCATTTTCTTTGTTTTCTAACTGAATCTTTTGCTCAGATATGATTTATTTATTGTATTTGAGCTTTTCTTTTATTTCCAGGATATGCTTCTAATTTCCAAGCTCATCATTTTCCTTTTCCTTTTCTTTTACTTGATTAATTTCTTTCTTCGGCTTCTTGATCTCCTCTTCTTTCTCTTCTAAATGATTGTCTTGTTCCTATATTATCTTATCACAGTCCTTGAGAATTTCCTTTATTTTAAATACATGTTTTTTATTCTTTTCAAGGAATTCTTGAGTGTATTCATGAAGATAGCTATAGTCTAATTCATTATGGTGATAGAGGTATTCATGGAAACTCCAATCAACCTTTTCTTTGGCCTTTGATAGTTCTTCTTCTTCTTCTTCTTCCATGGGATAAATGCTAACAGAACATTTTGTTATTGTATCCGAGTCTTGTTCTTTACTTGTAGAGGAGGATTTAATATCACTGCTATTGCAGTCGAAATATTGTGGGGACTCCTTACTTTTATTGATGGTTGAGTCTTCATCTTCATCCTAGATAGGAATGTCTTCTGTGTCTTTATTTTTTATTTGATACATATTTTCTAACTTCAGCCATAAGTCCTTGGCGGATGTGCATATTCCTATTCTTGTCTTGACTGTATCTGATAATCCATTGAGAAGAATATTCAATGCCACTTCGTTGTTCTTCCTTGCTCTTCTTTGGATTGTATTTTTGGATAGATTCTTTGATGTAGTTAAGTCCCAAGGATTTCTTGCTATTGAATTCCAAACCTCAGATCCTTTTGACTTCAAAAACAGTTTCATATTTTCTCTCCATGAGAAATAATCTGTTATATTGAATAAAGGAGCTTCAATTGTGGAGAGAGCCATGTGTCCACCCATTTCTTCAAGATCTGCCTTCCAGTGTTTTAAACTGTGTTTGAAGGAACCTGGTCTGATACCAATTGAAGAACACATGGCCCACACTAAGAGGGGGGGGTGAATTAGTGTGTGAATTATTTTAACAATTTATTTTCACAAGTTATCGGTTAAAACATAATTGAACAGATTAAGAACAATCACATCATAATTATAATGAACACAAAGAACCAGATGTTTATATAAGATTTGTATAATTGATATGAACAGAAATGTGAATATATGTGATCGAGGATTTTCTTTTTAGCACCAACTAAAGTTTTCAGTACCAACTGAAATAAGGAGCACCAACCCCTCGGAGAGCACCAACTCTCTGCCAAGACCCAGCTTGGCACAAGACCCAACTTGTTGCAAGTCCCATCTTGTTGATAGAACCCAGTCTATCCAACTAGAGTCTATTCAACTCTAGTAGTAGTGATCCATTATAGAATAAATGATCAGAGATATACTTTAAGACACTCATGACCACATTTCATCTTCTCTGTTATTCACATTTTCTTTCCTCTGATATCTTCTTGGAATCTGCTTCAACTTATTTAACTTATGTTTTGAACTACATTTTATCTTCTCTCTGTTATTCACTTTTTCTTTCCTCTGATGTCTTCTTGGAATGTTCTTCAAATTTTTATCTTCTATTATGGACTGCAGAGACACATTCTTCTAACCACTTTTTCTCGTTTATATAATCTTCAAACTGATGTGAAATTTAAAACAACGTGTCCCTTTATTTGAACCATTGTACCTTTTCATTTAAAATGATAATCTAAACTTTAACTAATATCATTTTTCTTTTTATTCTTTATTCATATTTTCATGATTTATTCTCTTTTTAATCATGACTTTGTATCGGTTCATTTTTGTCATAAATTGATCACAACCATGGATCACTTTAATCCTTTATACTCGATGCCTAATCTCTGTTATATTTACAGAGACCAGATTCTGTGAAGGCACTTCCTTCAAACCATCACATATGATCGTGCGTTACATAACCACGGGCTTTACCAATTATAGCAACATGTTATAATTTTCTTTTAATATTATTATAGCATATGACCAATGACAGTGACCAAATGCTAAGCTTGAACGAGTGCTTGAGCACTTTACCAAATAAACGGTCATGATTCAATCTCTTGACGAGATGGACGGCTGGCGAGATTTCGGTACTTTGCCCTTCGAGTTATCGTGAATTCCAATATTACAAAACTCACGATCATGAAATCGCTGAAACAATCGGACTTTTCATATTACCCACTGATATGGACGATTGTCTGGATTTCGACGCTTTGCCCATGGAGTCTTCATGACTTACTACATTGTAAAATTATTGATTATGATATCGCTGATACAATCGGACAATTCACGTTTATCTCGCGGAGATACATCAACGGTCCACCTTAAAGCTTAATCTGATCCCTTCTTTCCTTAATCGAACGACTATGTCTTAATTAGGCATTGATATGTGTGGTTGTCGGGATTTCGTTGTTTTTTACTTCGAATCTTTGTGACCTCCAATAGTCCCTTTCGGTGTTTCGACATTTGGTACTTCATGATGTTGCAGTTTTTGCTTACAACAAAAAACTCTCAAAGTGGTAACTCTCGATACTATGGATCATTCGACCTGTGTCCCTTTCAGATTTTTGACATTCGAGACTTCTGGACTATAGAGTATTTTCTTAGTGGTGAAATATCCCGAAGTAGGAACTCCCGACGCGACGTAAACCTGTTGACGTCACATGATGACTTGGTAGATGACGAGTAGCTACCACGTGTCATTTAAATTCACAATTTACACATACCTAAAATGCCAAATCGACTTGACACTTGTCAGTGTCTGATTTCCCCACGTGTCATAGCTGATGTGGTCTGTCAACATGTCTTACTTCCTTGATTTCGAGATCCTTGACTCCTCGACACTCCAAAATTATGACAGGGGCTTAGCGCTTTGTTAGCTCCTACCTTAACCTTCATCAATGTGATCACCAGTTGTGACCACGGGCCAAGCCAGAGTAGTGCGTCGCGATTTCACATATCGTGAACTCCTGATATGAGTTGCCAGCTTGCTTGAAACTCGTGAAACTCTGAAATGCTTCATGACAGATCAACGTTTTATGGCCTCGGTGATCCGACGACTTACGGGGTTTCAGCACTTTGAACTCACAACCTCTTTAACTTACTTATCCTATCCTTCCACATTGAGATGATCTAACGGCTAATGAGAATTGGGTTTAATCAGACAGTTGTTGAGGCTCTCGAAGCATATCAACGGTCGTCAACTTTCCTCAATCCAATGGTCTGGATTGGATCGTGAATTTGTGTTTCAGTATTTCAAGAAGCATGCTCCGTTCTCTCAACTCACAATCTCCAAATTCTCAAAATTTGGTATGACACTCTCGTTAGATTGACTACCCACGTTGCTCCTCCTGATCGACGATCCTTATCTTATCGTGATTTCATGTTTCAGTATTTCAAAGGTTAGAGCACCTCCCTTCTTCTGACTCCTAATTTCTCAATATCCTCTTACGTTGGATCGATGTTCCATGACCCTCCATGATCCAATGGTCCAGATCATATCGTGATTTCGCGTTTCGCGAGTTCATGCAACACTGTCTTTGACTTTCCTGATCTGCAAGTCAGCGAAATTACAATCACTTGCCACATGTCTTCTTGATCCTACGGATCATATCATTTCACTGCTTTGGAGTGTTAACTAACTCATGGGCTTATCCTCCTTGCATCTCCACTGGATCCGACGGCTGATGGGTATTCTTGAAGCAGATCAACAGTCACGATCTTTCAATGGCCCTCAAGCCCACAGTCACTCAAATGATCGATGTGTGTTGTATCAGACAATCAACATGGTCAAAATATTTGATGGGACGGTTGTTGAGCTTCTCATTCTTATCAGATGACTGCTGAGGTTTCTTCACTCTAATCAGATGACTGTTGAGGATCTTCATTCTCTAACTCTCCTGAGATTTAATATAGTTAGTCACCAGTTCTCCTGAGATTTGATCTCTGTGTTTTCTAACCATCCTAAGATTTTATAATAGGATTTTTGATCCTATTGTGATCAACAATAATCATGAATTTCTTTTGCAACCTGATATATTGTGCAATGTGCTCTTCCTTCTGAGCTTTGGTCTTCATACTGCTCCCTCGTCCTATTTTTTCCTCTTCCTGAGCTTGTGCTTTTACTTCTTTGCATAATGTGTGACATCTTCCGCCGACTGATATACTGTTGACATCAATGACAATCGCATATGACATTTAACAACAGATCATCTGATCAACTATCGACATCAATGACTATTGACATCAATGATTTTTGACATCAATGACAATATTTCCAACAAGTTTGAGGCAAATAAATAATAATAACATATAAATAAAGGTCTTTAAATAATAACTAAATAGGCGGGACCCCTTGTTACTCCCAATTATTTCCTTTTATAATTATCTGACATAACAAATAGTCAAATCATTTAATTCAAAAATATCTCTTTGTAACTCTCACTTCATATATATATGCTCAAATGATAAATACCAACAAAATGTAATATAATCATCTCCCCAAAAATCATTATATCCAAGCTATCCAAAACAATTTCAAATATATGTTTGTTGTAAACTATTGTCTTCAACATATAAAACAACCTCAATCATCAAAATCCATATTTACTGTGTGAGGAATTAGGTCTCTTCTTGATGGTGTCCCCTGCCTCTATTCCTTCTACCATTACTGCCCCTACTGGAAAAAACTCATCCTGAAGCAAATTCAATGAATCATGAAAAATTATTAATAATACATACATGAAACTCCACTTAAATAAATCAAGAGTTGGCTCTATTATTTACTACAAGACACATGCAATCCACCCATAAAATTGTCATCAATTAATTTCCATACAAACAGGGGGTTGATAGGGTCATTGGGAGTATGGGGGGTTTTTATTTTGCGTAAAAATGATATAATGGAAGTGACTCCAATGGTTATTGTTGAATCATTATCCATACCAAACAATTCCATTTTCAAAATCAATTAAAATTCCAAACCCTTTACTGTTTCAAAATTGCAATTCAACACTTTGTTTCCAAAATTCCAAAACTGGTGTTTCACTTCACGACTGTTCATTTTGCATTTATAAATTGCATTGAATAATAATCATTTCATAATTGATTGCCCAAGAAACATTCAACAATGATAGCATAGGTCACGCATAGTAGATTCAATGAGACATAGTATTCCAATAATCAAAACCAACAGTCGAAGAATGGACGAACTGAGGTCCACATCATTACCATCGGTACTCTCTTAACGACTACAAAGTTTCACGAAGTGGACTCAAAATGGATCCCTGTGTATAATGCAATTCCAAACTAAGATTTCAAATAACAAAGCTTCCAAAGTTCCTTTGTATTCTGGTTTGCAAAAAATCATTCAACGCATATATATTTCATCCACATAGATACTTTTTTCTCATAAAAATCGAACATCTCAAGAATTCTAACACAGTAGGTCGTATATATTAAACAATGTTTTTGAAACACTGTCATCACCTCAACATTTCCACATGACAGACTATATAAAAAAAATATAAGTGGGATTAGCATTATTTCTTACATCTCACAGTAAACAATCAACAAAACCCATGACTAAAAGAGCACGAACAGTGACTTTATTAAAGGTTGGATTGTCCACCCTTGCACCATTTTTCAAATACAAGGTTCGATAAACAATCACCAATAGTGATGCGGTAAAGGAGGATGAGCTGACCAATAGTTTTATGTTTTGGCCAAAGGAATATCTTCAACAACCTAGAACCACCATAAGTTTCCACGGTCGTATTTACAGTTCTTATACAAGAACGCGAGAATGATAACCATGAAATCCACATAATTAAATGAAAGGCAGAGTCTAAAAATAATCCAAAGGCTGCGAACAATGGTACCATTCTCATAAGATAGGGAGGAACCACCAAATAAAACCAGAGGCAAGGCAGGCCCAAAAACTTCCAAACAATATATTTTTTCCATAGGTAAAGCAACAAAGAAAATACATATAGTAAGAGATACCCATATCATTTTTAATGCGAATAGTTACATACATCGTCATAGAGACCAAACTTCATTGATAATCCATACACAATCGAAAATCCCATAAAACTTTGGAAATTCACTGTCAATGAGAAAATTTAAGAGCCAACTCTTGACTTAATTAAAGAGCATAGAGAAAACTTCATGGATGGAGCAGCAAGAAATATCATACCTATGTGTAAAATTTTCCCAGGGGAATCGACCAGGTCGGTATTCCTCTTCCACGATCAAACAAAGAAGAGTAGCAGTAGCCAACAAAGAACAAATGTGAAATGGCTAGGGTGGCGTGCTTAAGGTAGGTTAGAGCGGCGTGCATTTAGTGCACATCATATCTACACTTACATTCATCCAAGGACAGTATGAGCAACTAACCATACATCACATCAACCACTAGCTCCAAATCAATGTAATGCAAGCCGAATACATCATAGTTTTCCTATGTTTCAAACTTACAAATGTGCCAACTCTTTCAAAACCCCAATGTAACATACATCAAGACTTGTTGGGGATATTGTGTCCCAACCTTTAGACTTCCAATTTAAACAATGTGTGCAACCCTTGTAGCATGAAATCAAGGTAATCACCATACCATACACTATATATATAAAAATTGGAGTGTAGATCCTTCGCCAAACTAAATGTAGCATAATAATACTTGTGAGAGACAAATCGGACAACATCATTTCCTCTTTAGTCACATTACCCATAACATTAAGTGATCAATTACTTGGACAATGATTTAAAAGACAGTAATTGTAGAGCTTGTATCGCAACTCAGTCATAAAAACATAAAACATAAGTGTCGTCTTTCTATCATAGTCACATAAGGGGTCCCACATATTAGTATATTATTAAATATAAATAAATAATAAGGTGTTGCATCCATTTGCAAGCAGGCACCCTATGTTGCGCTTTTGGGAGTCAACAAACTAGTGACTCCATGAGGAAATATGTTTCCAACAGATGAAGAACTAAGAATGTACAGTTTCACAGACCAGTGAAAATGGATCAAAGCATTATTGACAAGAATAATTATGCAACAAGGGGGAAAAATAAGGTTTAAGGGAAATAATGAGACGGGATTTTTGGAATAACTCATGAAAAGTGGTACGTATGAGGGGTTTTGGTCTTGTATGCATAACATTCGATCAATATGTAACATATAATGCTTCTTAAAGCTTCAAGGAGAAAAAAATTCTGATGTGCTCTTTTGAATCTCAGGTCGGAGGGAAGAAAGGGATAGCAAAAATAGGGAAGAAGACAAAATCAACTATCCTACAACAGTGCTAAAAGAAAAAAGTTATTCCAGTGATGTCTAAAAGGAGGACATTGTGACAACTGTGTATATATTTATTGTTTATTGATCAACAATACTTACAGAAGGATATTATCATGGAAAAATTGATCCAAACTTTATCTCGACAAAAGATCATGCAATCTAAATAGAATAGAAAAAGCGAAAGATAAAACTAAATAAACTAAAAACCCAATTTATTATTTATGTACAAAGGAAGGGGGAAACACCCTTGGAGTCAGGTAGGATGGCATTTTGCATAGAGAAATGCATCATCTATTTTGGATGGATGATTAATGAATTGAAAGATGATGCATAAAGAGTTTATATCACCCTGTCAACCAACAAATGTGTGTGGAAAGGGTAGTGAGCCTGTCAAGATCCAGAAAAAGTGATTACCATCTTGCAAGACCTGCCAACCAATAAGATGGGATTTCGGCTTGATATTGGAAACATGAGCATGATCAATAATATCATAATTATGGTTAGAATCTTTGATGAAGAGGATGGACTTAATGGGCTCTTTATGCATTATATGGTTATCATTTACGATCTCTTGATCAGGAAAAGAACTACCATGCACCGAGGGAGAAAATAAAGGATTCAATTGCATGTTAATCCCTTTAAATTTATCATCATTAAAATAAATCATGCATGGAAGGGATATATGTATATCGTCATTGAATTCATCAACCTCTTTGAATTAAGACAATGGGTTTGTGAAGGAATTCTGCAATGTAAAATCTTGATTATCTTTATGGGAATAGACAGAAAGAGAGTCAACATATGAATCTATATGGCCCCTCAAATCCCCTCTTTCATCATCTTCAAGATGGTCATGATAAATATGAGGGATAGTGTTATTCAAATCAAGAGAATCCTCCCTGCCAGATTCATCCATGAATATTACTTCATTAGACACAAGTTGATCTTGAGTAGCATATATTTATAAAAGGTCATCATTAAAGGGGAAGGCATCAAATAAAGCATTGTCATAAGTAGAACTAGTAGGCATATCAGGACAATAATCCTTACAATCCTCTATGAATATATCACTGTGAGATGCATGATTTTCCTCCTACAGACTCGTCATGAAGAGAGAGGGATTTGTGTGATATTCCTTTTTAGCCTTTAAGATCAATCCACAGGTTAATTGTTCATGAGGACCATAGCAAAAGTCACATCGAGGAGGATCACGGATGCTTTCAGGTAGAAATTCAAAGTGATAAAAGATAGGAAAAGGAGGAAAGTCGATAAGAAACTTTACAAAAATTGATTCCCCTGTGAAAATTTGACTAGATACTATACGTCTAGACCGGTCTCTTTCTTTACCATGGAGGGAAAGTGGAAAAATATCTGCAAAAGTATGTATATCATAAACCTCAATAGATTGACAGAAGCTAAGGAAATCATCAATATGGTTCTAAGAATATTCCCATAAGTTACCCTCGAAAATAGTACAACTAACCATTGACAATGAGCTTAAATTAGATTTATACATGATCATGCAAGATAGGATTTGATAGATTCATGGAAAAAGGAAAAAAGAAGCTTATAAGCAGAAAAAAAACATAAACAATTAATAAAAAAAATACAAAATATTAAAATACAAGAAACAAAGGAAACATGGATAATGAGTTGTTGTTGTTTTTTTTTTTAATTTCTCCAGTATGGTCGCCAAATAAATGTTGATGAAAATGTATAAAGAACCTTACTCAAGCATTTTCATATCGCTTCTGGCTAAGACAAGATAGTTGGGAATGTCACCAAGGGTTTATAGCCTCAAAAATATTCACTTAATCCATAAGTACCAATTACAAAGGATCAAGGCTGATTTTATGTTTATAGGAATGTACAATAAAATTAAACAAATCTATGTGAGAGTATACAGAAATTACAATAATGTAAACATGGAGATAAAAGCAAAAGAAATAACCATATATCATGAAGTCGCATATGTGAGACGGAAACAACAATCTGATTCTATTTCATTCTGAGACCCAAAACTGAGTTCTCTTTTACAAACCCCTGTGAGGGTAGGGACCAAAGTCATATTTAGAAGTCTTCGATGGGAACCATACAAAAAGACTCCGAAAACACAATAAAATTGAAATTAATGATCTGGATCAGCTTCCCACAACATGTTTCCACTTGACTCTGCAAGATATTCTTTATCAGTCATGAAATTTAATTCATAAACAAAAAAGAATACACAAAATTCCAAAGATAAATAAAACACCTTTAAAACAAGATGTTGAAATATGTGATTCAGTTTTGAATCCTGCTACCTTCAATAAGACCCTGTTGTCATCAAGAGGATTAAGCTTTCTAGTAAACTTTGAATGAATGAAAACTAAAAATATCTCACTAATATAGAGAAAACATTTTGGTTGTAGTTCTCTTTCTATTCTCTCCCCATTGTCTCTTCATTTGATTGAGCTTTTATTATCTCTCAATAAGTTATGGTAGTTGAAATACCTTTCTTTAGTTAATTCAAATTAACTTAACTAATTAGTTTGAGACAAATAAATAATAATAACATATAAATAAGGGTCTTTAAATAATAACTAAATAGGTGGGACCCCTTGTGACTCCCAATTATTTCATTTTATAATTATCTGACATAACAAATATTCAAATCATTTAATTCAAAAATATCTCTTTTTAACTCTCGCTTCATATATATATTATCAAATGATAAATACCAACAAAATGTTATATAATCATGTCCCCAAAAAGCATTATATCCAAGTTGTCCAAAACAATGCCAAATATATGTTTGTTGTAAAATATTATCTTCAACCCCCGGATGGGGTGTCAGAGCAGTCAATGGGGCGAGTTTTGCACGAGCCCGAAGGGAGGTGTGGCATGGGGCCACGTGATGGGCTCATGGCGCAGCCCATCGACGTACCCAATGCTTAATGGCAAGATTAATTCGATGGCAGGGCGCATTTACGCATCAGACTTCTCCTCCCCGCCGTTTATTTCAATGGAAATGCTCGTTTTGCTCGGTATTTACCTCTGCGCGCAGGTAGCAGAGCTCTCTCCTATGCAGCAAAGGTCACCCCCAGAGCCCTGTCGCTGGCCACATCTGGTCCGCTCACCTCACCCATTGTCTCTCTTACTCCTGACTTGCAGCAACAATCTCGCCATGCCTCGCTATCGTCCTAGGGGCAAACCAAAGCGAGGCTCCTCTTGGAAGCCTCGGAGACCTCTGGTAACTTCCTCCGACTCAACCTCCAGTGATTCCTCTCCTCCACGACATGCCACCACCAACCCTGCTCCATTGCGAGCCCCGCAGCCTCGCTCCATGGCCATCATCCAGCGCACACCTATCTCAATTATGCGTCTTTCTCAAGATCAAACCGAGATTCCGTCTAGCTCTTTGCCTCCAGGCAAACCACAGGACAACTGGAACGATCATCCTCCTCCTCAAACAGCACCCAGGCGGGCAGGTCCGTGCTACTCGGAGAACATTGACAGAATCCAGTTTGCAGAGAGCCTGGCCGTCCTACAAGACTTGGTTTTCGAGCTTCGACGAGAGGTCGCGGATCTGCAGTATCAGTTCCAAGCTACGGAGGGGAAGGTGGCCAGCTTCATGCACATCATCTCCTCTATGCACGAGGCCCTGTTCTCCGACCTGGAAGACACCCGTCCCACAGAGCATCCCGAGAACCCCACCGAAGCGGCACAACCCAGCCTTCAGCCTTCAGAAGCAGCAGGAGAGCAGCAGAAGGAGAGCAGGAACGACAGCAAGGAGCCCGCAAGGATAAATAATGCTCTTTTTCTTGTCAATTTTAGACTTATATTCTCAAGGAACCGGCAGGGCTAGTTGGACTGGTTTCCCCATGATGGGGCAGTCCAGCAACTGTAGCCCGGACCTAGCTGTATTTTGGACCGATGTTTTAGACTTTGGAAGGATCTTAATATAATTTTACCCCTTACTTACAAAAAAAAAAAATATTATCTTCAACATATAAAACAACCTCAATCATCAAAATCCATATTTACTATGTGAGGAATTAGGTCTCTTCTTGATGTTGTCCCCTACCCATGCTCCTTCTACCATTACTGCACCTGCTAGGAAAAAACTCGTCATGAAGCAAATATTCAATGAATCATGAAAAAATCTTAATAATATGTACATGAAACTCCACTTAAATAAATCAAGAGTTGGCTATATTATTTACTACAAGACACATGCAATCCACCCATAAAATTGTCATCAATTAATTTCCATACAAACAGGGGGTTGATATGGTCAATGGGAGTTTGGGGGGTTTGTATTGTACGTAAAATGATATCATGGAGGGTGAAAGATACATGGATATTGTTCAATAAATCATAAAAACAATTAACTGTGTATATAACCAGCTCCAAAAATACCAATCATCAATTAACCTCTATATTATTTCTTTTATTTCCATACATACTTCTCCTTAAAAATGAGTCACAACATAACATGGAGTGAAAAAACTGTAATTGGGATAATGAGGGGAGTGTATTTTGCGTAAAAATGATATAATGGAAGGGACTCCAATGGTTATTGTTCTATCATTATCCATACCAAACAATGCCATTTTCAAAATCAATTAAAATTCCAAACCCTTTATTGTTTCAAAATTGAAATTCAACACTCTATTTCCAAAATTCCAAAATTGGTGTTTCACTTCAAGGCTGTTCATTTTGCATTTAGAAATTGCATTGCAGGAATCATTTCATAATTTATTTCCCAAGAAACATTCAACATTGATAACATAGCTCACGCATAATAGAGTCAAGGAGACATAGTATTCCAATAATCACAACCAATAGTCGAAGAATGGACAGACTCAGGTCCACATCATTACCATCAATACTCTATTAACCACTACATAGTTTCACAAAGTGGAATCAAAAGGGATCCCTGTGTATAACACAATTCCAAACTAAGATTTCAAATAACAAAGCCTCCAAAGTTCCTTTTTTATTCTGGTTCGTAAAAACTCATTCAACGCATATATATTTCTTCCACAGAGATACTCTTTTCTCATAAAAATCGAACACCTCAAGCATGCTAACAAAACAGGTCGTATATATTAAACAATATTTTTGCAACATTGTCATCACCTCAACATTGCCACATGACAAACTGTATAAAAAAAAAAGATAATTGATCTTAGCATTATTTCTAACATTGCACAATAAACAATCAACAAAACCCATGACTAAAAGAGCATGAATAGTGCCTTTATTAAATGTTGGGTTGGCCACCCTTGCACCGTTTTTCAAATACAAGGTTCGATAAAAAAATCATCAACAATGATGTGGTATCGGAGGTTGATCTAACCAATATTTTGAGTTTTGGCCAAAGGAATATATTCAACAGTCTAGCACCACCATAAGTTTCAACAATCATATTTACAACGCTTACATAAGGGTGTGGGCATGATAGCCATGAAAGACACACAATTAAATGACAGGTAGAGTCTAAAAATAATCCAAAGGATGCGAACAGTGGTACCATTCTCATCAAACAGAGAGGAACCACCAAAGAAAACCATAGGCAAGGCGGGCCCAAAAACTTCCAAACAATATCTATTTTCCACAGGTACAACAATGAAGAAAATACAGACAATAAGAGATACCCATATCATTTTTAATGAGAATAGTTACATACAATGTCATAGAGACCAAACTTCACCAATAATCCATACACAGTCGAAAATCCCATAAAAATTTGGAAATGCACAGTCAGTGAGAAAATTTAAGAGCCAACTCTTTACTTAATTAAAGAGTAGAGAGAAAATTTCATGGATGGAGCAGCAAGAAAACTCATACCTGTGTGTAAAAGTTTCCCAAGGGAATCGACCAGGTCTGTATTCCTCTTCCACAACCGAACAAAGTGGATTAGAAGTAACCAACAAAGAAAAAATGGGAAATGGCTAGGGTGGCATGCTCGAGGTAGGTTAGAGCGACATGCATTTATTGCACATCGTATCTACACTTACACATTCATCCAAGGCCAGTACGAGCAGCTAACCATACAACACATCAACCACTAGCTCCAAATCGATTTAATGCAAGTCGAACACATCATATTTTGCCTATGTTTCAAACTTACAAATGTTCCAACTCTTTCAAAACCCCAATGTAACATACATCAAGACTTGTGAGGGATATTGTGTCCCAACCTTTAGACTTCCAATTTAAATAATGTGTGCAACCCTTGTAGCATGAAATCAAGGTAATCACCATACCATACACTATATATAAAAAAACTAGAGTGTATATCCTTCACCAAACTAAATTCAGCATAATAATACTTGTGAGAGACATATAGGATAACATAATTCCATCTTTAGTCACATTACCCATAACATTATGTGATCAATTATTTGGACAACGATTTAAAAGCCAATAATTGTAGAGCTTGTATCGCAACTCAGTAATAAACACACAAAACATAAGTGTCGTATTTTTTTCATAGTCACACAAGGGGTCCCACCTATTAGTATATTATTAAATACAAATAAATAATAAGGTGTTGCAACCATTTGCAAGAAGGTACCCTACATTGCACTTTTGGGCGTCAACAGTGGACTTGTTACAATCATATTTTTTCTGTAGAAAAAAATCATAATGTTATTCAGATAAAAAGGAGAAAAATGCATATATCACATATCATTTATCACTCACAAATATTTTAAATGGGGGAAAAGAGACATTCATGATATCCTTTGTATCATCCATTACATAGTCTACAATAAATAGGTTCCTAAAATTTTGGGCATTTCCCACAAAATACAATTTGTCTCACTCTCCAGTCCGTAAGAAATAATGAGAGTGTTGGTAGCTTGTTGTCGATCTCCATTCGTTAATCAAATCAATGCATATAGATCCATCCTTAGTCTTATTCTTTTTCTTCTTGTGTCTCTTGTATATTCTATGCTTAATCATTTTTCCCTTTAAAATGTGGGTTGTGGGTCAAGCTACTATTAAGTTCGTAGGTCTGCAAATCTATAATTGGTCACTTTTCTTACTTAAAAATTCCAAATATTAAACATTTTTCATCGTTGTGGGATACCAATCCACTCTTCATCCCGCAAATTCCTGTGTCCATGCAACCTGCAAACCCACAACACTCAAAACGACCACTTCTATTTCTGCATCATGCATAATGCACCACTTACCTTTTTCATACTTAGTCAATTTCTTGAATGTGGATGCGAGAAACCCCTCCATTTCATTTTCCTTATTCCCAAGACCCACATTCCCGCACCCCGCAATCTCGCATCCTCCAGAATGACTCATCCACTTTCGCAACCCATAAAATCAACTTTTCTTATACTTACCCTATTTCATGATTGCAGATGTGGGAGTCCCTCTTACTTCTATTTTGTTCTCCATACCCCGCAATCCCACATTCATCATATTGCACTTTCTGTTCCTCACTTCACACCTCCATACTTAATTAGTTTTCATGTTTCCCGACATCATATCACCATTCCCGGTGGAATTTACTTTCCCACAACCATGTTAGACACCACTTGTGTGAACCTAATATCGTTATTAAGTGGCGTGGATTTTGTAAAATATTTCTAATAAATTCAAAATCGGACCGTGAAAACTAGCAACTTTGAAATAAGAGCTACAATAGTTGAAAATCAATGTAATACATGGTAAAATAAATAAATAAATAAAATTCCCTGTTGTAAAAAAATTATATCAACAGGAGCACCACCTATTCGTAAAAAATGAAATCAATGTAAATACATGACAAATAAAAGGAAAGACTTGTATTATGGAGACACTTTCAACACCTTTTGATGTGAAGACCACCAATTCTAGTGGTCATAGGAATATAAGTGGTATTTGTCTCTTACCCCTGCAAAGAAAGAGTTAAACAAGGTCTAGAGTTCAGTCATTGCACGGGTCGGGTGTGTAATTGAAGTAGTAGACTTCAAAGAACTAGTTCTTTGGTGTGCCGATAAGTTTGACACAAAGCGAATAATTATTCAAATACAAGGGAAGATGCCAATTTCTTTGTCCCCTTCAATATTCAGGACTTCCAAACCCAACTATGATTTTCAGGAGTGCAAAAGAAGACGAGTTTCTCAAATAACATGGAGGAGGAGTAGACCTTTGAAATTTATCTTTCCATCCTGAGAATTGACATCAATTTCGCTCAAGTGGAGGTACGTTCTCTAAAGTATCCATATAAAGAGTTTTCTTGGATTTTCACCAGAATAATCAAACTAGATTCCATGGTCTATGTGCCAAAATACATTGTGTACATTCTCCACAATGCTATTCATGAAAACTTCATGATCGAATCAGATCACATCATCTCAAATGAGATTTTGTTTCAGCTAGAGGGTCTAAGAAAAACTAAAAAAATCTACATGTATTTGTATTTGGTCTTTGTTATTTATTACTATCACATATTTGAGGACTTTCCTAGAGAAAGAAGTGTTGATTTTAAAAAAGAACCAACTTTTTTTTTATACCCAGTTTTATGGAGGCATAAAGCCCCATACAATTTTATGCGGTCCAAAATGGTTTTATGTTTGATTTCAAGAAAATGATTCACGGTCCTACTATGTCAAGGTTGTCACTAGAGGATGCATCCTTTCTCGTCAAGAAAGGAGTTTATGAAACCTTGGAGGAATTTAGTCTTCTCATATTGTTGAGTTCCAAGGGAAACCCTTGTTGTTACCATTCTATGTGTCTAATCAACTTTTCGTCATTAAGGTGGGAAAATAGTATAAGTACTAGACACACTTTTTCAATGAGAAAAGGAAGAAATAATATATTCCATTGCCATGGAGGGTTGGAGAGATATATGTCAAACATATCTCCCCTTTAGATGAATTTATTGTTCAATTGGATCAACTCATTATGAAACAAGCCCAAGACATCAAGGGTTTTGATCCCAAAGATTCATTTTCTGCACATATGTCTTTAGTCGGGTATTCTTCATATTTTAGTAAGCTAGAGAAATTCTAAGAAGGAGGGGGAGATAACCATAATCTTCCCAAGGCCTCTATTGAAGAAACCTTAAACAATATTGAAGAATTGGCCAACACGAATGAGTGTTATAGGAAAAGTCACATAGGGGAAACCAATCAAAACCCTAATTCACTAAATGCATCCCAAAAAAGTACTTCAACAAAAACCAAACCTCTTAGTAGTGGTCTGGGACAAAGAAGGACATCCATCAGAAATTCAGACGTCAGTGGAAACAAGGACCCTACTAAGAAAACAATGGAAAAATCTCATATTGTTCACACTTCTATAAAAAGAAAAAGAGAAACTCAAAAAGGGGGACAAGATGTACCCGAAATTGAAGAAAGACCCAAATCCATGGAAGTAGATGACGTAATAGAAGAATTCATCTGGTCAGAGAAGAGATTGATGGAAACTAGCATAATTTTTGAGGAACTGACTTCACAAGTGCATAAATATTTGAAGAGGAGTCTCTTACATTACACCATGTGGGCTACCACAAAATTTCTAAAAAACTGTTAATATAAAAGGTAAATATAAAAAATAAAAAAGTTGCAGAGAAGTGAAAGTCAGAAATCAATTTTCATGGGGTTCAACCCTCGAAAATCATGCAATTTCATGACGCAATTAGAGAAGCATTAAAGGAGTTTATTTTTTACATAGAAAAAGGAAAATTTGTTTTTTAAACTATGTTAGCACTAGATGCAACCTTTAGACTGCTATAAAGGTAAGCCTAGTACCCATCAGGATATCAAAGTAAATTGATAGTTTTAAATGAGAGAATGGATCAAAATGACATGGATTAAGACATAGTCTAGTAAACTAAATGAATGAATACTATGCTCCAACGGGGAAGGGATAAAACAAACTCCAATCAACAAACCGTGGACAAATGAACAAAAGAAAAGGAGGATAACACTGAAGTAAATAACGCAATCACCTTCCAACTAAATTGAATCATTTAACGAAGAAAATATCATAAATTAGAAACTTTCTAATCCAGAAATATAGAGTACTTGCATGGAAAAACTCACAATGTATGCAACGAATCATTTACTACAAAAACTGTAAATAACATTGTAATGAACCATTCAAAGACAGTATTCCACGAAATCAGAAGACAAAGAACAAGTTGGGAAAAAACAAATTTGATCTTGTATTTACATTAGAGTCCTTCAATCCAGATACATAGTCTTCTTAGTTTCAAAATCATAACTAGAAGTATGAGCCTCAGTCTCTAATCATTTGAACCCTTAAAAACGGTTACCTCTTACAATATATAGCCTTACACATGTTCTTTTTCTTATAGGAGTTAAAAATCTAGTTGTTACATTGGATTCCATCCACTTAGTAGTTCATTTTATGGGATAACAACAGAAAATCTAACAAACTCCTAAAACCTAGGATCTTGTCTACATTCATAAATACAACAAAGACAACACATGTTGCATGATTTAGAAAGGATAGATTGATGGGACATGTGTATTTCATGATTATCTGAAACATTGGAGGAAATTGATACACATGTGGTAGTTTAAATCTTCGATCTAAGGTTGATTGTGCGAATTTACAGCGAACTAGTGGAATCTGTTGTGAAAACTCTGTTTCAACAGTTTCACAGCTAATAACTGGAAATTGTTGTGAAAATTTTGTTTATCAATTGTTTGGATTCTGCAAATTGTTGTTGGTGTGAAAACCTTGTAAGGTGGTGTTATGCATCCTTTTCACTCCTTAACCTTTCTTTTGACTTGGCTATTATTCAAAATTGTAACTGGACCATCAAACATTATAAGACAAAAAGTATTCTTTAGGGTTTATAGCAACACATAACCATATCCTTCTCAAAATGTGTGCAGTTTTCAAAAATGAGTTTCCTCTATCTTAATTAATTGTTGCATCTGCTAACAGGTCTAGGTTCTTCTTTTCCACTTTTTCTCTCAATTATTGCAACTCTCTTTTCAATAATATATTTTCAAATTTCAAAACCATATTTTTCTTGTAGACATTCTTCACTTGATTGTGCAAGGGCAAGGATATTTTGACCATATTTATGATTTTATCAATAACTACCTCACAACTATCCAAGTGCTCTTTTATTGTAGTTTTCATTTCTCTATTCTCCTGCCTCAATTGCATAATTTCAACTTGTGCGTCCTTCAATAGATTTCTAAGTTTCTTTATTGTATGATTGCTTGGATCTAGTGGGGATTGTGTTTCAATCATTTCTATAGGCTCTTAGTGAACAAGTGCTTTGGCTGCATCATGAACATATGTTTGAGATGCACCTTATTTCATAGGATTTAATTGTCTTATTGTTGACCTATTCAAAGGTTTTCTAGGTACTTCTTTTTTAGATGTTTTTTGATTGAACACTACCCTTTTCTTGATGAGGAATGGACCTCTTCTGAGACCTGGACCTCCATTGCACCTTCATTTACAGAAAGTAGATCTTCTTTCAATCCTGACCTAGTAAAAGCTTTTATAGGTTTTGGCATTTTCACTACTTCAGCAATGAATTCAACGTTTCTCTTACTTTTCTTACTGTCATAGGACTCTATCACATCTTCAACCTTATTCATAACCTACTCTAAAGATTTCTCCTCTTGATACTTTTTCCTCTTTGACTTACCGAAATTTTTTTTTAACTACTTTCTTAGTTGAGGAAAGGGTTTTTCTCTTTGTATGAGGAATACTAATAATATATGCACTAATACCTAATGTGGACAAAAAGGTGTCCCAATATCCACTTGTTTTACTGAGATCCTCTAAGACTAGCATCTTGATAAGGCCAGGATGAAATATGCTACTTTCAACTAATTTAGATTTATCCTGCACCTTATCAGGCATTTTACCCAAGATTTTGAAAAGATAAAAGGGAAAATTCAGGAGTTTCTTACCAGTAAAATGCATGAGTAATATGATACGGTATTGGTACACCATGTTGAAACGTCCCTCATAGGTGAAGTATCTCTTAATTTCTCTTAGAATCTTGTCAAAATATTTTTTTATGTGACTCCTTGGCACTCCTTTAGATATGGTATGATCTTGATACTCTTTTTTGAAATAGTCAAGGAAAAATGCAGAGTCTAGGGCCATCCCCTTGAACCATCTCTCACCTTGAAAATGCATCTATGTTGTTGTTGCAATTGTCTATTTTGTTACCTGAAACTCAAGTGATCCAACTTTGGTCTTGAAACCATCAAAATTCAGTGCAAACTCCTTAGATACCTCCATGTGCCCCTTCTGCAATTTCTCACAGAAAGTGAAGCATCCTACTCTCTGAAAAAATTCTCTGATGAAAGGATCTAAATTAACCAGATGCATGTCATGAGGTTTAGATCTCATAGTTTCACCTCATTTGTAGATTTTATTATTTTTCTTTACAGATTCCATGACTGTCAGAGAGAAATAAAATGAGTAGGGAAAACTTGGATAGTAACCAGAAATTCAAAACTGTACAGGAAAATTCAGGGTGCTAGGGTTCACTGCTAAACATGGTTTTGGCAACGAAACAGAGTTTCACAACAAGTGGGAAATTGATATAGGATGATAATTTTAGAACATCAATACCAAAATGGAATTGAAGGAAAGATCGGTGATCAAGTCTGAGTATGGTCAAAAGGTAAATCCTCTATGTTGTTGGGAAAGAACATGGTTTTGACATTCAATATAAATTTTCATAGCAAAGAGGATTTTAGGGTGCAAATGGATTTTCTGTTGTGAATGAGACATTAAAGTGACTGCAAATTAGGACAAAAAACTTGAAAATGAGAGGAGTTAGTCAGCAATCAAAAGGAAAATGAGCAAAAATATAACATCGACCACTACAGGAGTTTTCGTAGTGATCTCATAAAATGGAAACGAACACATTTTCGCAACAATAAAAACTTGAACCTGTTTGATAGCTACAAAACGATCTAAATCTCTTTTTTGAAACTCACTCATCATGACACGACACAAAAAACAAGACTTCACTGACTCCCACATATCAAACTTGTGATTACAAATCCTTACTGGATTCTGCAACGATTTTACTTTTAATGGTTTGATGTTGTGAAACATTAGGAACTTTAGCAATGAACTCTGATTTGATTGGATGCAGGATATGAAGGTACAAATTGAGTTTGATAGCTCTATTAACCCTTTATCTATGACATGAATCACCCTTGGGACTTTCCAAAACAATCATGAAATGACTCTTAAACTCGCTCCCTTTTATATGATGACATCGAGACAATATGAGAGATATGTGACTTGAATCTATAACCAAACCTAAAGCAAGTTCAATAACTTACTTATTTACCCAAATAAAACTCAAGACCCAAAAGCATGACTTAATGAAACTTAACCTAAAGCTATAATCAAATGACTTAAATGACTAAGAATTAACACATGGTCTTAAAAAGACTAATGGTATTCTTGCAACAAACCAAGCAAAAAATTTAAATGAGGTAGATTTGACTCCAGTACATTTCATGTGTTAACATCTAGCTCCTTCTATGGATGGAGATCTCCCTATGAGGTTCCCAGAACCTCTACAGTTACAGTGCCTTATCCATTGGGCATGGAGTCATTATTATGAAAACTAACCTAACACGTCGATATTCCGTGGATGGAGATCTCCCTCTGAGGCCACCCACGACCTTAGTAATAGTAGTTTTTGAGAAAATTCCCATTAACTGGGCCACCAGATATTTTAATGCCTTCCAAATTCTGCAACTTGAAAGTGTTATTGTGTAAAACCTCAAGAATCTTGAAAGGACCCATCCATAATGCATCGAACTTACCATGCTTACCTTTGTAT
This sequence comes from Picea engelmannii, assembly GCA_009831015.1. NCBI lineage: Eukaryota > Viridiplantae > Streptophyta > Pinopsida > Pinales > Pinaceae > Picea > Picea engelmannii. Next base: position 492,891 of record ML777205.1, read on the forward strand.
TTTCCTTGATCATCCCATCTTAGTACTAAGTCTCCTAGATGGAAATATTATTTCTTAGTCTTTTTGTCAAAGGTGTCTTTGATCTTCTACTGATGATTTTGTGCCTTTTAAAATTGTTGTTCTCTGGAATGTTGAAACTCTACTAGCTGATACATCCTTCTAACCATATCATTTGGTTCTCCCTCATGATCTTGAATAAATTTAGCCACAGGTAAATATAATTGTGTAGGAAATAGAGATTCCATCCCATAGACCAATTGGAATGGTGAAGTATCAATTGATTTCTTAGTTGTCACTCTATCAGACAAGAGAGCAAACTTCAACTTAGAATCCCATCCTTTTTTGTTGTCTTCCAATAGTTTTTTAACAATCTTCATCAAGCTCTTGTTTGAGGATTCTACAAGTCCATTACCTTGTGGGTAGTATGAATTAGAATGAATAAGATGAATTCCAAATTTTCCACAAAATTTAATCAGAGGATCAGATTTGAAAGTTGCAGCATTATAAATGACAATCCTTTTTTGGAAACCAAACCTTGATAAGATATCTTCCAGAAAGTTGATGATGATTTTATGTTAGAACAAGATTTGCATCACCCTATGAAATCTTGAAGAGAGAGACTTACTCCATTTCCCTATGCAGACTTATTTTCCCTGATTAATGAATCCAAAGACAAAAAAAAATATTTTTCCACTTGTACACACCTTACAAGTTATACAAAATGCTTATACTCTAGCTGCTCCACTACAGCCCACGTACATCAGGATTTATGCTAGAAAATCAAAAATAAATGTCAGGTTTCCATGTCATGATATAACATCTCTAATCCTTGGCCTTCCATATACTGGAAACGTTCTGAATCGGCCCTTCAATTTCATTTTGAAGGCTATAAAGAAGCCAATTCTGAGCTTTGGAAAAGGAGAGAGAATTCAATTTTGAGAGCAAAGTTACTCTGGAGAAATTATTAATTCATTATTGAGTCTGCATCCCTTTGTCCTTTAAGTCTAAACACAATGTTCATCTCCCAAGCTCTTCCCTTATTGATGGAGAACCTCTTTGTCTCCCTTATATGAGCTTGCCTTTTGTGGAGGATTGAAGTGGTGGAGGCCCAGTTGGAAGGAACTCGATTTCTCGGTTCTAAACCTTGTCGATACGGAAGTCTGTAATGTTTTCACTTTTGCTGATCATTTATTAATAGAAATACTCCTTTCCCGTCCAATTGATATCTTGAAAATATATGTTTTATGATCCATGGGCATGGTTGTTTTGAATATTAATGGATTATGCTATATAATGTGATAACCTGTTATATTATCACTATATGCTTGCTTTTCTTGTTTCTTGATAACTTGTTGTAGGTATAAATTTTGGGTCGAAGTGCTCAATGGTGGACATCATCAAACATTTGGACGAGGTAGGCCTCTTTTTTACCTCCTTTGCACATTAGTTTATATAGAATATGTTGGAATTGAGTTAATTTCTACAGTCGCTCATGTCTGTTGTGGTTGACCCTAGCCATAGAGATATTTTCCTCATAATAGAATTGGCGATCGTACTGGGGAAGAATCTTCTTTCTTAGGGTTTGAAGTACTTTTCTCCTTAGATTGATCTTGTTTCTATTGTGGTTCTTGTCATGTCACTGCTTGACATCTCCTATTCACTCTGGGTCTAATTTTTTAGCCTTTTTTCCCTTGCCTAGCCTTGTTGCAAAGCATATACATGCATTTTTGCTTGGCAGTCGCATACACGCATGTGTTGTCTCACTGCAAGCTGCGTATATACGCATTGTTTGCCAAAATAATCGTGTACACCCTTTTTCCTTGTTGTTTTTCTTGGTCTGGTGTTTTTTGGGTGGTATTTTATGCTTGTTGAGCCTTCTTAGGTCTCTATAGTGCATGTTGAGTGCCTGTAGGATGACAGGAAACCCTCTTTTTGCTGAATTTTTGGGCAAAGTTTTTCTCTTCAACTTTTCATTTTTATTGTCCTTGTACATTGGGCTAGGTGCTTTGTTGCTTGATATCTTGCTTGAGTTGTATTTCTTCTATATAAAGTAGGTTTATATATCAATTTATTTTTTAGTCCATGCATTTTCAGTTGTAATATATTGAAAATACAAAAAAATAGGCATTTTTCATTGCTTGGCATTTTTTGTCTTTCGAATTTTTATCATTAGTTTAGTACATACAGTGAAAGATTGCATCTTTACTTCTGAATCATAGATTTGAATTTGGAAATCGCATCATTTTTTAGAAGCATATCATTCATCAAAAGTTAAAGTTAGGACTCTTCATTATATTCATATTTACTTTCTTGTAGAGTCATAACACCATGGGTTTCATTACCATATACCTTTTTGAGTAATCATGGCAATAAAACCAACGCTATAATTTTAAAAGTTATTAGTAATGATTTTATTTTCTAGTGTGCACAAACTAGTCTAGGATTTAGTGCCTTGGAATAAGATTTTGTGAGTAAACTTATCCAAGAAAATCAAATCAACATATGTGTCTGAGTCAGGGAGTGGAGAAATCCATTGTATAATTGGTAAGATTAGGAGGCTTCGCTCACACCGGAGTTAATCACGAGGTCGCGTGAAGTTGGTTGAAGGCATATCCCCTAGATACTCACCTAGCATCAAAGATATTTATGTGGATTTATTCATATTTGGGGATCTTTCTAGTGCCTATACCTCTGTGAGAGGCGGTACTTTCAAGTTTTTTGGCTTTTCTACCCTACCCATACAGTGATCCGGACTTACGACTGCTTGCATGTGCATCGGTTATACAATGCTTTATTATTTTATTGACTTAGGTATATCATAGGTTACTTGCAGGGGTTATTTTGTAGGTACCCGGGGTCAGATAAGGGTCGGACAACACACAGCCTTTATGGAGGATTACCTCTCGGGGGGATCTGACCGACTGGTTGTTAAGCCCATGAGGGCCCTTATAACTGATTATGTTACCTCCAATATTTAGCAGGGAGTCTCAGGTCCCTCTTGGACGAGACATACCTTCTTTAGGGAGGGAGGCCACTCGGCCACTTTACCCCGTTTGCATGCATATTGGTTGTAGTACTTTTGGTGTGCTCTTTGATTGCTTATTGACCTTAAGATTTTATACTGAGTTCTCTTTATAATGGATAGTGGAGTTTCTTTGGCTCCCTCATTTACTGCTACCCCCCCCCCCCATGACATTCATGGGGGAAAATCTATTTTCTTTTTATAATGGTATGAAAAAATATGGCACTCAGTCTGCGCCTTGGGTCTCTAGTCATTCTATTGTTGATATGTCTTCGCACTTGCCATCATTTGTATCACCCTCTTATGCAGATACAAGTTTTGGGTTTGGGGGCATGGTGCCTCCTTATTCTTCCTCTCCATTTGTTGGCAGTCATATCCTTCAAACACCTCTTATAGTAGGAGGTTGGAATCTTCCTTCATACGAATCCACCATGTGAGAAGTAAGTGCCCAATTAAGCAATCATTCTACTTATTACACTCCATCCACTTATCCTTCTTCCGCTATGTCAGTTCCTACAAACACTTTCCCCATGGAGGACCTATGTCTTTCCTCTGGTGTTTCATCCTGGGGGAGTTATTTTTATAGTATGGGAAACCCCCCTCACGAATTTCCTTCATCTAAAGGAAACATATATCCTCACGTGAGTAACCCTTGTCATGTCGTTTTCTCTTCATAAGCGGCTTCCTCAATGTCAATGCCCTTACAATCCTTTATGAATCAGTATGGAGGAGGATACTATCTTGTCGAAAAGGGATAGGGTGTAAACCAGGATCCTTCCTAGCCTGCAATTCCTCAAAACCAATATTTCCCTGGATTTTGGCCTCAAATGTCGCAATTCATCACCGTCGCGAGTCCGGTCACTGCTAGTCATACTGGAGCTCCATATCCTACTTCTGCTAGTAATGTGGAAGATTGGTCAACAAAATCTACAAGTCATGTTGAATACCTGCAACCAACCGTTGCAATTAATGTTGGGGGAACAAGTCCAGTCACTACGTGTCATACTAGCATTACATAACCAACCTCTGCTAGTCATGTTGGGGATTCATCACGAACCTCTGCAAGTCATGTTGGAGATTTTCTACTAGCCTCTGCAAGTCATGCTAGGAGCATGTCACTAGCCAATTCATGTTGGGGGAATTCATATGATTGAGAATCCTAGACGTCTCAGACGTAAGCCTGGATTCCTTTGCAAGACTTGTGAAGGAAGTCACCTTACTCATTTGTGTCTTGTTACTGTTGGGATACCAGAAGCATGGGGCTCACATAAGAGGCATCTATGGTTTCACAAAACTATGTTCCTTCTTTGGTTGATACAATAGTCATGCCGATGCAATCTTCGGCTGACACCCCTTTTCCTTTAGGGGTTGATGTGTCTCTTGACCTTGTTGTCTCGCATCTTGTTCAACCAATGGTCGCGTCGATGCAATCTTCGACCGAAAACACTCCTGTTTTCGGGGGTGATGCACCTCTTGACCTTGTTGTCTTGAATCCTATTCAACCAATGGTTGAGGAAGTGGTTGTATCAATGCAATCTTAGATCGGCCCCACTCTTCTCTTGGAGAGTGACAAGTCTAAGGAAGTGGTCATGACAATGTAATTTTTTGTCGATCCCGCTCTTTTGTTTCTTGTTCTATACCTTCTATGCCATGTCCTTAGCATATCTAGTACTTCACCTTCTGAACAAGAGAGAGTTTTACTCTTCCCAAGTTCTCTCCCTCCAAGTTTTGACGAGGTTCCCTTTTATTGGGATGGTCTTGTGGGGTATCCAATGCCTCTGCCTATGTCTTTTCTAGGAAGAGACATTATTCGATATATCACGGAGATGATAACCTCTGTTAGCACTTTGTCCTCCTCGACTTGGAGAGATTTGGGTATTCCCAAGCTTGTGTCGGTTCTTTGTAATATATTGACATTCCACATAAGGTCTGCACATGAGCCTTGGCCTCCCCCGTGACTTTCTGCCTAGAATATCCCTAACGAGTCCAAGTTAATATCTTTTCTAACTCATTCAAAAAGAGAAAATATTTTCGAGTGATTTGTCCCTTTCACACTCGTTAAATTGGACTTGAAAGGTCGTGAGTCTTAGTTAATCTCTTTTCCAACTCATTACCAAAAATAGAAAAGATCGTCGAGTGAACTTGTCATTTTCACACTTGTAAATTAGGTTTGAAATGACGTCTACTCGGCACAAGTTTACCCCTTTTTCACACCAAGTAGACTAAAAGACATAAAAAAGGACATTTTTTTGGTGTTAAGTTGTGATTGCATCTCATGCCCCTGCCTGCAGTATTGAGCCTATAGTCGATTCTCTCTTTGCGTTATAAACCATTTACCTCAGCAATTTTGCATCCTCAACCAAGCAGATCCTTGTTTATATTCTTCGCAATTTGACACCCTATGCCTAGGAGGGAACATCCCCCGAGTGTCTATCTCCTACATGCACTTCCCTGCATTGAGCATAGGTATGTTCCACTGCTGGAACTAGTTTTTCTTACTTGCGACACTTGTTTCCTCCTCTGTATCATAGCACTCATTTGTTATGAAGAAAAAAAAAAGGCGAGCAGGAAGGGAGTACTATATTATATTTGGCAGTAGTCGTGTCGCATTTGAACAAAGCACAAAGTTTTTTAGTCCGTTCCTAATAATTTTGGGATTAGCATGACCTTAGGAAGTTGAACTCGTTACAGAGCCTTCTCTACCGACTGGTTACTCTTCTAGTCCCTACAAAGAACTTCATTGATGCCTCCTGCATCTCATGATTTTATCTTTGGATCTATGCTCCCAAAGTTCACCATATGTCTCATGCTCTTGTTCAAAGGAAGTCTATAAATATATGTTGGCCACTCCTCAGAACTCTTGTCTTTTCATGTCATCCATACCCTCAGTTTGTCTTAGAATCACATGATGCTTTAGTCCTATCATGCACCTTGGTCCTACTTTCATCATTGGTAGGTAACCTTGAACCCAACAGTCGACAGTTCATAATTGGTCATTGACTAGGTGGTTTCCCTTGTGTTCAACGGCAAGATACTTATTCACACATTGGGATTCATGCAATGTCTTGGATTCCATTAACCTTATTTGTGGTCTCCTCGCCTTTGTCGACAATTTTCATCATTGGCTACTATTCAGAGGGTCTTTTTCGTGTACCGCTTGCACTTGGCACACACAAAAGACGCACAGGTTCGTTGGTTCATGAACTTGTTCTTCGTCCGATTCCCACCAAATCATGAAGCTCCTGCTTTGTACCTCATGCTGACTGATGAGAGATGCCTTAATTCTCTCCTTTCAGCGGGTCTCTTTCCATAGACATCGGCTCATTATCTGGAAATGAGATCTAGATTCTTATGAGTACCTTGAGGTTTGCAGTCATTAGTGGCATGCTCTCTCGCCATCGACAGTTGGGAATACATCAATGTCTCTTGATCAATGGATTCTTCAAGTGTTTGACACCGACTACTCTATTCACACTTGTAAGAATGTACTTGGTGCCTTGATACCTACTTTCATTAGCAGTAGGTTGTCTCTCTTTTGTTAACGGTATACATCAATGATCGGTAATCAAATGATGTCTCATTATGTTCAACCTCAACTTCTTTATTCACATGATGTAGACTTGCACCTTTGGCGGATTGTATAGAAGACTTGAAGACATCATTATGTGGCCGTAGCTTTCCTGAGTTGTTGCTTCCTTTTCATTGGACCAGTACCTATATGACTTCAGCGAACATGGGAGATCATATTGTACTACATGGTATACTGATATCCTCAGATTGGTTTTGAGACTATTTTTACTGGGCCTTGTTCGTGACTATGACAACTATTGACATGTAACCGCATTTATATTTTCCTATTTTATGGCCACTGACACTTGTTTGGTATAGTTTTCACATGGATTTGCAATGTATTCTTGGCAACCATGTATGCAAAGTCAGTACAGAATGTAATGAGAAATTGAGTTCATCCAGTTGGTTCTCTACCACTCCACTTCTGGGTTATTTATAATGTATTTCAGCCATCGCAAATACTCCTCTGACCTCACACATTAGGGGGCATCTGTTAGAACAAGATTTTCCTCACCCTATGCAATCTTGAAGATAAGGCCTTACTCCATTTCCCTATGCAGACTTACTTTCCCTGATTAATGAATCCAGAGACAAAAATAAATAATTTTCCACTTGTACGCACCTTACAAGTTATACAACATCTGTATATGTTGGTTGCTCCACTACAGCTCGCGTACATCAGGATTTGTGCTAGAAAATAAAAAATAAATGTCGGGTTTACATGTCACGACATAAAATCTCTAATCCTTGGCCTTCCATATACTGGAAACATTCTGACTCGTCCCTTCAGTTGAATTTTGAAGGCTATAAAGAAGCCAATTCCGAGCTTTGGAAAAGGAGAGAGAATTCAACTTTGAGATCAAAGTTACTCTGGAGAAATTATTACTTCATTACTGAGTCTGCATCCATTTGTCCTTTAATCCTAGACATAATGTTTAGCTCCCAGGATCTTCCCTTATTGATGGAGAACCTCTTTGTCTCCCTTATATGAGCTTTCCTTTTGTGGAGGATTGAAGTGGTGGCAGCCCAGTTGGAAGGAACTCAGATTCTTGGTTTTGAACCATGCCAATACAGAAGTCTGTAATGTTTTCACTTATGCTAATCATTTATTTATATAAATACTTCGTTCTTGTCCAATTGATATCTTACAAATATATGTATTATGATCCATGGGCACGTTTGTTTTGAATATTAATGGATTATTCTATATAATGTGCTAACCTGTTATATTATCACTATATGCTTGCTTTTCTTGTTTGTTGATAACTTGTTTCAGGTATAAAGTTTTGGGTCGAAGTGCTCAATGGTGGACATAATCAAACGTTTGGACGAGGTAGGCCTATTTCTTACCTCCTTTTCACATTAGTTTATATAGCATATGTTGGAATTGATTTGATTTCTACAGTCACTCATGTCTGTTGTGGTTCACCCTAGCCATAGAGAGATTTTCCTCGTAACATTTTATGTGTATCATTCCTAGTGGGAACAACTTCAATCCACTCAGTAAAATAGTCTGTAGCAATTAAAATCCACATGTGTTGGCCACTGGATGGTGGAAGTATTTCACCAATGAAATCCAATCCCCATTGTTGAAAGAGACCAGAAACCACTGTAGGTTTCATAAGTAGTGACTTAAGATGTTTTTTTCCTGAGAATATTTGGCATTTGTCATAAGCTATGATTTTAGCAGAGACATTAGTAAACATATTTGGCCAGAAATAACCAACTCTAAGTATTTTGTAAGTTGTTGTTCTCCAGAAATGGTTTCCTCCACATAGACTTTCATGAAACTCAAACATCACTTTCTTTGCTTCATCAAGATCTAAACATATTAATAAGATCCTAGATGTGTCTTTCCAACAAATCATTTGATCATTAATACGGTATTTGAATACTTTCAATTTCAAAGATACCACCTTAGATTTTTCAAGACCAGGAGGAGGTTGTAAGTTCTGCAAGAAATATATGATATCCTTATACTAATAGCATTCAAATAACTTGGGATCCACTTGAAGTTTGTTTTTTTGAATTTCAAACTGTTGATTTCGAGAATTTGTACCCATGAAATTCACTCCTAGAGCTTTGCAATTTGACTCTGCTAGCAATCTTTCTAACACTTGTCCTTTAACCAACTTGGTTAGATTTATTTCCAAATCAAACTCTAAGATCTTTGCAATCCACTTGCTTCTCCTTCCATCAACATCAGGATAAATAAGATTTTTTCTCACTCCATTAGAGGGTACATAAGCAATAGTCTTTGAATGAAGGATATACACTCTAAATGCTTTGAGAGATTTGACCAATGTATATGCTTGTTTCTCCATGATGTCATACTTGATTTCAGCATCTCTTAAAGCTCTTCTAAAGAAAGCAATGGGCTTCTCTAGGTCACCTTTGTTTTTCTGTAGAAGTACAACTACCAATGTATCATCAGATGCAAAGGAAAATATCAAGAACTCTTTTGAGTAATCAAGGCTTATTAATACAGGAACATCAGCTAAAGCCTTCTTAATCATTTCAAAGGAATTTATGGCATCTGTAGTCCATTTCACCTCATTGTTTTTCCTCAACATATTTGTAATTAATTTTACCAACTCAACAAAATTGGAGATGAACCTTCTCACGAAGTTGATTTTTCCTAGGAAGGATTGAATTTATTTCTTGGATCTTAGTACGGTAAGTGTTTGAATAGCTTCCACTCTTCTAGGGTCAATATTTACACCATCATCTGAAAAAATATGCCCTAATAGCTTACCTTCTCTCATAACAAACTGTGATTTTTTAGGATTTAAGGAAAGTCCATACATCCTACACTTCAGAAACACCTTCTTCAAATGTTGCAGATGTTCTTGATTATATGTGGAGAAAACAATGATATCATCTAAGTAAATCACCACAAATTCATCCTTCTCACCAACAAAAGCAATATCCATTTCCCGCTAGAAGGTTGCCCCTACATTCATTAGTCTGAATGGCATCTTTGTATACATGAAATTACCCCAGGGAGTTGTAAAGGTTGTATTTCTTTTTCATCTGGATGCACAAAGATCAGATTGTAACCTGAGAATCCATCAATCATGGAAATCCTCTTTGAACCAATCACCCTTTGTAATATATTTTCCATCTTAGGTAAAGGGTAATTTTCCTACCTGAAGCATATGTTAAGACTCATAAAGTCCACACAGAGTTTGATTTCCCCATTTTTTTTTCTGACTGGGACAAGATTGGATATCCAATCTAAATATCTGAGAGGAATAATAATTTGTGCATCAATCAATTTTTTAACCTCTCTTTCCATAATCGGCAGCAACATGGGATTAATTTGTCTGAGCTTCTGCCTAAAGGGCTTTGTGTTATCCTTCAAAGGAATCTTGTGCTCTATCATTCTTGTATCATAGGTCTTCAAGTCCTCATATTTCCATGCAAAAACATCGGAAAAATCCTTCAACAGCTTTACATATCCATCCCTATGTTTCTCTATTAAACTTTTTGACATCCTTACAAATTTTGGATACTTTTCAGTCCCCAAATTACAATATGTCAACTCAGAATATTCACTTGGACTGTTTAGCTTCAAAATAACATCATTATGATAATAAAAAAAATCCAAAGGCACTAACCCCCTGGGAATATGATTATTTGGAAACTAAACAATATGATGGTTTGCAATCTTATTTACAAACTTGTCATTTTGCATATTTTCTTCAATGTCTTCATCTTGGCTGAATTGCAGAAAACTCATCAACTCTTTCCAAGAATTCATTTAACTCATAATCATCTTCAAACACTTTCCAATATTTGACATTATCAAGGATTACAGGTATATACTTCACCTCAATATCATACTTGAGTTTTGGAGGAAAAGGAACTTTAAAACTGCTTGCAAAAACAACAAGAGAATTAGCCAATGAATTAGCATCTCTTGGAACAAAAGATATGTTAAAAGATGAGAAAAATTGTCAATCAAGTCCCAAAATTCATTTCTATAATCCTTCAGTCTAACATGCTTTGTTTGATAAATATTTATGACTTACTGCACAATAAATTCAACATCTCCAAATATTGTCAATCCCTCAATATTCATGTCTTTTTCATCCCTGAGCCCCAAAACCAAGGCTTCATATTCTACAATATTGTTGGTCACTTCAAAGTCAAGTTTGAAAGATAAAGTAGTAACCTCTTTTGCAGGATAAATTAACACTATTCCAACACCAGCACCATCTTTTGAACAAGAGCCATCAAAGTACATTTTCCACAAAGGAACACCCCTACCTTTAATCTCATGTTTGGCCGAAATTTGACTTTGGACTTCTGAGCATGACTGAAAGGAATCAGAAATATGAAGAACACTTGATCCCAAATTAGTATCTACAAAATAAATTGGATGATTTGTAGGATTAATTTCATAACTGATGATATAGGCTAGATGACTTTCCCTATACAATCTCCTATGTTCACCCCCAAAAAAAGGTATTGTAGCATATGAAAGATCTATCTGTAAGGTTCCACCTAATATTTTAATCCATGATATAGACAATAGCATTCCAAATTTTGGGGGTACATCAACAACCACTATATCCATAAGCATACTCTTCATGGGAAGCTGGAAACGATTAACAACTAAATCTTTTATGACCCCCAGGCACTTCACTTTCCTAGAGTCAAAGGAATAAAGGTCATGATAATTATTTGTAATTTCTAATCCCAACTCATCCATGATAGACTTTGGCATTAAATTACGGGATGCACCATAATCCATAAGGAGGTTCTATAGGATTTTATCATGTACATTCAAGGAAATATAGAAGGGTGGGGAAATTTCATCTCTATCCTCCACCAGAGGTCCTAATATGACTACAGGATTCTCATCCTGCAAGTTAACTAAATCTGATGGAGTGGGATGAGATTCATGCTATAAAATTCTTGAGATGGATCTCTTAAAATCTTCATTTTTCATCTACTCAAGTAGTGGGATAGGAATTTTAATTTTCTGAATTTCATTTTCAAAATTGAAAGTAGAATGTGACCTTTGAGGTTCCCTTACCTCCTTAGTAGATGCCTTTATGGTTGGTTGATTATTTTTTCCTCTCGCTTCTTTGTTAGGTTCATATTTTGTAGGGGCGTCATTTTTCTTGGGCGGAGGAGATGTACTCTGCTTTCCATTATTTTGTTTAGATATTAAATTTTACTTGTTTTTAGCTTCAGTTTGATTGACTTTCTCGTCTTGGCATAATTCGTCAATCTGACTACAAATCAAGTATTCCTCATAAGCACTTTGATTCAAATGAGGAGAGACAAATGTATCTTCTAAACAATGGATCTCCTAATCTTCTTCCTCATTATTTTCCTCTTCTTCATCAAATAAGTTGTTCTGAAAAGGAGCTTGGACCTTCTGATCATCCATATTTCTCTGATCTCTTTGCAAAATCTAATTTGGATTGCTCTGTCTTCTAAACATATTTGTATTTGCAGGATCCTGGGGATTTTTTTTTTGTGCTTGTCTCCCTTCAAGTTTCATTCTAGTCATTTCTGCAAATAATTATTTGACCATATTATTCAACTCATCAACCTTTGGATATGTACTTGTATTATCCGAAGGAGAAGCCTCCATCTTTTGTTTTCTCTTTTCTCTATAAGATATGCCCCTCAATTTTTCTGTTGCTAGTGTATTTGACTCAACTTCCAAGGCAACATCATGCATGTTAGCCAATGTAGCAGGCCTTCTCTCCCTTAATAAAAAATAAAATTCAGATTGAAAAGAATTTTCATAGGTAATCTTTTCAAAATTTTCTATAGGTTTGATTTCTATTGGAATCTTATTATACATCTTATCTAATCTTTTTGAAAACTCGGAAATAGATTCCCCCTCTTTCCTTTTAATGGCTCCAAAATCTATGATGTAATACAAAAAGTCCTTTTTATCTCCCTAGTGTTTTAAGAAAGCACAATCTAAAGCCTTAATCCCATCTATTGATCCTGGAGGAAAACTTCTAAACCATTTACGAGCTTCACCATCTGGAATTTGAACAAAACGCCTCATACAGACATCCTCTTGTTTTATATTTAGATTATCTACATAACTGTAAAAGGCTGCATGATGTTCTTCTATTGTGATATATTCCTCACCAGTGAAATTTGGCATGTATTTTAGATAATCTCCAACTGGAAGGGAATTCATAGGTTGGGGAAGAACTAAGGGTGCATATCTTGCAGCAACAATAACATCCATCCTATTCTGAGGGGGTTAAATCCGTCCATTATAGTAGAAGGAGTGCCTTGACTCTTAGAAGAAGGTTGATATTTTCTTGTATATGGTTTGGTTCTAGATGATGACAAAGTTTGTGGAGAAAAGAAGCTATTGGATGAATTAGGATGTGGAGGAGAGCGAGGTGATGAAAACTCGGACTTAATAGAAACTGGACTAGTCTTTGGTGTCTCTGTTGAGATCTTAATAGGAAATGAAGTTCCTTCTTCTTTAGTTCCAGAAGACTTTCACAAATAAATAGTTGGAGAACCTAAAAATGGGAAGTCTTCTAAACTTTCAAGTCTAAACATTTTAACAACTTTAGGTGATGCAAGAAAATCAAAACTTTCAAAGTTTATTTCTTTCAAATCAAGAGAAAAAATTGTATGTTCAAGAGGAATACCTTCTAGTTTGGATTTTACAAGAGTTTCAACCTCAGGTAAATGAAAATATTTAGAAATAGAAATTGGTGTGTGAAAGACAGAATATGGTAGGTTCCCAGAAGTACCTGGAGATTTGGAAGATGAGGCTCCTTGCAAAGACTTTCAAATACTTTCCCTTCTTTATGATATGCTCTCGGTCTGGTATAGGTGTGGCCAGAGGTGAGTGTGGATTATCTCTCGTTGTACTTCTCTTAGGATCCACAGCTAAATTTGGAGTCATCAGGTGCACTACGAAGTATCTTTTGTTACTAGTCTTTGTACACCATCAAAACTAGTAGTATCCTTTCCATACAACCTAGGGAAAATCTTCAATTTTGCCTCCCCGGAAACAACACCAAAAATGTTAGCACTAGATGTCACCTTTAGCCTGCTATAGAGGTAATCCTAGTACCCATCAGAATATCAAAGTAAATGGTTAGTTTTAAATGAGACAATGGGTCAAATTGACATGGATTAAGACTTGGTCCAGTAAATCAAATGAATGAATACTATGCTCCAGCGAGGACGGGATAAAACAAACTCCAATCAACAAATCGTGGACAAATGAATAGAAGAAAAGGAGGAGAAAACTGAAGTAAATAACACAATTCCACTTCCTGCTAAATTGAATCATTTACTGAAGAAAATATCATAAATTAGAAACCTTCTAATCCAGAAATATAGAGTAATTGCATGGAAAAAATCACAATGTATGCAATGAATCATTCATTGCACACAATATAAATAACACTATAATGAGTCATTCAAAGATAGAATTTTACAAAAGAAGAAGACAAAGAACAAGTTATGAAAAAACAAATATGATCTTGTATTTGCATTAGATTCCTTCAATCCATATACATAGTCTTCTTAGTTTCAAAATCATAACTAGAAGTATGAGCCTCAATCTATAATCATTTGAACCCTTCAAAATGGTTACCTCTTACAATATACAACCTTGCACATGTTCTTTTCCTTCTAGGAGTTTGAAATCTAGTTGTTACATTGGATTACATACACTTAGGAGTTCGTTGTATGGGATAACAACATAAAATATAACAAACTCCTAAAATCTAGGATCTTGTCTACACTCATAAATACAACAAAGAAAGAACGTGTTGCATGATTTAGAAAGGCTAGATTGATGGGACACGTGTCTTTCATTATTATCTGAAACATTAGAGGCATTTGATACAGAGGTGGCAGGTGAAATATTCTATCCAAGGTTAACAATGTGAATTTGCAACGAACTGGTGGAATACGCTGTGAAAACTTGGTTTCAGTAGTTTCGCAGCGAATAACTGGAAATTGTTGCGAAAACTATGTTTATCAACTGTTTTGGATTCTGCAAATTGCTGCCGGTGTGAAAAAATTGTAAGGTGTTTTTATGCATCCTTTTCACTCCTTAACCTTTCTTTGGACCTAGATATTAGTCAAAACTGTAACTGGACCATCAAACATCATAAGACAAAAAGTATCCTTTAGGGTTTATAGAAGCACATAAGCATATCCTTCTCAAAACTGGTGTAGTTTTCAAAAATGAGTTTCATCTATCTTAATTGATTGTTGTCGATGCTAACAAGTCCAGGTTCTTCTTTGCCACTTGTTCTCTCAATTGTTGCAACTCTCTTTTCAATAATCTATTTTCAGCTTTCACAACCATGTTTTTCTTGTAGACATTCTTCAATTAATGGTGCAGGGGAAAGGATATTTCGACCATATTTATGATTTTATCAATAACTACCTCATAACTATCCAAGTGCTCTTTTATTTTAGTTTTCATTTCTCTACTCTTCTGCCTCAATTGCATAATTTGAACTTGTGTGTCCTTCAACATATTTCTGAGTCTCTTTACTGTCTGATTGCTTTCATATGGTGGGGATTGTGTTTCAATAATTTCTACAGGATCTTGGTGAACATGTGCTTTGGTTGCATGATGAACATGTGTTTGAGATGCAACTTTTTTCATAGGATTTAATTGCCTTGTTGCTAACCTAGTCAAAGGTTTTCTAGGTACTTCATTTTTAGATGTCTCTTGACTGAACACTACCCTTTTTCTTGATGAGGCATGGACCTCTTCTGAGACTTGGACCTCCGCTGCACCTTCATTTACAGAAACTAGATCTTCTTTCAATGTTGACCTAGTTAAAGGTTTTCCAGGTTTTGGCATTTTCACTGCTTCAGCAATGAATTCAATCTTTCTCTTACTTTTCTTACTTTCAGAGGACTCTATCAGATCTCCAACCTTCTTCATAGCCTACTCTAAGGATTTATCCTCTCAATCCTTTTTCCTCTTTGACTTACCAGAAGTTTTTTTAACTACTTTCTCAATTGAGGAAGGGGTTTTTCTCTTTGTTTGAGGAGTACTGATAATATATGCACTAAAACCTGATGTGGACATAAAGGTGTCCAAATCTCCACTTGTTTTATTGAGCTCCTCTAAGACTAGCATCTTGATAAGGCCAAAACGAAATATTCTACTTTCAAATAATTTAGATTTATCCTGCAACTTATCATACATTTTAACCAAGCTTTTTAAAAGATAAAAGGGAAAATTTAGGAGTTGCTTACTAGTAAAATGCATGAGTAATCCGATATGGTACTAGTACACCATGTTGAAATGTCCCTCACAGGTGAAGTATCTCTTAATTACTCTTAGCATCTTGTCAAAAAAAAAAAATCATGTGAATCCTTGGCACTCCTTTAGATATATCATCATCATGATACTCTCGTTTTAAATAATCATGGAAAAATGCAGAGTCCAGGGCCATCCCCTTGAACCATCTCTCATCTTGACAAGACATCTCTATAGTTGTTGAAATTGTCTCTTTTGTTACCTAAAACTCAATTGATCCAACTTTGGTCTTGACACCAACATAATTCAGTGCAAACTCCTTAGCTACCTCCATGTTCTCCTTATGCAATTTCTCACAGAAAGTGAAGCATCCTACTCTCTGAAAACATTCTCTAATGAAAGGATTTGAATTAACCAAGTGCATGTCATGATGTTCAGATATCACAATTTCACCTCCTTTGTAGATTTTATAATTTTTATGTGTATATTCCATGACTTCTAAAGGGAAATAATATGAGTAGGTAAAACTTGGATGATAACCAAAAATTCCAATTGTATAGGAAAAATTCTAAACAGGGTTTTAGTAATAAAACATAGTTTCGCAGTAAGTGGGAAATTGATATAGGTTGAGAATTTTAGAATAGAAAGAATAGAATGGAATGGAAGGAAATATCAGTGGTCAAGTCTAAGTATGGTTGAAAAGTAAATCCTTTGTGTTGATGGGAAAGAACAAGGTTTTGACAGTCAACATGAATTTTCACAGCAAGGACGATTTTGGGCTGCAAATGGGTTTTCTACTGCGACTGAGTCGTTAAAGTGATAGATAACTAGGACATAAAACTTGAAAATGAGAGGAGGTATTCATCAATCAAAAGGAAAATGAGAAGATACATAACATCGACCACTACAAGAGTTTTTGAAGCGATCTCATAAAATGGCAGCGAACACAATTTCGCAGCAATAAAAAATTGAACATGTTTGATAATTGAAAAATGATCCAAATGTATTTTTTGAAACTCACTCATCATGAAAAGACACAAAAAACAAGACTTCACTGACTCCCACATATGAAACTCATGATTACAAAGCGTTAGTGGATTCTGCAACGATTTTACTTTTAACAGTTTGATGTTGCAAAACATTAGGAACTTTAGTAGCAAATTATGATTTGATTGGATGCAGACTATGAAGGTACAACTTGAGTTTGATATACCTATTAACCCTTGATCTATGACATGAATCACCCTTGGGAATTTCCAAAACAATCATGAAATGACTCTTAAACTTGCTCCCTTTTATATGATGGCATCAAGACAATATGATGGGTATGTGACTTGACTCTATAACCAAACCTAAACCAAGTTCAATATATTAATTATTTACCCAAATACAACTCAAAACTTAAAATCATGACTTAATGAAACTTAACCTAAATCTATAAGAAAATGACTTAAATGACTAAGAATTAACGCATGGTCTTAAAAAGACCAGTGGTATTCTTGCAACAAACCAAGCAAAAACATTAAATTAGGTAGATTTGACTCTGGTACATTTCATGTGATAACAAAAGAGAGAATAAATTAATTAAAGAAATCTTTGATTCCAAAACCTTCATTTGTTGAGCCTATTATTGCAATTCAGTCAGTCCTTACTCTTGAAGATGTCCACAAGACCATTTCCATATTAAAGGGATTAACTAGTTTTCTAATGGCTATAAGGAAATATATTGGGGATGGTATCAAGAAAATAATAGACTTAATCCTTGAAATTTGGGAATTAGCAGAGATATCGACTAGTTTCTCAACAAGGGTTTTGCACTTTAAGTATTATCTCCAGAAAGATTTAGAAAATGATGAAGGATTCTATAAAGAAGCAGTGAAAACATTTGTAGCAAAGGTTTCAAGTTTGAGTGAGACACGCATAAGAGAACAAAATCTTCCCTCCAAGGTTCACATGAAACTGATTAATGATTATTGGCTAAAAAGAATCAAATGTCTAAGAGAATTGTTGTTTGAGTTTGATATATTAACATTAAAAGGGGTGACATATTCGCAAAACTTGTTGATTTTACCAAAGAGTTAGATGACCCAAATTTACTAATGGATACAATCTTTTTTCAAGGGAGAAAATATTAGAACAATTACAAGCATTAAAAGTTGCATGGGTTAATGAATTTAGTGATTTGGTTGAATTCTCTGAAGAAGAAATAGAAAGGTATCTTGTCTCATATGTAAATAAGAACATTAATATTGAGGAAATGCTACAGCAATTAAGCATTGATTTGAAACAATTGAATAATGAGTTATTTGAAACTAAGACCAAGCATGAAATAATGGTTATGCTCCAATGAGGGAGTATATAGAAAAATGGTTAACAAAGGGATCCAGGAGGATCTAGAATACCTCAAAATTAAAAGGTCTCAAAAATAAATTCAAATGTCATCATGATGAAGAGCTCGACGAGATATTTCTGACGTTGCTTGAACGAGCTCAAATAGACTTCGTATGAGAAAGATATTGTGATCTGAATTTTTTTCCAAACAGGGAAAAAAGAAAGGATGGAGGTGAGATGTGGAAGCCCCATAGGAGGGCACATGGCAGTCCATATGAAGTGACATGTGGAAACCATACAAGACATGTGGCAGGATAAGCAGTGGACACATGGCAGAGGCAGGTGATGTGGCATTCAAGTTGGTGTTCCAATTGACGGATAATGTGGCATATGGTTGGTAGGTGGCATGGCGTCATTATGATGTGGGCCATAAATTTTCCAAATTAAACATAGAACCTTCTTGGCCAATCAGAGGTTTCCACGTGGCATCCTTCGATTTTCCAAGAAGTTTCTATGTTTAATTTGGAAAAGGTATGGTCGGTTGGTATTGAACCCCTGACCTCCAAGCTACAGAAAGAACAACTTAACCAATAAGTAAAATATCAAGCTTTGTAACCAACGTCGGAGCCTCTATATTTATTGTCACATATAAAAAACATTCCAAAGAGGGGAGGTCCACAGTCTTGACCCTACGACCTCCCCACCAAAAAAGGACCAACAACTATCCACTAGCCAACATGCCAATTGCATATTGCTTGGCATATGCCCCAACCAAATTAGTTTTGTTTCGAATATTTTTTGTGTTAACCAAAATCCAAACGTCTGCGAGTTCAACCCCAGATCGATCGGGCACAAAATATTTATAACAAATCCGACTACTAATGCACCATATATAGTCCTTGGTTCATGAATATGAGAATAAATTCTTTTGAGACTGCATTCTTTTGCAATCGCGTTGGATATGAGTTCTTTTATCCCTCTTTGTGGATTTTGAATAGGAGAGAGGTAATTTCAAAGGCTTTTGGAAGCCATTGTACTGTAGTAGAGAAAAGGACCAGCTTTGAGTTTGAGGATCTTGATGTAATTTATCATTTGCATCATAATTGAAAAGGTCACTCTATTGGAAGCGAACCCAGAGATGTAGCCCATACTAGGTGAACTTCATTATCATCTCATTATGGCATTCTAATTTATTTGCTACTTATTATTTCTACTCACACTATATTTATGTATTTTAATTGTCTTGGTTTTCACACTCTTTAAGCAATCAAGTCGTCAACTAGCTAAGTAAAAGATCTGGATCAAGTTGGTATCAGAGCTAGTAAGCTAGTTTGATGCAGTTTGTGAGTGTGGATGCTTATAAGTCTAGAATCAAGAAGGGAGAAGGAAAACTTGAGGCTTGTATAACATAAATTGGGTCAAGGAGAATCACTTGAAGAGGAGATATGGACACACCAATGAAAACAAATCCTTTTAACTTTGAAGAGGATTTATTCTAGGCATTCAGTTTAATGAAGGAAATGGTGCAAGATCTCTACAATGAAAGAGGACAACAAAGAGGAGAAGGCACAAGTCAAGTTAAGAATGAATATTATCATCCTTCACAAAAGAGATCTCCTCCTTCTTATCCTCCCTCTTCTCCCCCTTCTTCTCCTTATCCTTTTCATTCTCCTTGTTCATATCAGTCTCCATCCCCTCATAATAATATTGCCCCAAAGAAGTCATTGTTGAAGTTGGATGTCAAATTTGATTTACCCATGTATAATGGTGAGCTTAATGCAGAGAGATTAGATAATTGGATTCGACAGATAGAAGTGTATTGTCGTATTCAACATATTGATGAAGAAGAGGTAAAAATGTAATTGTCCTTTCCTCACCTTGAGGTACAACGTTGATTTGGTGGGAAAGAAAAATTCAAAAAGTTGTTCAAAATAATGGTAATATTATCTCATCTTGGTATGAATTCACATATGCATTAAAAGAACAATTATATCCTTTAGGATATACATAGAAAAAAATTATGGAATGGTAGAATTTGGGACAAGGAAAAGGGAAAAGTGTGCAAAGTTTTACTGAAGAGTTTAGAAAGAAAGCATTGTCTTTAAATATTCCATTAGATTCTCAATATACTCTTCTAAAATAAATTGGTTCTTTACATAGGTCTATTCATCACACTATTATTTTATTTAATCCCACTAATCTAGATGAAATATGTGTCTGAGCCACTCATCTTGAGTCCAGGGGAAAGAATGTGCAAATTGATTACATAAAGAAGCATCCATCCAAGTTCATTGAAGGAAAATTCAAAGGAAAAGGGAAAGGAAAAAAGGAAGTTGTAGTGAATAAAGAAGAGGCAAATCCTACATGCTCTCATTGCAAAAAGGAAGGGCATGATGATTCTCACTGTAGGAAGCTACATCCTGATCTAAGTCCTAAAAGGTTTGGAGGGAAAAAAAAGTGTTAAAGACTATTGCCACAGTACAACAAGATTTGGGGTCTGATTCAGGGGATGAAACAAATATCACATCTACAGGAGTGCAAGGTAAAACATCTTCTCATGCTAGTACTAGTTCTTCAATTCAGTCTCCTAATTTTGAAAAGAGAAGAAGTGAGATTTTTCACATAAGGTTGATAACTAATCATACTAAAGTTGATACTCTTTTTTATATCGGTTCCCAATTAAATCTAATATCTCAAGCAATTGGCAAGAAACTAGGATTGGAGACAAAACCTCATAAGAACCCTTATCCTCTCGGTTGGGTATGTGATGATGCAAAGCTACAGGTAACCAGACAGTGTAAACTTAGATTTGATATCACTTCTAAATTTGTTGATGAGGTTGAACTAGATGTAATTCCTCTTGATATTTGTGGAATAGTATTGGGAAGCCCTTAATTATATGATAGGAAATCCATTTTCTTTCGGGAGGAGAAAAAATATCACCCCACCAAAGATGGAGTTGAATATATAGTAAGAGAACACAACATGAAGACTAACTTATCTCTTGTTAGCACAGGGAAAATGAAGAGGCTCATAAATGCTAGCAAAAACTTATGATTTTGAAAGCCAAAGATGTTAAAAAATATGATGCTTTTCAGGGTTGTGACCCTTCTCATAAAACGAATTGGTTAAAATTGTTTATAACTATGAATATATACTTCAAGAACCTGAAGTATTACCTCCCAAGAGGGAGATTCAGCATGAGATTCAGCTAAAATAGGATGCCACTCTTCCTAATATTGGTATGTACAGGATGTTTGTGATCGAGAATTTTTATATCAAGAAGCAAGTTCAAGACTTTCTTGATAAGGGATTCATCAGGACAAATTTGTATCCATGTGGATATCCTATTGTAATGGTACCAAAGAAGTATGGAACATGGAGGATGTACATTGAATTTCATGCATTAAACAAAGTCACGATGAAAAATCGATACCCTTTTCCTAGAATTGATGATTTGTTTGATCAGTTGAAAGATGTCATTTATTTCACTAATTTAGACTTCAAAAGTGGTTATCATCATATTTGTATTGCAAAAAGTGATGTTTGGAAAACCACTTTCAAAACAAAGCAAGGATTGTTTGAATGGTTAGTGATGCCTTTTGGGCTTTGTAATGCCCTGAAAACTTTTATGTGTTTGATGAATGATGTATTTCGACCATTCATTGATGACTCTGCAATAGTCTACTTAGATGATATACTTTGTATTAGTAGAACTTGAGATGAGCATGTCAAGTATGTTAGACAAGTTTTGGATACTTTGAAAAAGGAGAAATTGTATGTAAAAATGTCAAAGTGTGAATTTGGAAAAACTTCATTAGTGTACTTGGGTTATATTGTAGGGGGTGGTGAATTGAAAATAGATCCCTCTAAGGTTGAAGTGATTGTAAATTATCCCAAGCCTACGTCAACAATAGAAGTTGGAATCTTCCTAGGAGCAGTCCAGTATTGGAGAAAATTTATTACTAATTTCGTGTTTATTGCATCTCCTTTTCATGCTTTGACTAGTGTGAAATAGGTCTTTCAGTGGGGAGGTAAGCAGAAAAAGGCCTTTGATACATTGAAAAAAATATATCAACACAACACCAATGTTAGCATTACTAGAACGACAACTATTTGAGATAGAGATCGATGCAAGTGGATATGATATGGGGGCGGTTTTGATGCAGTAGCGCAAGACAATATGTTACCATTCTGAGAAATTTTCTACAGTTGTTATTAATTATCCTACCTATGATAAATATTCGTATGCTTTAGTGCAAAGTGTTAAAAAGTGGAATCATTACTTAATGAGTAAAGAAACAATCAAACACACAAATCATCAACCATTACAGTGTCTCCAATCACAAACTAAGCTACAACAATCAAGGAGTTTTAGATGCATGGGATTTATACAACAATTTCATTTGATTATCATATATAAAAGGGGTGTAAATAAAAAAGTGGTTGACATGTTGTCTAGACCTCCTATTAATGCATTTATTGTCTTATAGAATTATTTTTTGGCACGTGACAGTTGTGTTGAAAAATATGCTAGGGATGATGACTTTAAATATGTATATGAGAGATTAACCCATGGTTCACAAGTGGAATTTTATTCTTTGTAGGGAAAGTTACTCTACCATCTTAACAAACTTTGTATTCCCAAATATAAAAGGGTACATGTAATCAGAGAAGCTCATACTTCTCTTATCTCTGGGAATTTTGTGATAGGAAAAATTGTAGCTCATTTACAAATATTTTGTTATTGGCCTCAGATGAGGGAAATTGTATCCAAGTATGTAAAGGGGTGTGTGTTGTGTGCTACTAGTAAACCCACCAATACAAACTAGAGTTTTTATACACCTCTTCTTGTACTTTCTCATCCATGGGAGAGTATCTCTGTGGATTTTGTAGGGGGTTTACCTATGTACAAAAGAGATCATGATTATTACTTGTATGTAGTTGTGGATAGTTTCAACAAAATGTGTTTTTTGATGCCCTGTAAGAAGTAGGTGGCAATTGAAGAAATCGCAAACTTATTCTTTCATCATGTTTGGGATCACTTTGGATTGCTTACATCTGTTGTTTCAGATCAGGATTCTCGCTTCCTTGGGGAATTTTGGTCGAGTTTGTGGGGATTGATGGACACAAAGATGAAGAGAAGTATTTTTTTTCATCCACAAACCGACAAACAGATAGAGGTAGTTAATAGAACAATGGTACATTTTCTCCAAGGTTACTACAGTAAACATCCTAAGTTTTGGGATGAACAACTACATTATCTACAACATGCCTACAACTGAGCCTTGTATTCTTATAAACATAGCTCTACATTTGAGATTTGTTTTGGGTACTTTCCTAAATATCCATTGGATTTAATTTTTGAAAAATATTTTGATTCAAATGAGCATAAATATGAAGACAAAACTCGAAAATTCATTCAGAAAATCTAAATGGTGCATCAAGTAGTCCAAGAGAAATTGGAGAAGAGCCAAGCCCAATATAAGGATAGGCACAAAAAGCATCATATGGGTCACCATTTCCAAGTAGGTGATCAAGTTTGGTTCCATATCAGAAAATACGAGTTAAAGGGGGAAGATGAGAAGCTCGAGCCAATCCGATATGGCCCATTTACCATTTTGGAGAAGATTGGCACTAATGTTTTCTGCTTTGATATACCACCTTACATGCAGATGTATTCAGTTGTAAATGTGGAGAAATTGAAATTATATGATCCTCCAATCATCATGGATCGGGACAAGTGATCCCAAAAATCCTTAGATGCTTATAATTTTAAATATACATAAGCATCGACTTGATCTTCGAAATAAAATGATCGCTTAACAGTTTTGTAAATTACATTTGAAATACTTATCTAGCCAATTCCACTTTAATCATAAATGACTTGAAAATAATTGAACTTGAAATGAACAGAAATAATATAATCACATACACAAGTTAGAAATATCGGAGTTCACCCAATTTGGGCTACCTCTCTGGGTCCACTTCCAATAGAGACTTATTTTATTAATGCTCAAATTCTTGTGTTTTACAATGACATTTTTACATGTTTCTCAAATGTAGAAACATAGTGCATCCTTGAGTTCCTGATGAAAAATTGCGCAAAATTGATATAAAATACTTGAAATTTCTTCAAGGTGACCCTCGACACACTTTACAATGTAGCCTCATACCCTTTGTACTCTCAGCATGCTTTATGAGACTAAAATATCTGCACAAATGAATGTGGCCTCTGCCTTGGTGCGTGCACCATTAAATAGGCTCCCCTCCTTGACCAAATTCCAAAAATTTAGGATTTGTTGTATAGTTATAACCATCTGACATTAGTGGAAAGATGGATAGCAAAGGTTATATAGTTATTACTATACTTGGCAAGTTAGGGGTTCCATTCCCACCGACCGCCATATACATTGGCACCTTTTTGTTATAAGTTATAACTATAACCTATAGTTTGAAACCTCTATGCATTTTTTGGAATATAGCTATGTTTTTTTATAAGATATATCCATATGTTATATATATATTACAACCTCTGCGAATATATATATGGTCATAACAATAATATATTTTTATAATATAACACATAGTTATAACTCTCACGCGAACTTTGTGATAGCCCCTTGTGTGAATAGGTATGGCTATATGTGATGTATAAAGACCAAGGGCCAAGGGTCTGGGGCTTAGGCCCTCAGCCCTTTAGTTGCCCATATATGTAATACCCTTGTTTTCCCCATTTGTAAATATAAATATAACTGGCCAAGAGACTATGGCAGACTAGATATGTGTGAATGTTTGATTTGATGAACCTTTTTGTTATAAAAGGTCAATGTATGTATTTTTTGTTATTAATAGAAAATGGATAAGTGTTGCATAAGTGTTGAAAGGGGAGTTTGCCAAGATAGGCCATGGTGCTATGAGAGAGATGGTGAGGGGAACCATAAATGGTTGACATGACCCCCCACCAAACCAGTACCTTACTGGATTTAATGGCTCAGACTCGGAGCAATCCTCTACCTAGAAATGAATTACCAGACAGAGTGGTAGTTGAAAGAGTCATCCTCGAGATTTAATGAGGATATGGCGCAGGGTACCCACCTACAAGAGACTTCCAGACCTGACCACAAGTTGGGGATTCAAACCCATGCAACCTTGTTGAGGAAGGAAAGAAAAGAGGTAATTCATGGGAAGAGGTAGGAGAGAGAGCAAGTAGATTTGTGTGAAGAGAGAAGATTCGAATGGAAAAATATCGAGAAGAGAAAAGAGCGGTTGAAGCTCTTTGGTTCGAGGAAGAACTGAGAAATAAGATCATTCTGGGTGCAAGAAGCGATTGGTAGGGTTTCGTTCCAAGATGATAAACGGGGCAGACGAGTGCCTGTGGAAGTACTCGTGCAAACCTCCTTTCTTGGTACAGGGAAAACTGGTTTCCAAAATATCATCGGAGGAGGAGAGTAACCTTCGTCCCTAACTATCATTGCGTAAGAAGAAATCATCTCTCTCAGAGCATCGTGTTCTAGCTCAGGGGTGGCCAGCGGTAAATCCATTCAGGAGTGGTTGTGCCTATGGTTGGGTGGAAACAAGAACCCCTTTCAGCAGTCACTTCCTGAACTCTAGTTTTCTGATAAGTATTTTCATTATCTGTGTGTTGAAATGGAAATGGTGATTGAATACATATATATGTTTATGACTGAGTTCTTTGTTGAATGATTAAGGTAGAAATGTGTATTTTTTTTCTATGAACCCATGCTTGAATGGTCTTATGTTTTCCTCATCTTAGTATCTAGAGAGATATGGGATGTAAGTCTGTAATAGTTTTGGGGAAGGACTTACTGGGATGCTTAAGTCCTGTCGGCCTATAGAATATGCCTTCCTGGGAATACTAAGTTTAAACCCTATGGAAGGAGGACACTTCCATCAGACCTTTCACTCGTGTGACCAATGGCTCATGCCTATGTCCTTAACCCATGTACGACTAAAGGAATTAGCACGTAGCCCACAAGAGTTTTCAAAGGACCCATGTGACCAAGGTCTAGGAACCCTGCGCTAGGCCCGAAAGGAGTTGTGCCTTTTTGGCTTCACAAATCTGGGAGTTCGGAGCTCCGAACTGTTTCAACCTTACCATTTATAAATTGGTCGAAGGCAACCGATGGTTACAGTTACCCATAAGGTTGATCGGTACCTAGAGGTCTCCCTAAACATGGAAGATAGACCTGCCCCATCATTAAACCTTGATCCATTCATCAATCGCGAAGTAACGTGAGCCACAGATCCGAGGGTATTTGGGAGTCTCCTTGGTCGTTGGATATACACCGAGGGAACTTCGGTGAAGTCCTACTTCAGGAAAATAAAGATGTTAAATAACCAAACTCCCCAAACACTGGAGTTACAAAAGTGATGAGAGTCATGGATCTGAGAGAGTTTGTTAAGAACCCCTCTTAAATGTCTGATCATCCAGTGGAGGAACACACGTATGGTACTTCGGGGAAGTCCTGCTTTGGGAGTTGTGAAGTGATGAGGACCGTAGATATAGGGACCCTTCAGGATCTCCCCTGGTTGTTAGATCTAGACCATGGTCAGCCTGGCGCTGACCACTCCGAGAGAAAGGAGGAAGTCACACTACAAATCCCCCAAACGTTGAAGTTATGGAGTAATGGAGGTCATAGATCCAAATGTTACGTGGACACACCTTGACCATGAGATCGAAGAACTTGGAAGGCTATCATTCTGGGGTGACATGGCATGTTGATGTCACCTAGGGTGATGTGGACCCATGTTTGACATGCCACATGTCACCTAGATTTGGAAGTTTCACAGACCCTATGTGCCCAATAAAATGTGACATGTTTCACCCACTGTAGGGGCCACATGTCCTCTCTTCCTTTTCTCTTGTCACCCCTGGCACTTACTTGTTTGGTCCATTTGTCAGGAGGAGTATTTGGGACCCACATGTACTTACATCCAAGCTAGTACATCACCATGTGCGAGGGTGGACTCTTCGGGAGTCCTGGACTTCGGGAATTTGGAGGTTTGGGATGCATTTTCATGGGTAAGTTGAAAGGCTCGAAGGCCGTAGTTTGAGAATTTGAGATTCTAGAGAATGGGAATTCGGGAGTTCGGGAATTCAGGATTCCAGAGAACATGTGTGCAGAAATAAAAAGGGGCATTCAGCTCCGAAGTGTCGAACGTCGAATTCCCCTCTAGCCTGTGTGTTAGATGAGGATCAAGTCCCGCCATTGATTTGGATTGTGGATGGACCTTCCCTATGGGAGGTAGTAACATGGAGATGATATAAACTAGATGGACCCACGTGGCCCTCAACTATTAACGCCTGAAGAACTTCAGGAGGTCATAACTTGCAAAACAGAGCTCGAATTAGAGCATGGTAGTAATCATTAGAAAGATACGAGCAAGTAGAATAGGATGAATACCTTGGGGAGGGTATTTAATAGGATTAGATTAAGAAAACTTTTGATTCTCCATCCCTAGAAAGGGTATTTAGGGGTTGGGTGTGTTACAAATTGGTATCACAACACGGTTAAAACACTTGGCCTGCTTGGGCTCATGAACAAGTCGCATAAAAACCTTGTTAGATAAATTTTAGGGGTGACACCATATCTTACCTCATACCTATGAGTCTTATTTAAACCTTTACTAAAGGAAGGAATGGAACTTTCTGTTGTTGTATATGTTTTGAAAAATCTAAACTTTGTTGTTCATAAAACTAGTAGATCATTAACTAACATAAAATGTTTTATCATCACTCAAGCAGAAAGTGGACCGCCAGAAAACTACAAAATAAAGGATGGTTACACACCATGAATTGGGGTAAATCTCCCAAAATAGAGATGAAGAATATGATGAAAGGAGGGTGGTGGAAACCCCTCCAGATTTGGTTGAAACTATAAGAAGCCTCATGGCATAATTACAAAGTTGTAAGGTTGACAATGAAAGATTGATAAAAGAATAGGAAAAAAAAAACTAAAATTAATGAAGTCCTCCTATAAAGCTTATCATATATACAAAGGAATCTACAACATGGACCAGTAGCCTGTCATGTGGACAGACATCATACTAAAAAAACCTAGATTCCTCCTGAGATACGAAATCATGGCCCTGAAAGTGGCCACACCAGGAGAATCACCTCAAAGAAGGCCCAACATGGAGCCAAGAGACACTCATCAGAAGAATCCTCTGGTGAGGAAACTGAAAACTCCAAAGAATCTTCTAGTAGAAAAACTAGTTCGCCTTCCTAGAGGAAAAGAAAGAAGAGGAAACATTCCAAGAACCATGACCCTGAAGAGTTCAATAAATCCAAACCACCCACTTTCTATGGAGAAATTAAGAAGGGGGGAGAAGAAAATGCTTGGCTTCTTGGCTTGAAGAAGTACTTCAGATTCCGTGACTACTCTAAAAATTTAAAGGTTCGAATAGCCATTTTTAACCAAAAAGGAAAGGCCTCCATTTGGTGGGAGGACCTTCGGAATGTGAAAGGAATCCATGAGAAGGACTTCTCATGGAAACAATTTGAGAAATACTTCAAGAAGAAGTACCTGTCAGAGAAATACTTTGATGGAAAGACCAAGGAGTTCTATGAACTCAAGTTGGGACAACTCACCATAGAGGAATATATCAATAAATTCCTTGAGTTGATAAGGTATGTACCCTGCATAAAGGATGAAAAGGTAAATATGCAATGATTTATTACTGGACTGCCTCAGTCCTTCCGAGACAGAATTTAATTTGATGAGCCAAATACCTTATAAGACACTATCCAGAAGGAAAGGTATTGCTATGAGAAATTCAAGAACAATACAGAACCTCATGAGGACTGGAAGAATAAAAGTACTTCTAGATTCAAGAAGAAGGGATTTAAACCCTCAAGATTCAATAGCTATGGGAAAGGTTCTAAGATGATCCTTCCTACTAAAAGTATATATCATAAAAATTTCCCCTCTCATAGAAGAAATAAACCCTTTGGAGCAGCCTCAGGTAAGGTTGATAACACAAAAAGAGAACCCTTGTGGGAGAAGAACATATGTTGAGGGAATGTGCATATAGGAAACAAAACAATAGGATGGTCTACAATGTCCAAGAGGCCACCACAGTCAATGATGTGGCTAGGAGCATACCACATATTTATGAAGCCTTGGATAATAAACAAGTCGACCACCAAGCTTCAGTGGTGGATATGGAAGGTATGATTTCCAACCATCTAGTTTCCATTTTAATTGACCCCAGTTCTAATTTGAGTTATGTTTCCCCTCAAACTATTGAAAAATGTAAATTGCAACAACTTAAACATGTTA
This sequence comes from Picea engelmannii, assembly GCA_009831015.1. NCBI lineage: Eukaryota > Viridiplantae > Streptophyta > Pinopsida > Pinales > Pinaceae > Picea > Picea engelmannii. Next base: position 522,361 of record ML777205.1, read on the forward strand.
AATCATGGCTGGTACAACTAGCCATAGGAACCAAAAGAAAATTAACAGAGGTCATACTAGCATGCCAATTCATTGTGAGTGGATTACCCACCCAAGTGACCCTAAACATATTTCCTTTAGGATCTTATGACCTGTTCATTAGCATGGACTGGTTGGTTTCCCATAAAACCAAGATGGACTGTTACAATAAAACTTTGGAGTGTGAAAATGAAGAAGGGAGAAAGGTAACCCTACAAGGGATTCAAAAACATGTCTCGGTGAGACAATTATCGGGAATTCAAGATTCCGGAGAACATACGTGCAGAAAGAAAAAGGGACGTTCAACTCCGAAGTGTCGAATATCGAATTCCCCTCTAGCCTATGTGTTATATGAGGATCAATTCCCTCCATTGATTTGGATGGTGGATGGACCTTCCCTGTGGGAGGTAGTAACATGGAGATGATACAAATGATATGGACCCACGTGGCCCTCAATTATTAACGCCCGAAGAACTTCAGGAGGTCATAACTTTCAAAACAGAGCTTGGATTAGAGCATGGTAGTAGTCATTAGAAAGATATGAGAAAGTAGAAGAGGATGAATACCTTGGGGAGGGGATTCAAGATGATTAAAGTAATCAAAATTTTAATTCCCCATCCCTAGAAAGGGTATTTAGGGGTCGGTTGTGTTACAAATTGGTATCACAACACGATTAAAACACTTGGCCTGCTTGGGCTCATGAACAAGTCACATAAAAAACTTGTTAGAGAAATTTTAAGGGAGAGAAATTTTAAGGGTGACACCCTATTTTACCCCATTCCTAAGAGGCTTATTTAAAACTGTACAAAAGGAAGGAATGAAACTTTATGTTGTTGTATATGTTTTGAAAAATCTAAAATGTGTGTTGTTCATAAAACTAGTAGATCATTAACTAACATAAAAAAAATTATCAGCACTCAAGCAAACAGTGGATCGCAAGAAAACTACAACATAAAGGATGGTGACACACCATGAATTGAGGTAAATCTCCCAAAATATAGATGAATAATCTGATGAAAGGAGGGCGGTGGAAATCCCTCCAGATTTGGTTGAAACTGTAAGAAGCCTCATGAAATAATTACAAAGTTGTAAGGTTGACAATGAAATATTGATAAAAGAATAGGAAAAATAAACTGAAATTAATGCAATCCTCCTACAAAGCTTATCAGATATACAAAGGCAGCTACAACATGGACCAGTAGCCAGTCATGTGGATAGACATCATACTAAGAAAACCTAGAGTCCACCTAAGATACGAAAGAATGGCCCTGAAAGTGGCCACACCAGGAGAAGAAACTCAAAGAAGGCCCAACATGGAGCCAATAGACACTCATCATAAGAATCCTCTGGTGAGGAAACTGAAAACTCCAAATAATATTCTAGTAGCAAAACTAGTTCACCTTCCCAGAGGAAACATTCCAAGAGCCATGACCCTGAAGAGTTCAACAAATCCAAACCACCCACTTTCAATGGAGAAATTAAGAAAGGGGAAGAAGAAAAAGTTTGGTTGCTTTTCTTGAAGAAGAACTTCAGAGTCCATGACTACTCTGAAAATTTAAAGGTTTGAATAGCCATTTTCAACCAAAAAGGAAAGGCCTCCATTTGGTGGGAGGACCTTAGGAATGTGAAAGGAATCCATGAGAAGGACTTGTCATGGAAACAATTTGAGAAATACTTCAAGAACAAGTACCTGTCAGATAAATACTTTGATGGAAAGACCAAGGAGTTCTATGAACTCAAGTTGGGACAGCTCACCATAGAGGAATATATCAATAAATTCCTTGAGTTGATAAGGTATGTACCCTACATAAAGAATGAAAAGGTAAATATGCAATGATTTATTAGAGGACTGCCTCAGTCCTTCCTAGACAGAATTTAATTTGATGAGTCAAATACCTTAGAAGACACTATCCGAAAGGAAAGGTATTTCTATGAGCAATTCAAGAACAAGACAGAACCTCATGAGGACTAGAAGAAGAAAATTACTTCGAGATTCATGAAGAAGGGATTTAAACCCTAAAGATTCAATAGCTATGGGAAAGGTTCTAAGATGATCCCTCCTACTAAAAGTATATATCAGCAAAATTTCGTCTCTCATAGCAGAAATAAACCTTTTGGACCAGCCTCAGGTAAGGTTGATAACACAAAAAGAGAACCCTTGAGGGAGAAGAACATGTGTTGAGGGACTACGCATATAGGAAACAAAACAATAGGAGGGTCTACAATGTCTAAGAGGCCACCACAGTCAATGATGTGGCTAGGAGCATACCACATATTTATGCAGCCTTGGATAATAAACAAGGTGACCACCAAGCTTCAATGGTGGAGATGGAAGGTATGATTCCCAACCATCTAGTTTCCATTTTAATTGACCCTGGTTCTAATTTGAGTTATGTTTCCCCTCAAACTGTTGATAAATGTAAATTGCAACAACATAAACATGTTAAATCATGGCTAGTACAACTAGCCACTGGAACCAAAAGAAAATTACCAGAGGTCATACCAGCATGCTAATTCATTGTGAGTGGATTACCCACCCAAGTGACCCTAAACATACTTCCTTTAGGATCTTATGACCTATTGATTGGCATGGACTAGTTGGCTGCCCATAAAACCAAGTTGGACTATTACAATAAAACTTTGGAGTGTGAAAATGAAGAAGGGAGAAAGGTAACCCTACAAGGGATTCAAAAACATGTCTCGTTGAGACAAATATCATCCCTTCAAGTGAATAAGTATTGCAGAAAATGATTCCCTTTATATTCCATATAAGTGTTGGACTCTATTGAGAACAAAAAACCAAGCCTAGAAGACCATCCCATATTAAGAGAGTTTAGAGATGTGTTTTCAGTAGAGGAACCAGGTCTACCTCCAAGAATAGATATTGACTCTTCAATAGAAATTGCACTAGGAGTGGTGTCAGTGTCTAGAACACCCTATACAATGAGTACACCAGAGTTGGTTGTTCTCAAGCTATAACTAAAGGAAATGATGGAAAAAGGCTACATTCATCCTAGTGTGTCTCCATGGGGAGAACCAACCTTGTTTGTGAAAAATAAGGATGGCACACTTAGGTTGTCCATAGACTATAGGAAACTCAATAAGATGACCATAAAGAATAAGTATCCCTTTCCAAGGATCGATGAATTGTTTGACCAAATAAGGGATGCTAATATTTTCTCCAAGATTGAATTGAGGTCTAGATACCATCAGGTCCTAATTAAGGATGAATACATCCAAAAAACAACGTTTAGGACAAGGTATGGTCACTATGAATTTGTGGTGGTGCCATTTGGGCTAACAAATGCACCAGACACTTTTGTGTGTTTGATGATTAATGTACTCAGTAAGTTATTAGACAAATTTGTATTGGTTTTCATTTATGATATCCTAATATATTCCAATAATATGAAAGAGCATGAATAACATCTTAAGATAGTACTTCAAGTACTAAGAGAACATCAGCTATATGGTAAGTTTAGTAGATGTGACTTTTTCCATAAACAAGTTCATTACTTACGCCATGTTATCTCTGGAGAAGGGGTGGCAATTGATCCAGAAAAGATCAAAGCCATTATGGATTGGCCTACCCCAAAGGATGTATATGATATAACATCCTTTATGGGCTTAGTAGGTTACTATAGAAGGTTCATAAAAGGATTTTCCAAGGTTGGTTTCCCAATCACTTCCCTTCATAAAAAGGGAGTTAAATTCCTTTGGACATCAGGATGTGAGGAGAGATTCCAATAGTTGAAATCCCTTCTAACCAATGCAATTGTGTTGAAGATTTCAAATCCAAACAAGGACTTCCTTGTGTGTATAGATGCCTGCAAGGAAGGACTCAGAGGAGTCCTTATGCAAGAAGAACATGTAATTTTCTATCAATCCAGAAAATTGAATGAGCATGAAATCAATTATGTGACCCATGATCTAGAATTGGCTTCCATAGTGCATGCTTTAAAAATGTGGAGGCATTACCTCCTAGGTAGAATATTTGTGCTTATGACATACCATTGTGGGTTGATTTACTTGTTTGATCAACCAAACCTTAATTCTAGACAAGATAGATGGATATCTCTCCTTAGTGAGTTTAATTTTGAAATCAAACATATCAAAGGAAAAGAAAATAGCGTGGTTGATTCCCCTAGAAGAAGTATGAAAGTGATTCACTTGGTAGTTGTAAGAACATGTGAAACGGATGTCATGGAGAGATTCAAGAATGCACAAGAAGTAGATGCATTTTTTGATACTATAAAATCATACTTAGAACAAGCGCCCACAAGGCTGAAGTATGAAGGTTATCAATTGTTGAATGATGACCTGCTAACTTACAAAGGTAGGTTGTATATACCAAATTGTGATGACTTCAATAGATTCATGATGGATGAACTACACAAAATACCATATACTGGTCATCCTGGTTATCAGAAGATGATCACAGGCACTAGGAAAAATTTTATTGGCCAGGACTGAAGAAGGACATAGTTGATTAATTGTCTAAATGTCTAGAATGTCAGCAGGTTAAGGCAGAACATCGACATCCAACAGTTTTTTTGTAGCCCCTACTAATCCCAAAGTGGAAATGGGAAACCATCTCCATGGATTTCATCATAGGATTACCAAAATCCTCCAAACCGAATGATTCCATCATGGTAGTTGTGGAAAAATTGAGCAAGGTTGCTCACTTCATTCTCGTCAAGTCAACTTGCAAGGAAATAGATATTGCCAATGTTTTCATGAAAGAAATATTTAGGATGCACGACATGCCTAAGGATATCATATCTGACAGAGATACGAAATTTACTTCAAGTTTTTGGAACTCTCTGTTTGTTGTTTTTGAAACTAAATTTGTATTTAGTACAACCTATCACCCTCAAACTGATGGAAAGACAGAGAGGGTAAACCAAGTGTTAGAGGACATGTTAAGGATGCATGTAATGCATCAGCCTAAGAAGTGGGAAGACTACCTACCACTAGTAGAGTTTGCCTACAACAATGGCTATCAAGATTCATTGAAGATGATCCCTTTTGAGGCCCTCTATGGTAGACAGTGCAATATTCTGATCAGCTGGGATCACCCAGTAGATAGAATTACAATCAGGACATATATGATGAAATAAATGGAACAACAAGTAATTCAGATAAAGCAGAATTTGAAACTGACTCGGGATGGATAGAAAAGATATGCGGACATAAAGAGGACTCCTAGAGAGTTCAAAATAGGGGATTGTTATTGGGTAAATCAATAGATGTGGACATGAACTAATCCCCCTAGATCCACCTGGATCTAGAACAAAATGAGACGGAACAAGACGCTTTCCCTAAGTTGTGATCATTGAGTTTACTACCAAAGGAGGAATAGATAGCATACCTTATGAATTGCTTCCTTATATCTTTGTTGTCCCTGCTTCACTCCAGTGCTCTTGTGGAATCATATCTGCGATAACACAAACCAACCAACGTGAAAGCAACAATAGTAGAATTCAATGACAACCTAAACATGTGATCAAGGAATCATGTAATAAAATACTAATCATTTTATGGGAAAGAGACGTACCACCATATTATATTAATGAAAAGTAGAAGATACAACCGAATTTCCTTGATGTTGCAAGTTCCTTTTTAGTGGTCCTTCATTCCAATACACACATACACTTGCTATGAAATTCGCATGAAGATAATCCACAAAATCTTGATAGACAAATAGAGGCTTCAAGCATCACTAGGAATAGGATTCTTCACACATTCTTCAGCCTATTCTTTCATCAATTCTCTGCTTAATCTTGCTCAACCTTTTCCATGAGAAGCCCATGATTATATAGGAGAAGGTGAAGTCATTAAAGGGATGAAGATGATCCCACCGAATAAGAGAAACCAGTAGGATCGCAACCATACGGACGCCACCTCATAGTCTAGAAGATTCCCCTTCTAGAAACTTTGTGAAACCTCTTTCCTCTTTTAGCTTTGGAACACCACTACACCCTGCCCATGTAGCAGCCTGCGAAAATCTCGTGGGCCAGCTATAGCGCAGCCTACTAAAATCATAGATTTTTGTACTGTGTAATATATGCAGCCTGCAGACCCTTTCTAAAAAGCAGCCCTGTAGAGGAGGAAACAAGTAGATTTTCTCAGGAAAAAAGTCATGTTGGGAGCCTGAAAACATGTTTGTGAAATCATCACTGGGGTGACCAAAATAATGTATAACAGGGATCATGTCTATCTTCGAGTTAGACCCAAGAAAATATCCTTGAGAATGGGAGCGTGTGCCAAGCTAGAACCTCGGTATTGTGGACCCTTTGAAATTTTGGATAGAGTGGGACATGTAGCCTATATATTAGCGCTTCCTCCCACAATGAAGACACATAATGTTTTCCATGCTTCATTATTGAAGAAATATGTACATGATTATAATCATATAATTGACTGGTTTGTGATTCAGGTGGAACTAGAGGGAGAATTCCTATCAGAACCACAATGCATAATAGATAAGAAGGAAACCCCACTCAAGAACAAAACCATTGCACAGGTCAAGGTGCAGTGGAAACACTTTGGCCCAGATGAGGCTACATGGGAAATGGAGGATGCAATGAAACATGAATACCCATTGTTGTTTACTTCTGACATACAGATCACATCGATAGATAGAAAATCAAGGATGATGTTCCTTTAAGGGGGAGGGGATTGTAATACCCTTGTTTCCCCCAGTTTTTAAATATAACTATAACTTTCCAAGAGATTATGGCAGACTAGATATGTGTGAATGTTTGATTTGATGAACCTTTTTGTTATAAAAGGTCAATGTATGTATTTTATGTTATTAATAGAAAATGGATAAGTGTTTCATAACTTCTAAAAGGGGGGTTTTCCAATATAGACCATGGTGATATGAGAGAGATGGTGAGGGGAACCAGAAATGGTTGAGATGACCCACCACCAAACCAGTACCTTATTGGATTTAATGGCTCAAACCCAGAACAATCCTATGAACCATAAATGAATTACTATTCAGAGTGGTAGCTGGAAGAGTCATCCTCAAGATTTAATGAGGAGAAGGGGAAGCGTACCCACTTGCAAGAGAATTCCAAACCTGACCACAAGCTAGGGATTAGGACCCATACAACCTTATTGAGGAAGGTAAGAAAAGAATTAATTTGTGGGTAGAGGAAGTAGAAAGATCAAGTATATTTGTGCGAAGATAGAAGAGTCAAAAGACAAAATCTCGAGAAGAGAAAAGAGTGATTGCAACTCTCTGGTTTGAGGAAGAAATGAGAAATAAACTCATTATAGGTGCAAGAAGCGGTTGGTAGGGTTTTGTTCCAATCTTATAAACAGGGCTGACGAGTGACTGTGGAAGTACTCATGAAGACCTCCTTGCTTGGTACAGGGAAAACCGGTTGTCAAGATCTTGTGGGAGGAGGAGAGTATCCTTTGTCCCTGACTGTCATTGAGAAATAAGAAAGAGTCTCTATCATAGCATCATGGTCTAGATCAGGGGTGGCCAGCGATAAATCTATTCAGGAGTGGTTGTGCTTATGGTTGGGTGGAAACAGGCACCCCTTTTAGCAGTCACTTCACAAAATATGATTTTTTGATAATTATTTTCATGCTCTATGTGTTCAAATGGAAATGGTGATTGAATACATATATATGTTTATGATTAAGTTTTGTGTTGAATGATTAAGGTAGAAATGTGTATTTTTTTCTATGAACCCATGCTTGAATGGCCTTCTATTTCCCTCAGCTTAGCATCTAGAGAGCTATGGGATGTAAGTATGCAATAGTGTCAGGGAAGGACTTATTGGGATGCTTAAGTCATGTCGGCCTCTAGAATATACCTTCGCGGGAATACTAAGTTTAAACCCTATAAAAGGAGGACACCTCCATCAGACCTTTCACTCATGTGACCAAGGGATCATGCCCATGTCCTTAACCCATTTATGGCTAAAGGAATTAGTGTGTATCCCATAAGATTTTTCAAAGGACCCATGTGACCAAGGTCTTGGAACCCTGCGCTATGCCCGAAAGGAGTTGAGCCTTTATGGCCTTGAAACTCCAGGTGTTCGGAGCTTCGGAGTGTTTTTACCTTACCATTTGTAAACCATTCGAATGAAACCGATGGTTATGGTCACCCATAAGGTTTATCGGTGCTTGGTGGTCTCCCTAACCATGGTAGATAGACCTGCCCCACCATTAAACCTTGATCCATTCATCAATCGCGAAGTAACATGAGCCATAGCTCTGAGGGTATTCGGGAGTCCCCTTGGTCGTTGGATCTACACCGAGGGAACCTCGGAAAAGTCCTACTTTGGGAGAATAAGGATGTTAAATCACCAAAATCCCTGAACGCCAAAGTTACGAAGTGATGAGATCCATGGATCTGGGGGGTTTCATTAAGAAACCCTCTTAACAGTCTCATCATCTAGTGGAGGAACCCTCATACAGTACTTCGATGAAGTCCTCTTTCGAAAGAGCAGAGTGGCCATAAGTCTGAAACTCCCAAAGGTTGAAGCTGTGAAGTGATGAGGACTGTAGATCTAGGGACCCTTCGGGATCTCCCATGACCATTAGATCTAGACGATGGTCAGTCCAACGTTGACCACTCCGACAGCAAGGAGGAAGTCACACTGCGGATCCCCCAAATGTCGAAGTTACGAAGTAACGTAGGTCATCGATCCAGGGGTTACATGGACACACCTTGACCATGAGATCTAAGGACTTGGAAGGATATCAGTCTTGGGTGATGTGGCATGATGATGTCATGTAGGGTGACGTGGACACATGCTTGACATGCCATGTGTCACTTTATTCTAAAGTTTCACATACCCTATGTGCCCAATAAAATGTGACATGTGTCACCCATTGTAGGGGCCATGTGTCCTCTCTTCCTTGTCGCGTGTCACACTTGACACTCACCTATTTGGTCCATTTCACGGGAGGAGTATTCGGGACCCACCTATACTTTCCTCTGCGTCTAGTACGCCACCATGTGCGAGGGTAAACCCTTCAAGACTCCGGAGGTTTGTGATGTAGTGTCATGGGTAAGTTGAAAGGTTGGAAAGCTAGAGCCATGTGGAGAGATTCTAGGCTCCTTCGAGAGTTCGGGAATTCAGGATTCTGGAAAACGTGTGTGTAGAAGAAAAAGGGGCATTCAGCATCGAAGCGTCGAACGTTGAATTCCCCTCTAGCATGTGTGTTAGACGAGGATCAAGTCTCTTCGTTCGTTTGGATGGTGGATGGACCTTCCCTACAGGAGGTAGGAATGTGAAGATGATACAAACGAGATGGACCCACGTGGGCACCACGTGGCCCTCAACTATTAACGCCTAAAGAACTTTGGGAGGTCGTAACTTGCAAACCAAAGCTCAAATTAGAGCCTGGTAGAAGTCATTAGAAAGCCACGGGAAAGTAGAATAGGATGAAGACCTTGGGAAGGGGATTCAAGATAATTAGAGTAAGAAAATTTTCGATGCCCAATCCCTAGAAAGGGTATTTAGGGATCAGGTGTGTTACAATATATAACTTTATACCCTGTTAAATATATAATTTGTCATATGTTTATCAAGCCTCGTGGTGTGGAATGTTGGTGTGGAGAGCTATGTTAACACTTAGGTTATGAAGGTTGTGGGTTTGACCCATGTCGACTCCATAACTTTTAATATAACTTAACCAATATTGGCCAATGGGAGGCTACCCCGTGGCAGCCTCACATTGGCTCTTCAATGTCACATGTCATCACTTGATTGGAACACATGTCAACCTGTAGTTGGATTGTACCTTGCCTAGTCATCTACCAATTAGGTGCCATGTGTCACCCCTACAGTGGTGATATGTGTCATTTTTACGAGGAAAATCACTCTATGGCATGGGGTAAACCACAACAGATGGAAATGACTACAGAAATCAACTATAATCTCAAGTATGCTAACAAGACAAGATAAAGATCCTACCTCGTCCAGATGTTCGATGAAGTCCATTGTTGAGCACTTGAATCAAATAAATACACCTACAACTTGTCCTCAACAACCAAGATACACAAGCATATGGTCATAATATATAAAGTTAGCACATACAATAGCATAATCCATCAATATTCATAAAAAATATGCCCATGGAATAACAATTCAAATATTTGCAAGACATTAATTGGACGAGAAAAGAGTATTTCTATTAAAATGTAATCAACAAAAGTGTATGAATGACAAACTTCCTTGTTGGAACGTTCAGAGCCGAGAAACTAAATACTTTCCAGCTGAGCCTCCACCACTTCAATCCTCCACTAAAGGCAAGCTCATATAAGAGAGGCAATGAGGTTCTCCATTAAATAGGGAAGACCTTGGGGGCTGGACAATGTGTTCAAACTTAAAAGTACAAAGGGGTGCAAATTCAATATGAAGTGAATAAATTCTCCAGAGTAACTTTGCTCTCAAACTTGAATTCTTCTCCTCTTTTCCACAGCTTGGATAAGGCTTATTTAAGCCTTCAAATGGAACTGAAGGGCCGATTCGGAACATTTCTAGTATATGGAAGTTCAAAGATCATGATTCTCGTGACGTGACATGGAAACCTGACACCGTTTTTTAATTTTGAGAACAAAACCAGATGTACACGGGTTGTAATGGTGCAACCTGCGTATATGCATGTTGTATAGTTGTTAGGGTGCATATGTGTGGAAAATATTTTTTTTTAGCTCTGGGAACTGCAAAAGGGGACTTCAAGTCTGTATAGGTAAATGGAAAAAGCCTTCTGATCAAGTTTTCATGAGGTGAGGCAAATCTTGCTATAACAGACACCTCTTTATTTACCATGTAGTTTGACCTTTGACCAGGTTTGACTGGAACTTTGACCTCTTATAAATTTTGCATACGAGATTTGTTTGACTCACCATTTACGTTGTTTGAAAGATGACAATGAACTCTACGAATTCATGGTGTTTTTAATATGATTTGAAGAATTTAAAATTTTAGTATTTATGAACCATTCTGGAACTCCATGAGCATTTTCGGATCCTCCTGGATCATTCCTTCCCATTGGAAGACTTTTGGACCTCCAAAATTTTATTTAGCAACCAAGTGAGGGTACAGTTCCCTCACCCTTCCAATCTCCATCCATTTTTCTTTACCTTGGTTTGACCCCTTTTAGACCAACTCTAAGATATTCCACATCACCTCGTTGTGAAGTTATAATCCTTTTGTCAAGTATGACATCTTCATGTAGCTCATCCAAATATTTTGGATCAAAATCATCAATTGTTGGAACATGAATAGTTTAATCTTCATCTATAATCATAGAAGGCTTGTAAAGCGTCAAATTATGAACATTTACCATTGAATACATTTACATGTAGGCTGGTAGATCTAAACGAAAGCCATTAGTACCAATCTTCTCTCAGATATTGAATGGACCATATCAGATTAGCCTTAGATTTTTACCTTCACCTTTCATTCTATTCTTGTTGATATGAAACCATGTTTGATCACCGACTTCGAATTGATGATCAACCTGATGTTTGGCATGCCTTGCCTTATAATTGGCTTGTATTTTCTCCAATTTTTATTGTACTTCTTGATGTACCTATTGAATCTTTTGAATGAACCTTTTAGCTTTATCTGTATCATCTTTTCCATCTTCGTTACCTGCTTCTCCAAAACCAAATTCCATAGGTGATTTAGGCAAGTACTCCAAACATACTTCAAAAGGAGATTTTTTAGTAGACGAATGCATGGCATGATTATAGGCATGTTGGACATAAGGTAATTGTTAATCCCATAATTTATGATGCTTTCTACAGTATCCTCGAAGTAGATGTACCACTATTTTGTTTACCACCTATGTTTGTCCATTTTTCTGCGGATAAAAATCCGTGCTCTTCTTCAACTTAGTTTCCATTAGCTCCCATAAATGAGACCAAAACTTTCCCAAAAAGTGAGAGTATCGATATGATATAATATATGAAGGAAGTCTAAAATCAACCCATACATTTTAAAAGAACATTTGTGTTGTTTGTTCAGTTGTGACATGTTTCCTGCATGGAATTAGAATACGCATCTTGTTGAATCTGTCCACCACGACATATAGATAATCATGACCTGTCTTGGACATCGAAAAACCCCCTACAAATTCCATGGAGATACTTTCCCATGGTTGTGAAGGTACCGGAAGTGGTTTATATAACCCCAACTTTATATTGATAGGTTTACTTGTGGCACACATGACACACCCTTTGATATACTTGGAAATTGTCTCATTCATCCAAGGCCAATAACAATACCTTTGTAATTTTGCTACTGTCTTAGCAACCCCGAAATGACCAGAGATAAAAGATGCATGATATTCTCTGATTACATTTACTCTTTCATCTCTTGGTATACATAATTTTCCAAGATGATATGATAAATTTTCATGCATATAATAGTCTGATTGTTTATTGTCGTGAGTTAATGAATCATATACTTATTTAAAATCATCAACCCTAGCATATTGTTTTGCATAGATTTCATTTTATAATGGATTATACTTGATTATTGTTGATGCATTAATTATTGGTCTTATTAACATGTCAGCAGCATTTTTATAAATACCCTTCTTATACTTGATTACCGGATGAAATTGTTGTATAAAACCCATCCACCTGAAGTGTCGTGATTATTGTAGCTTGGTTTGTGACTGCAAATATTGTAATGGTTGATTATCTGTATGACTCATTGTCTCCTTTCCCATTAAGTAATGCTTATATTTCTTTATACTTTGTACCAACGCATATAATTCATTATCATATGTTGGATATTTATTCACATCTTGAGTGAAATTCTAAGAATGATAACAGGTTTACCTCATTGCATCAATACTACGCCCATGGCATATCTGCTTGCATCGATTTGAATATCAAATGGATTTTATAGATCTAGCAATGCCAAAACTGGTGCAGTGCTTATCTTTTCCTTCAATGTCTCAAAGGATTTCTATTTCTTGCCTCCCCACTGAAAGACTTGTTTAGCACTCATTAATGCATGTAGAGGTGTTGTTATGTGTGAAAAATTAGCAATGAATTTCCTCCAGTATTTTACTTCTCCTAAGAATCTCATGACTTTGGTGATAGTACTTGGCTTGTGTCATTTCACAATGACTTCTACTTTTTTATGATCTATTTTCAATTAGCCATTCCCTACAATGTAACCCAAGTATACCAGAGAAGTTTTGACAAATTCACACTTAGACATCTTGATATACAACTTCTTCTTTTCCAAAAGTTCAAAATATTTCCTGACATGCATTAATGATCTTCCCATGTTCGATTGAATATCAGTATATTGTCTAAATAGACAATAAAAAAACCATCTATATATAGTCTGAACACATCATCCATCACTCTCATCAAAGTTGATGGTGTGTTACATAACCCAAATGGCATAATCAACCATTCGAACAAGCCTTGCTTGGTCTTGAAAGTAGTTTTCCATATGTCTCCTTTTGCAATTCTAATATGACACTGACCACTTCACAAGTCCCAACTTAGTGAAATACACATCATTCTCTAAATGATCTAATAGATCATCCATTCTTGGAAGAGGATAACAATTCTTTACTGTGATCGTGTTCAGGGCTTGAAAATCAATACACATCCTCCACGTGCCATATTTATTTGGAACTAATACAATAGGAGAACCACATGGAGAGGAGATTGGTCTAATGATTCCTTTATTGAGAATATTTTGAACTTGCTTCTTGATTTATGCATTCTCAATTATTGATTACCTATACATTCCAATGTTCAAAAGAGGAGAATCTTGTTACAAATATATTTCATGTTCAACCTCTCTTTTAGGAGGCAACCTAGTAGGTTCCTGAAACAACTCATCATAATTAGATATGATGTTGATCAATTCTTGTTTATGATTTGGATCACAACCTGCTAAAGCATATGTTATATATTCTTCTTTTTGTTTCACTATCATGAGAAAAAAATATTTTCTTGTGCTCATGAGTCTATTCATTTGTCCTATGTTTACTAAAGAAATATTAGTTTTGATGCGATGAGATCTGACAATATATTCAATCCTATCCTTGAGAAGGTGATATTTATTTCTTCTCGATAGAACATAGACTTCCTGTAAAATAGATATGGACTACCCAAGACAATTCCATGAATGTCAAGAGGCACAACATCTAACTCAACCTTGTCAAAGAACTTAGTTTTAATTGCAAACTTGATCTTACACTACTTTTTCACTTGCAACTTAGCATCATCACACAGCCAACCTAATGGATATGGATTTTTGTGAGGTGTCGTCTTCAATCCAAACTTCTTGACAATTGCTTGAGATATTATATTAACTTGAGATCCACTGTCAAATAAAGTATCTACCTTTGTAAGCTTAAATATAACTCTGACATGAAAAATCTTGCTTCTTTTATTTTGATCAATATCACTTTCCGTCTTGGCAGATTGAACTCAAGAATTTGAATTGATAACTAATATATATTTTCTTCCTATGGCCATGATATTGGATTCATATCCAAAATATGACCCTAGATCCTTATGATTTGATGCAACATTCTTTTGCTTCCCTTTATCCTTGGATTTATTCGGTCGTAATTCTAGATGCAACTTCCAACAATGTGATTCCTCATGTCCCTTTCTTTTACAGTGGGAACATATAGGTCTTCCCTCATCTTGATTCATTATGGTTGATTTATTACTCTTCCATTTAACTTTTGGTTTGTTTTCAAACATTAATGGCTTCTTACCTTCTCTCAAATGCTTACCCATACTAGCCTCTATATGTGTAGCTTGTACTAACACCTTGTCAATGTTAGTATGGATAAACATTAAAATAGTGTGATGAAGATATGAGTGCATGCCACCAATGTACTTCAAAATAGTTTCATGGGTATAAAACAAAATTCCTAGGGATAATGCCTTCTTTTTTAATTCCTATGTATATTCTTGAATATTCTGGCCTTTAACCTGTCTCAGATGCTTCCACTTGATCATTGTCGTTTATCTATGTGCCAGTGGATAGAATTTTTTTCTTATAGCCTAAGTAAACTTATCCCAAGAAGATATTACTTTACCCTTTTGAACCAGATCAACTTGCATCTTACTCTCCCCCCATATTAAGGAAGTTCCACTTAGTCTAAGAGAAACTAATTGTATCTTTGCAGCCTCATCCATAATTCTTTGAACCCTGCAATATACTTATATTTGCTCTATCCAATTGTCCAATTTATTGGCATTCAATTCTCCATCATAGGTCAGTAACTCGAAACTTAACATCCAATTTTAATAAAGGTATATTATGGTTAGTTATCTTAGAGGACTTCTTTTGATGAGAAGAATGTTTACTTGCTTCATAAGAAACTAATGAGGAGGAGGACGAGGAAGGGGAAGGGGGCTCGGAAGGTCCACCACCTTCACCTCCTTCTTCTCCTTTACCGAATATTCTCTACTTGCAGGCATTTAAATTATCCATTCTAACTCATATATTGTTTCTTTTAGTGATTGAAGTGTAGCTATGATCTCTTCATGGGTCATGGAATGGTCTTCTTCTTCTCATTTTTCAGAAACCATCTTATGTCATCAAAATCTCTTTCCAATTTTGGAATTATAACTTGCAAGTTTTCCTTTACCAAGTTTGAGTTTAGCTCTTGTAACCATCCACTTGCAAAATATTTTTCAAACTTGTTATGATACCAACTTGATCTGGAAAATACTTAGTTGTTGATAATTTTAAATATACATAATCATCTGCTTGATCTTCGAAATAAAATGATCGCTTGATGGTTTTGCAAATTACATGTGAAATACTTATCTAGACAATTCCACTTTAATCATAAATGACTTGCAAATAATTGAACTTGAAATGAACAACAATAATACAATCACATACACAAGTTGGAAAAATCAGAGTTCACCCAATTTGGGCTACCTCTCCGGGTCCACTTCCAATAGAGACTTATTTTATTAATGCTCAAATGCTTGCGTTTTACAATGAACTTTTTACATGTTTCTCAAATGCATAAACAAAGTGCATCGTTGAGTTCCTAGCGAAAAATCATGCAAAATTGATATAAAATACTTGAAATTCCATCAAGTTGACCCTCGATGCGCTTTACAATGTAGCCTCATACCCTTCGTACTCTCGACATGCATTACGACACTAAAATCTCTGCATAAATGAATGTGTCCTCTGCCTTGGGGTGTGTGTCATTAAATAGGCACCCCTCCTTAACCAAATTCTTGAACTTTAGGATTTGTTTTATAGTTATAACCATCTGGCATTAGTGGAAAGATGGCTAGTGGAGTTTATATAGTTATTACTATAGTTAGCATGTTAGGGGTTCCATTCCCACCGACCGCCATATACATTGGCGCCTTTTTGTTATAAGTTATAACTATAACCTAAAGTTTGAAATCTTTGTGGTTTTTTGGAATATAGTTATGTTGTTGTTACAACATATATCCATATGTTATATATATCTTACCACCTTCATGAATATATATATATATATATAGATAGATATAGATATTGTCAAAAAAATAATATATTGTTATAATATAACACATGGTTATAACTCCCACACAAAATTTGTGATAGCCCCTTGTGCGAATAGGTATGGATATATGTGATGCATAAAGACCAAGGGCCAAGGGTAGAGGGCTAAGGCCCTCGGCCCTTTGGCCGCCCATATATAACTTTATACCATGTTAAATATATAATTTTCCATATGTTTATCAAGACTCAAGGTGTGGCACGTTGGTGTGGAGATCTATGTTAAGGATTGGATTATGAAGGTCACATGTTCGACCCCCGTCAACTCCATAACATTTAATATAACTTGACCAATATTGGCCAATGGGAGGCTGCCACATGGCAGCCTCTCATTGGCTCTCCAATGCCACATGTCATCACTTGATTGGACCACCTGTCAACATGTAGTTGGATTGTACCTTTCCCAATCAACTTCCAATTAGGTGCCATGTGTCACCCTTGTAGTGGTGACATGTGTCACCTCTTTATTTACCTTGTACTTTGACCTTGACCATGTTTGACTAGAACTTTGATCGCTTATAACGTTTTCATACGAGCTATGTTTGACTCATCATTTGCGTCGTTGTAAAGATGACAACAAACTCTACACATTGATGGTATTTTTGGTATGATTTGAATCATTTTAATTTTGATCATTTTTTAACCATTAAGGACCTCTGTGGATGTTTTGGATCTTTCTGGACCTCTATGAGCATTCTCAAATCATCCTAGATCAACAAGATTATTCAATTTCCTTTTGTTGATGATTTTTCTCCTGAGTACCTAGATGATTTGCGAGAAGATGTCATTATGGACTAGAGGATGAGGACATCACAAAGAGTTGATGTGGATTACCTTCACGTGGGCCTTAAGGGAATGCATCTAAGTAAATCATGGTGGATAGAGATTGGGAAAGTGAGGGAGAAATACCCTCACATATTTGTTGAGTGATTAAACTTTTGGTGGTCCAAAAGCTTCCAGTGGGGAGGATTTATCCAGGAGGATCTAGAGTACTTCAAAATTCAAAGGTATCAAAACTTGAAGCAAAGGTCACCATGAAGAAGAGCTCGACAAGATATTTTTTATGCCACTTGAACAAGATCAAAAAGATTTTGTATGAGAAAGATATTGTGATATAATTTTTTTTCCAAATAGGGAAAAAAGGAAGGAAAAAGGTGACACGTGGCAAACCCATAGGAGGACATGTGTAAGTCCATATGAAGTGGCATGTGGTAGTCGTACAAAACACATGAAAGGTTGAGAAGTGGACATGTGGCAGAGGCAGGTGACATGGAATTCGATTTAGCATTCCAGTTGGAAGGTGATGTGGCATCTGGTTGGCAGGTGACGTGGCATCATTATGACGTGGTCCAATCAGAGGCTACCACCCGACAGCCCCCGATTGGCCAAGAAGTTTCTATGTTTAATTTGGAAAAGGTATGGTTAGATGGGATCAAACCCCCAACCTCCAAGATATGGGTAGAACAACTTAAACAACAAGGAAACAATCAAGCTTTGTAACCAACGCCAGAGCTTCTATATTTATTTTCACATATAACAAACATTCCAAAGAGGGGAGGTTTGTGGGCTTGAACTTGGGACCTTCCCACTAACAGAGGATGAACAACTATCCGCCAACCAACATTCCAAGCGCATATCGCTTGGCAGATGTTCCAACCAAATTAGTTTTGATTTGAATATTTTCTTTGTTAACCAAAATCCAAACATTTGCGGGTTCCACCCTTGATCAATTAGGCACCAAATATTTATAACAAAGTCAACTACAAATGCACCAAATATAGTCTTTGGGTCATGAATAAATTCTTTTGAGGCTGCATTCTTTTGTAATGTTGTTGGAGATGAGTTATTTATCCCTCTTTGTGGATTGTGAAGAGGAGAGAGGTAATTTCAAAGGCTTTTGGAAGCCATTGTGTTGTAGCAGAGCAGAGGACCATCTTTGAGATTGAGGATCTTGATGTAATTTCTCATTTGCATCATAATTGAAAAGGTCACTCCATTGGAAATGGACTTGGAGACGCATCCCACACTGGGTGAACTTTTTTATCATCTCGTTATGCCATTCTCATTTCTTTGTTGCTTATTATTTTTACTCATAGTCTCTTTATGTATTTTACTTGTCTTGGTTTTCACACTATTTAAGCAATCAAGTCATTAACTAGCTAAGTAAAAGATTCATATCACAAAGGCCTTAGTTAAGATAACTGAGACATATCAACAGGAAGTAATAACATCAGTTATGCCACCTCCAGCACAACATTAGCCTACAAAATATGCGACCACGAGAAAATGACAATTCAAAATTTCCATCACAGTAATTCGAGTAGTCACCTTGTTCTTGATTTCACCACCTTTTTCTTCCTCATTCAATTGTGATTTTTCCTTTTCTATTCCTAGAATTTGTGAAACCAAAGGCTGACCCCTCACTATTTTCTTTTTTCTTCCAAGTCTCTCTTCATTTTATGTTTCATGGGAGACCCCATCTCATTCCTCTTTGAAGGACACATGCAATTTAATTTTATTCTAACCGCATACATTATTGTTTATTTTATAAAGTCTATTTTTTTTAGGTTCTCAAAGAACTATTCAGGACATAACATTACTGATCTCTCTGACTTTAATTTTAAGCATGAGATTTAAAAAGTGTATCTATCAAAAAAATTATTGCATCTAATGAAATGATCATTTATAGTTCTATGTCATATGTGGTCCTTATCTTCCTTTCCTGTGCTCAATATTGTGTCTTGCTTTGATGAATGTTGTGGTGAAAATGTTTTCCTATGATACGGTATACTCTTTTGGTTTTAAAATATTGTAACATAGTGTAAATATTTGATTTTTTTAAGGTACTTGGTCCTTTCTCAGGTATTCTTTGCATGTGAATATTTATTTCAAGAATAAATATTGCTCCTCTCTCAAACATTTTTTTGTTCTTGCATGTTATTTAAAATAGAGTACCACCTCTTTAAAAATGCATGCGGATTTATCCTCATGAGGTTGTCTTAAAGATCGTAAGATGGTATTTCAAATAAACATTTTTGGCAATCATACTAGGGAGATAAAAAAAAAGGTTGGTTTCGCAAACCAGAAACTTGGATGACTCTACTAGAACCCAACCAACCCCAAATACAAGTTGGACTTAGAGATCAAAGAATTATTTTTCATCAATTGTATGACCTAACAATCACAACGGCAAGGAGTCGTGAATAACTCGAGATAACTTGTCAGGTTCTTGCTCAAGAAGAAGAAAGAGAAATAACTTTGATACAAAGAATACAATTGTAAACTTTAAAAGTTGGAATCATACAAAGTTCCATTAAGAAAAAGTAAAAGTAAGAAACTTGAGATTCACCAAGTAGCCCAAAGTTCAAGATCTGAATCTAGTGGAATAATAATCATGGGTGATCGAGAAGAATAGAGAAATGAAATTCCCAATGAAGAAAGAGAAATAAATAAAAGATAAAGAAACCTTAGAAGGAGAGCTAGGTCTATCCCACTCAATTTACAAGGAGAATAGCATCCATTTCCAACCCTACCTCAAGGAATTTTACATGTCTTTTCAGGTGATGGGATTATGGATCCTAAAATGCATATGGATCAATTCCTTAGTATTTTTTATATTCATTTGATTGAACATGATGATGTAAGGGTTAGAGTATTTCTGTAAACTTTGATAGGCCCATCCTATGAATGGTATCTTTCACTGTCAGCTCAATCAATTGGTTCGTTCGATGATATAGAATATATGTTCATGACTAGATACGCACAGCCTATTGCATACCTGTTATTGTGTCATTTGACACCACATATGTTCATGATGACTCAATGGCCTCAGCTACATCCCTATCTCTACTTGCAGGACCAAAATCCCCCTTTTCCTCCCAAACAATACTTAAAAAATCCCATTTTTCTTGATGTACACGACTCTCCTTAAAGCAACTCATGTACATACACGCCTTTCTAGTTAGTAACCCACGTACATGTTTAATTGGCTCAAAAAAATAATAAATCCTAATATTTCAGGTGAATTTGACGGGTTCCCTAGGTTCCTGATCTCCTATAGCTCATTCATAACTACTCCAACTGTCAAAAGGGAGTACAAATTAGAGCCTCGGGATGGAGGAAAAAGAGAACAAAAAATTGCATCCTTATGTTGGCATATTCATTATAGACCTGCAAGTCCCCTTTTCCCCTTGCTTCTGAGATTTGCCTTCCCCTTTGAAAACCTTTGTTTTCAGAATTTGTGTTCTCCATGTGTTCATAAGTGGGGTGTTGATTTTATGAAATGCCACCCACCTTCATCTAGGGGGCATTTTTACATCATCGTGGCCATCGATAACTGCATAAGGTGGGTGGAGGCCATGCCTATTTTTTTTATCAATGGTGACATTGTCGCTTTTTTCATTTTTAATCAAGTCATTACCCAATTCGGTGTTCCAAAAGATATTGTCACTAACCATGGAAGTCACTTCCAGAAAAAAAATGATGTCTGAGCTCGCATTGAAATTGGATTTTAGGAAGGAAAGCCCATCTCCATATTACATGTGAGAGAATGGATAGGTGGAGGGTATTGTAGTGTCCCCAAGGCCGAGCCCCATTGTAAACCATGTTTGGAAAGGAATTGTAATCATGTTTTATAGGCTGGTGAGCCAAGTTTTCATAAGCTGGAGGCTTATGTGTTGTTAGGCCAGGGAGCCTAAGTATTGAAGGCCAGGAGTCTATTGTTGTATATGTAATCATGCAAAACACTTAATGAAATATAAACACCACCAGGTGTAGACCGACCACGATGAATGAGTGAAGGGGGACTGAGCATCCACATAGTGGGCAAGGAATTAGGGGCTGGAAGGTGGGAAAGGGGCTAAGTGTTGAGCCTAGGGGCTAAGCCTAGGGGGGCTTAAGCCTGGGAATAATATTTTAATATTATTCCAAAAGATATGTGCATCATATGTTTGTATCCTAAGTCCTTTTGGAAGGACGTGTGATTTCCCAAGTGGTGGGAGGAACGCGTGTTGGTGGAACGCATGCAGTTCCACAGGTGACAAGTGTTAACCCTGGTGCATGCAAATAAAATGGCCACAGTGAGCCGTGAGAAGGTTCCATTCCCATTCCACCGGATTTTCTGAACGCATACGGAGCTCTGAGCAATATGACTAACCTGACTCCTATAAAGAACCTTCATGAGACCCTGTGACTCGAATGTCTGTGTCTAATTCTGAGAAATCCCGTGTGTGTAACCCCAGCCTACGAGAAGCCTGTGTTGAATTCGGGCAAGAGTATTTTCTTGTTCAGGAAAGTTGAGCGAGCCTATGCGAACATTTCCTGTTTCGAAGCCATGACTGTCAAGCCATCCTGTGATTGTCGAACCAGTTTTTGGAAAGCCTGTGTTTGTTTTCCCGTGGGATTGTTGAGACTACGCAGTACTGGACTACATGAGGTTTTTTGTCCTGTGAGCGACTCCCTCCGGGTGAGAGAGTGCGCAGGGGAAGGAGAGAACTCCTAGAAGGAACCCTGTAGCTTCCATAGAGCCCGAAGACTTTCAGTCTGGTATGTTCCTGTAACCCAAGGTAAGGGAGATTGGCAACTAAAGGACTGTCCAGGTGACAAAGAAGGTGCATTCTCCTAGGGTGGAACAGGCATGTGGGGAATGAGGGTATGTGGGCAGTGAGCGTGGGAGATTACTAGGAGAGCATTCCATCCTTGTGGTTGTGTGTGACTGTTTTCCCTATAACCTCAACCTGAGCCTATATTCCTTGCCTTGGGGTGGAGCTTAGTCCCATCTCGAGGGTGACCCACTGCTGAGTTGATGAGAAATGCGGTCTAAGGCTGGGAGGTTCGTGGAAGGCCTGCATTTGGTTGGTGGATTCCACCATTGTTACAAGATAAGTGTCTAACTATGTTTTATCACATTTTATCATGTCTCTACTGTAAATGTTATCATGTTTTCCGTTGTGTATACGAATTAATATGGAATTCTATGGATTGTTTAATTATAGTAGTAATGATATGTTTAAGCTCTGAGTTAAATGTGCTTATTTGTTTAAATGCATGGGATATATGATATCTATATGAGCTTTGTACAAATGGTGTGTACAAATGGGTATCAGAGTGCGAGTAAGCCCAGAGTTCCGAAATGGGTGTGCTACAAATTGGTATCAAAGCGAAGGTTTCGACACTGAGCCTAGATGGGCCAGTGGAGTAGTCTTTGGACCGAGAATGCGAAGGGAAATTGGGTCTGGAGGACCAATTTCGGACCTTGGTTTGTTCCAGAGTGTCAAGTAGTTGCTTGACCATGCTTACGAGCTCAGGAAGTATAGCGGCGAGTGAAACCGCAGCTGGTGTGGTCTATGGCCACAGGGAGACAGGTCTCTACACCAATGGTGTTAGAACCTTAGGATCTGTTCGAGAGGGAAGGCGAGCCCTCATGACCATCGGATCTAGAAAAATGTGCGTAGGAATTAAAATTCCTTTTGAAATACACAGGAATGTGGAAATCGCGATATGCGAAATTCTGAATTGGTTAGGAACCGTCTGAGCGTTCAGATATCGACTGGAAAACCCATCAGCCGTTGGATCTATCGGGAGATGTCCGAAGGTTAAACCTCATATACTAGGGGAGAAATCTCCAAAATATATCTAGATCGTCCGAAAGACGGAGGACATGTGTCGTGAGATTTCCCATTTCGGGAAATCGGGAATCGCGATATCGGGAGTCACGAAGGAGGTCGGGAATTTTCATGGTAAAAGTCCCAGGAACGATCTAAGCCATCCATCAGTTGGGACACGTGGGCGAGATCGGGAGGTCATCGGCATATCGAGATTCGGCGTTTCGCGAATCCTGAGGACATATGTGTTTCGGCATTGGAAAGTCTGAAACCCCGATAGGAGATATGACTGTGGTCATATAAGGGGAGGTCATGTGAACCACGAGTCTAGCCCAGAGGGATAACGGGATTTAGAGTGCATCGGTGTTTGGAAGCCCAAAACCCTGAAAGGATCGGGACTTTCCATGGTGGAAACCCCGGATCAGTCGTGGGTCGTTCGATTTGAGATGGCCATGTGTTGAGAGATTACCCGTTTTGGAAAATAGGGGATTCGGGAGTTCCATTGACAAAGAACTCGGACTCTCGTTGTGATAAATCCCGACCATATTGTCGAGACGTTAACATGTGGCTAAGTCTCAATGAACGGACGAGATTCCTTCGGGGAATCTTCGAGTCTTTAACAACCGTCCGATGTGAGAAAGATCTGACCGTTGGATTTTTCTAGGAATGGATGTGGACACATGGAGATGTACCATGTGTCAGAGGGTCAAAAAGAAAAGCGAGAGTGGTGGGACCCTAATGATTTCAACGAACGTGACGAGGATCCTCTGAAATATGCCACGCACCACTTTGGTAAAGGGCGACAGCTGTGCTGTAGACCCAAAGAATAAGGTAAAACTGAATTTCGGAAGTCGAGGGTTGGAAAGGAGAGTTAAACATGAGTTCTCCAGTACCGAGACTCTGAAACCCCGAAATTTGAAGTCCAGAGGTACAAAAGCCCGAAGTTCCGAAATCCCGAAGTGCCGAAAATGAAATCTTCGAAAACACGAAAATTGCAGAGCCGAACGAGAGCTCAGAAAACCCATTGGAATCGAAATGTCCTTTGTTCTTGTTGGTATCAGTTATAAATGTTGAAGATTGTTCCTGAAGGTTTAATGGCCTGATAAACTATGATTTTATTTGCACAGTGTGTGTGTAGAGTTCAACGGAGGTCAGGACTCCAGTTAACCAACGACTGAGTATGGAGTGGAGAAAGGTGCAGATTACCCCCGAAATAGAAGACGAACAGGAAGGAAAGGATGTTAACCTGGGAATCAAAGGATCAAACTCCAATGGGCATGGAAAAGAGAAGGATAAGGAAGGACACATAATGAAAATCATTGAAGGATTGCAAAGAGAGGCCCAGTCTCATTGAGCTGATAGCCGAAAGCTCATCAAAGTCAGGCATCGGCAGGGTGCATTAAACTTAAAATTTTTTAAGAGCCTAAAAGAATAGAGAAGAAACTCGAGAAGGGAAGAGACTCAAGTACGATGGAGAGTAACAAAACCCATGAAAGAAGAAGAAGGTCGAGGAGCGATAGCCGACATCTTAGTCGCTCCCAAAGACATTCTGACAGGAAGACACACAGTAGTTCAAGCCCATCCCCTACTAGAAAACATCAAAAATCTCGAAAGGAGGAATTGAAAGGAGAGATGAACAAGATTAAGCCTCCAACATTCGATGGAGAACATAAGGAGGAAGATGAAGAGACTTGGTTGCTTGGCATGAAGAAATACTTCCAACTGTAGCATTATTCTGCCCATGCAGAAGGAAGAATTGCAATGTACCAACTGAAAGGAAAAGCATCCATGTGGTGGGATCAGTTTGTACAGGTGCAGCACATCAGAGAGAAAGAGGTCACGTAGAAGGATTTTAAGAGGTATTTCGAGAAGAAATACCTGACCAAAAGATACTATGACAGAAAGATGAAGGAGTTCTTTGAACTCAAGTTGGGCAGTATGACCATTGATGAGTATGAATGAAATTTTCTGGAACTACTGAAGTATGTTCCATTCATTAAAGACAAAGCTGTTAAAATTCAGAGGTATCTGAGTGGACTGCCACCTTCCATGAGTGACAAGATTCAATATGATGATCCTAAGACCATGGAAGACACCATCAGAAAAGCGAAATGCTTGTATGAACAGCAAGGAGAAAGGCCTATCCTTCGGAAGGTCTGGGATGATCGGAGGAAATTTAAGAAGGAACAAAGGCAGAAGGGAAGCAAGCCTTCCTTTTTCAGAAATAGTCCTTGGGGACAGTCATCTTTTAAAGAGCCTAGGAAGGTTGAAGGGAGTGATCAAATGCCAAGGCCTCCACCTATAGAGTGTTGGGGCTGTAAAGGAAATCATAGGTACAAAGACTGCCCCCACAGAAAAGACAAAGCAAGAACTGTCCATACTGTTCAGCAAGCTAAAACAGTGGAGGATATGGGCAATAGAATGCTAGGATCTATGCAGACCTAGACAATAAGCAAGCAGAATTTCAATCGCACATGATTGAATTTGAAGGTATGATCAACAACCGACCACTTGTTATTTTAATTTATTCAGGGGCTAGCCATAGTTATGTAGATCCTAGAGTGGTGGATAGTTTGCATCTAATGAGAAGCAAACATGAGAAGTCTTGGTTAGTGCAGTTAGCCACAGGGACAAAGAGGAAGGTCACTGAATTGGTTAATTCCTGTTCAGTGGACATGAAAGGAATGAGCACTAAGGTTGAATTGAACATTCTGCCTTTAGGCTCATATGATTGGTTAATTGGGATGGACTGGTTAGACCAGCACCATGCCCTTTTGGATTGCCGTAACAAGAGGTTCACATGCCTGAACGAAGAAGGAAATCAGGTAACAGTCCAAGGAATTCTCAGAGCCGTGGCTGTGAGGGAAATCTCAGCCATGCAGCTGAAGAAATGTTACCGGAAAGGCTGTCAATTATTTGCAGCTCGGGTGGAAGAAGCATCCCAAGATGTATTATCAAATCTGGAAGACCATGAAGTACTAAAGGAGTTCAAGGATTTATTTCAGGAGGTACTTGGACTACCTCCAAGGAGGGACATCGATTTTTCTATAAATTTGATGCCTGGAACAGCTCCAGTTTCGAAAGCTCCTTATAGAATGAGTACGCCAGAGCTGAAAGAGTTGCAATTGCAGCCCAAAGAGATACTAAAGAAAGGTTTCATTCACCCCAGTGTGTCACTGTGGGGAGCCCTGATCCTATTCGTGAAGAAGAAAGATGGGACATTGAGGTTGTGCATTGATTTTCGACAGTTGAATAAGGTCACTGTCAAGAACAAATATCCTCTGCCAAGGATTGATGATCTTTTTGATCAGTTGAAGGATGCGAAAATATTTTCGAAAATAGATCTCTGATCAGGATATCACCAAGTGAGAATAAGGGATTAGGACATCAGCAAAACCTCCTTTAGAACAAGGTATGGTCATTATGAGTTCACAGTGGTGCCGTTTGGATTGTCCAATGTGCCTGTTGTTTTCATGTGCTTAGTAAACGGTGTGTTCAGAAATTATTTGGACAAGTTTGTCATAGTCTTCTTGGACGACATCTTGGTGTATTCCAAGACAGAGGAAGAACATGAGCAACACCTGAGAATGGTGTTGCAGGTGTTGAGAGAACATCAGATGTACACAAAACTGAGCAAGTGCTCATTTTACCAAAGGCAGATCCATTACTTTGGACATATAATATCTGAAGAAGGGATCGATGTGGATCCTGAAAAGGTATAGGCCATTCGAGAATGGCCAGCGCCAAGGAATGTGGCAGAAGTTAGATCTTTTATGGGTCTGGCAGGCTACTATAGGAGGTTTATAGTTGGATTCTCAAAGATAGCTCATTCTATCACTTTCTTGCAAAGGAAGGGGAAGAAGTTCCAGTGGACTGAAGAATGTGAGAGTAGCTTCCAGCGATTGAAGCAGTTACTAACTAGTGCTCCAATCCTGAAGATTGCAGATCCAAATAAGGATTACGTAGTGTGCACAGATGCATGTAAGGAGGGGCTGGGAGGAGTTCTCAGCCAAGAGGGATTTGTAGTTTGTTATGAATCCCGAAAGTTGAAGGAGCATGAGAAAAATTATGCCACTCACGATTTAGAGCTGGCAGCAATCGTCCATGCCTTGAGGAAATGGAGACATTACCTCATGAGCAAGAGATTCGAGTTGAGAACAGACCATAACGGTTTGAAGTATTTATTTGATCAGCCGACCTTAAATGCTAGACAAATCAGATGGCTAGAGTTTCTGTGCGAATATGACTTTGATATCAAGCATATCAAAGGGAAAGAAAATAAGATGGTTGATGCACTCAGCAGAAAAGTGCACGAATTACATGCTACAGCCATTAGCATGTACCAGAATGAGATGAAAGACAGAATTTTGGAAGCTGCAAATGCTAATTTGCAGTACAAAAATCTTGTAGCAAAGCTACAGCAGCGTGAGAGACCACAGACCAAGGAAAGTTACACCTTGGGAACTAATGGTTTACTTCTGTATAAAAACAGATTTTATGTACCCAATGTCCGAGAATTGAAGCTGGCAATTCTAAAGGAGATGCATAACGTGGCTTATGTTGGACATCCTGGATATCAGAAGACTATGGCAGCAGTCAAAAGCCATTATTTTTGGTCGGGTTTGAAGAAAGAAATTGTTGAATACATCACCAGATGTATGGAGTGCCAGAAGGTTAAGGCGAAGCATAGGCACCCAGCAGGGTTGCTGCAGCCTTTACCTATTCCTAAATGGAAATGGTACATGGTAACAATGGATTTTATCACCGGACTACCTAGAACAAGCAAGCAGCATGATTCAATCATGGTGGTGGTGGACAAGCTTACTAAAGCTGCCCATTTTATTCCACTAAAAACCACCCACCGTGCAGCAGATGTTGTTGATATCTTCTTAAAAGAAGTTGCACACTGTTGGTCACTATAATTGCTTAATTAATTTTAAACAACCAAGTAAAACATAAATTATCAACCCAGGGAATTCTTTTGTTTCAAAGATAGCCACGCACTATATATGCTCAATTCCAAAAGCACTTAGTGTTGTAGTAAAGAAATCCACACTATTTATTCTTGCTTGAATGAACTGAAGCTATGAATTAAATCACAGGAAAGCAATTCCCCTATTGCAATTCTTTAAATCTTAATTAAGAATCCTGGATTACATTAAAAATAATACTGCAATGGGAAAGAACAACTATCTTGCAATCAGAGAATAGGACCCTTACTCTCAAACAGAGACTCAGTACTAACACTCTTTCATGAAAACAATAATGCAGAAAACAATTAACTCTATCTAACAGAAACCAAAGCACTTAGTTCCTTTCTGTCTAAGCAGGAGCCTTGAGCCTTACTTCTGTTGTAGCACACTTGTGAGGTTGATGTCTATAGAGAACAGGGCAGTCTGATTCCTTTCTTTCTGAGCAGGGATCTCTAACCCAGTTTCTGGCTAACACCAAGGAAAGTCTACAGTGAACAGGATATTGGTTCTTTCCTTTCTGAGTAGGAACCCTTAATACAATCCCTGGCTAACACACTTGCAGAGGTAAAGGAAACCTACAGAAGACAAGGTGTTGTATTCCCTTTATGTCTGAGCAGGGACACTTTAACCAAACCTCTGCTAGCACACTTGCAGCATTAAACGAATTCTACAGAGGGTATGATGTCTCGATCCCTTTCTGTCTGAGCAGGGACCTTTTAACCAATTCTCTGCTAATCTCACAAAATCAT
>ML777205.1:561922-578690 GCA_009831015.1 Picea engelmannii
TGGGTGATCATGTTTTCCTGAAAGTGAAAACTAACAGGAGTTCCCTGAAGCTGGGAAGTTGCGCCAAGTTGGCAGCAAGATTTTGTGGGCCATTTGAGATCCTGGAAAGGATTGGGCCAGTTGCATACATGATTGCATTACCTTCATCTATGACTATACATAATGTGTTTCATGTTTCACTGCTTAAGAAAATACCTGATGCTAATCATATTATCGATTGGACTGTGATTCAGGTGGAACCAGAAGGTGTCTTGCAAGTGCATCCTATGCGCATATTGGACAAGAAAAGCAAACATCTCCGGAATCGATTTATAGAGATTGTAAAGGTCCAGTGGACTTGGTACAGTCCTGAGGACACGACATGGGAGCATGCAGAGGTTATGCGGGTAGAGTACCTGCATCTTTTTGAAAATTTTGAAAGGCTTGCAGAGACAGTGTAAGTTGCATTGAGGATAGTGAAAAAATAAGGGGAGGGGAATTGTAGTGTCCCCAAGGCCAAGCCCTGTTGTAAACCATGTTTGGAAAGGAATTGTAATCATGTTTTATAGGCTGGTGAGCCAAGTTTTCATAAGCTGGAGGCTTATGTGTTGTTAGGCCAGGGAGCCTGAGTATTGAAGGCCAGGAGCCTGCTGTTGTATATGTAATCATGTAGAACACTTAATAAAATATAAACACCACCAGGTGCAGACTGACCACGATGAATGAAAGAAGGGGGATTGAGAATCCACAGATTGGGCAATGAATTAGGGGTTGGAAGGTGGGAAAGGGGCTAAGTGTTGAGCCTAGGGGCTAAGCCTAGGGGGGCATAAGCCTGGGAATAATATTTTAATATTATTCCAAAAGATATGTGCATCATATTTTTTTATCCTAAGTCCTTTTGGAAGGACGCGTGATTTCCCAAGTGGTGGGAGGAATGTGTGTTGGTGGAATGCATGCAGTTCCATGGGTGACAAGTGTCAACCCTAGTGCATGCGAATAAAATGGCCAGGGTGAGCCGTGAGAAGGTTCCATTCCCATTCCACCAGATTTTATGAACGTGTACGGAGCTCTGAGCAGTATGACTAACCCGACTCCTGTAGAGAACCTTCGTGAGACCCTGTGACTCGAATGTCTGTGTTTGATTCTGATAAATCTCGTGCGTGTAACCCCAGCCTACGACAAGCCTGTGTTGAATTCAGGAAAGAGTCTTTACTTGTTCGGGAAAGCTGAGCGAGCCTATGCGAGCATTCCTTGTTCTGAATCCGTGACTGTGAAGCCATCCTATGATTGTCGAACCAGTTTTTGGAAAGCCTGTGTTTGTTTTCCCGTGGGATTGTTGAGACTACGTAGTAATAGACTGTGTGAGGCTTGTTGGCCTTTGAGCGACTCCCTCCAGGTGAGAGAGTGCGCAGGGGAAGGAGAGAACTCCTAGAAGGAACCATGTAGCTGCCATAGATCCTGGAGACTTCTGGTCTAGTCTATTCCTGTAACCCAAGGTAAGGGATATTGGTAGTCGAAGGACTGTCCAGGTGACAGAGAAGGTGCATTCTCCTGGGGTGGAACAGGCATATGGGGAATGAGGGTCTGTGGGCAATGAGCGTGGGAGATTCCTGGGAGAGCATTCTGTCCTTGTGGTTGTGTGTGACTATTTTCCCTGTAACCTCAGCCTGAGCCTAGATTCCTTGCCTTGGGGTGGAGCTTAGTCCCAGCTCGGGGGTGACCCACTGATGAGTTGATGAGCAGTGTGGTCTAAGGCTGGGAGGTTCGTGGAAGGCCTGCATTTGGTTGGTGGATTCCACCATTGTTACAAGATAAGTGTCTAACTATGTTTTATCACATTTTATCATGTCTCTACTGTAAATGTTATCATGTTTTCCATTGTGTATACGAATTAATATGGAATGTTATGGATTG
Source organism: Picea engelmannii (assembly GCA_009831015.1). Lineage (NCBI taxonomy): Eukaryota > Viridiplantae > Streptophyta > Pinopsida > Pinales > Pinaceae > Picea > Picea engelmannii. The sequence continues at coordinate 563,816 of ML777205.1, forward strand.
TTTAATTATAGAAGTAATGATATGTTTAAGCTCTGAGTTAAATGTGCTTATTTGTTTAAATGCATGGGATATATGATACATGTATGAGCTTTGTACAAATGGTGTGTACAAATGGGTATCAGAGCGTGAGTAAGCCCAGAGTTCTGAAATGGGTGTGCTACAGCTATCAATTAGTCTCCCAAAATCATTCTTCAGTGTATAGTTAATGCGAGAAATACCAACTAGCACATCATGCTCTATACATCTTTATCGGCATATCGAAATGTGGTTAAGACACCTACTAGTTTTTCACTGTTCCAACTCATTCATGGAGTGGAGGAATTTTTACTGATTGAATGTGAAATCCCTTCACTTAATATCATTGTAGACTTCTCCCTGACTCTTATGAGTTAGAAGCAAGCCTTGTCCATATAGAGTATCAATTTTAGCAGTGTTGCGATGTTTCCACTGCAAATGAGGCACATAAGAAACGATTCAAGAGTCATTATTACAAGTCTATGCACCCCAGATTCTTCTTTGAGGGTGACCTTGCATTGGTCTATGATCATGACAAAGTCACCTTGGGGCAGGTAAGTTTAATATGATATGGAATGGTCCATACATTGTGAAAAATTCCCTATGGAAAGGAGCCTACGAGTTGGATGATTTTGAAGAGAATGTGCTTTCAGAGCCCATAAATGGGCTCTATCTTAAGAAGTATTATGATTAAGCATTTATGGCTAGGAATTCTTCTTGTAATTATTATACATTACTATATTTAGTGGTAGTATAGACCCCTTTTTACAATAGTGGTTCTTATGGTGCTTCTTCTTGATTGGAAAATGTCTCAAGATTCTTTGATGTTCATAGGATTCACCAATGGTGCTAATCATCACACTCTGAACCTGACTTCCACTGCTTGGGTGCTTTATTCTCCCACGAGTCAATTGATTTATTCTGGAGTTGTTTGTCTTGACCCATCTACTAATAATGTGGTTGAATATAGTGTTTTTATCAAACTGCTTCGTGACACCATTGTGCATCGCATTCGGTCCTTAGAATTTTGTTTGGACACTCAATTTGTAGTATCCCAACTTAACAACGAATATCGTATTCGCAACCCTATGATACTTCATCATTTCCTTTGGGTATATTTGTTGGAGTGTTGTTTTTATTACATTACTTATGTTCATGTTCCAATAAATTCCAACTCATTATGTGATGTATTTTCTAACTACCTGTTAGATTGGAGTTTATATCATTCACATTAAATCAGAAGAAAAAATTATACATGTATATAATCAAATACTATGCACATTATAATTAAGTAAAAAAGATCATATGTGTATATATCATTATCAAGAGTTTATTAAGTACAACAAGTGGATCATAATCCAAAAAAAATGCTTTTAGCCTCGATTGTTCTCCTCTAGAGATTGACAATACAAAGAATACATGATCTGATCATCATGGTCCTAAAGGCCCTACTCTTCCCTCAGCATGTCTCTCATAACACACCACGACATTGGCTAGACACCAAAAGAGCCACACCCATGCCCATGGTATCCCAAATACATATTGTTGCATCTTCTCTGGAAAATATTCAATCTGAACCATTGGCATTGGGTGTACCAATCTCTCCCAATTCCTCTAGATGTTATTCAATACTCGATCAACATATCCACACAGTTTTCCATCACAACCACATTGGCCATGAAGAGGAAATCCATCGGGTCATCTTGGACCCACATATGTATGATCAGACAATCACATTATTATCTTGATCCACACAAAAACATTTATTTGTTGACAAATTATTAAAAATATAAAAATTAAATAATCTTAAAAGAAAAATATTATATTGATGTATCCATAGGCACTACTAGGAGGAATAGGAATTTATGGGTTATTGCAATAATCTATCCTTGTGTAGGGATAATCCTCGATTTCAACCACTTGGCATGACAACCAAGAAAAAATGCATCATCCCAGGGATCACCTAGCTATCCCCTTCCCTGCCTTGGGAGTACCTCAATCCTGACAAAACTTAGGGAAAGAAAATAGCCAAGAAAACAAAATAACTAACAAAATTGAGAAGACAAAGAAGATGAATCTCTCTCGAACGGAAAATTGTGCCTAATAGACCAAAATTACCTTAAGGTTGCAAACACAATTTTGTCATAGTATCCAGTATGTTAAGTTTGTTATGAGGCTTCTAGTAAAATATGGGCAAACTTTAAGTGATGGTGGGGGTGTTATAAATTGTGCCAATACATAGAAATGATGCTGCAACACATTTGGATTCTGCAATTTTCCATCAACTTTACCATTTGCTGCAATATCACCGAAAACAACAATCCAAACTTTGAGGGAACAAAATATGCCAAACTATCAACACAATCCAACATATTTGGAGTATTTCATTCATTAGAAAAACAAAATATGTGGTATATCAAAAGAACTTCAATAAGTACTCCTAAAACAATCCTCTGGTAATATTAAGCTCATTCAATGAAGGAGGTGTTTCAGCCACAATACCATAGTCATTGTGATAAATAAACGAGCGGTAAACAAGAAACTCTACAACCTCTCTTAATGTTTTCACCCAAACACATGGGAATCTATCTACAAATGCCATGGCACATTTTAAACGACAACGATTGCATTATGTTTTAACATACGAAGTTATAATAATTTTTTGATAAACTCTCTTTCTGTAGAGTTGAGCATATCTTCCATGACCTCTGCAACCCAATACCCTCTACACGATAACTAGATTCTTCAATATTCACAAAAAACTCACTCTCTTCCACATTACAACGGATTTACTTCTGCAAAATCACATGGCTATGAATATGAGCTAGAGGACCAAAAATCAACAAATGGTGAAAACCTAGACCTGTCATAGGTTACAAAGATACGTCTTGTTTTGTCTGATCCAATCACACTGGACAATATCTTAAAAGTGTTTTTCACCTATGCAAAATTATATTTAGTGTATAGGATATAATGAATTCAAATCTAGGTGCAGTAAATGGCATGGCAGTGAAACATGGTGTACGTGATTTGGATTACAAGGAAGAGGATTTGGTTAAGCATATTAGTCATTTGAATCGATTGTGTCATAGCCTACATGAGAATATTTTGGAGCATCAACTTGATGATGCATGTTTTGAAGATGCATTGAAGCCAGAAGATGAAGTACAAAGATCCAGGATTCAAAATCGAGAGTTAACTAACATGTTGAAAGTTAAATAAGCATAAAAATGAACCGAGGATTTTTTTTGACAATACATGGAAGGCTTCATTTTTTCTTCATTTGTTCTTCAACAATTTTTCAGCCACCGAGAAATATAACGTGAAATTGCCTTTGGATCCATCAACATCGTAGATGCCTCATACATACTTTCTATGACATTCAACTTTTGGCATAGTCTCCAAACTATCATATATTAATATTTTACAGTGAAGTGGATGCAAGATGGGATATGAGCATATGTCACTTGATTTGTTTAATTAATGGAACCATCATATACATATGGATTTCTTCCCACCGCTGTCACATTTTTTTTCATTAACGGGTTCAGTGTACACAACTAGAATTCATTTGTCTGAGAATCACAATCATGACACCATCTCCAATAAAGATGAACCATGCATGGAATTAGTGAACCCTACGTGAAACAAACACGTGAATTTTTTTTACTAAGTTACAATTCTCCTTTTAGCTCCCATTACAAAATATTCAAATCAATAGCCACCTTATTACTTATTACTCCTTTTACAAATTCCCAAATATCTTCAAATGCAATTTTCCTTATAGCTCCTTTACAATATTCATAAAAAAATCCCAAGAAAATCATTTCCAAAAATCTTATTACACACAAATATCCTAAGACCCCCTTATACAATTTTGGTTGGGTCTATTATGTTAGACAACAATCAATTTAAAAAATTCTTGACCCCTTATAACTTCCAAAAACTCAATATAACAGCCTTACAATTGTATCATAACTAAATAGTTGTTAAGATCTATTTAGGACTTTAAGATTATTTCTAACAAACTCCCCCTTAATCTTAAGTCCATACAAATATGTCAGCTAGCAACAGAAACCAGTGAAGAAGTTTATAATATATCCAAGTCTTTAATCTATAACTCATGGTATGAAACCTCATGGGTGTCGATGAATATCCGCCTAAAAAACCTGCCAAATGTGGATGCTGAAAATAAATCTGAAAAAATAGTTGTGCATCAAATGATCCAAATATCCTTTGAGTGGTCACTGAAGTGAACCCAAACCAATGAGAGCAAATCCCAATGAGAAGTGAATTAGTAGCAATTCTAACACATCCCATATCCTGATAAACTCTAGCAATCCAATGTGCCAAGAGAAAAGAGCAAAAGAATTGTATGTCCTCTGCAAGGTCAAAATACCATCCCTGATAATTCTAGAGACTATGAAGCTCTCACATATAGACACATAAAAAAAATGTCAAAAAATCATGTTGATAGAAAAAAAGTGTTGAACAACATCCAAAACCTATTTATAAGAATCTTGTAGCAAAAAAAACTCTGAGTAGTAAACCACGGAAACTATTGATACTGCTCCAAATATTGAGCCCAAATTTCTATCAAACGTGTTAGACAATCCATAAAATGCCAAAAATTGGCAAACTATCCATCCATCCAATATCCATCAAAATCCAAAATGCTAAGTGCTAAATTGTCTCAGCAAAAGTGAAAAATCCTTTGAACGTCAAACTGACCAATCCAAATCCAAGTCATCAAATCCATCATCCAATCAGGAAACAAACGTTATGTCACGAAAAAATCATCCAAGTCGTCAAATTCATCATGCAATCAGGAAACAGACATCATAAAACAAACATCACATCCTAAAACAATACTCAATCATCCATCATCCTAAAATCATAACCTCATCTGGAGTCTTGAATTTTGAATCCATATTCAATCATCATAAACTGTAATCCTATAAGTTAGACTTCAAAACTTGAAGTCCAATATATTAATATTTTCCCCCTTGTCGACTGAAAAGTGAGAAGTCTAGATAATGAGATATACCCCCCTGAAAGTGGAAAAGGGTAATCAAACCATCTTCGAGCGAAGTCTGAAGACTCGATATTCAACCAGGAATACTACATCAAGTGGGCCTCGAACATGCCCTATATCATCCAATCCAAAAAAAAAATCATGTCCGTCAACTGTAGAAATATATCTAATCAAGTATGGTTGTACCTATGTATAAACTTGTCGATAAGATCGTTCTAATAACTTAGCTTCCAAATTCCAATGCCAAGTCCCTAACCATTCAAAATTTACATGTTTCCTCTGAATATTTAGTCGATTCCAACACCTTTCTGAGACATTATTTATCTTCCCACAAAAAACACATGGGTGGAGATCAAACAATTTAACTCAACATGGCCAACTTAGTGACAGTGTTGACACAATACAAGTTATTTTTCCAATTGAGCATCATCAACCAACAAATCTGCAATACCTATATTATCATCAATATCCTTAACAATTGTCATCATCAAAATATGTATAAGAATCATGATCAACATCATGTATATGTTCCTTATCAAGTTCTTCCTTCCTATCAGCATTAACCAAAAAACCACCACTCACAAATGTATGTGGTTTACAATAATTAGGAATATGAAAAATGTTATCATGATCCTTTTCATATCATAGGCCATAATTGTTTCATTTAAAATATAATTCTTCCCATGGTCTAAAAAATGTATATGTATTTTCTACCCGATCCTTATGTTGAACCTTCAATTTGTCCACTTTTTTTTTCAGTGTCATCAATCAAGCCTACATTGGATTCATCAAAGGAAAAAGACTGCAACTCACAATCAACAACTACAAGGTTGTTTTCTTGTTCCTTAAGTTTGTTTTCTTGTTCCTTGTGTTGGACAGTTGGTTGTCATCGATGTTGTTAGACAGTTGGTTTTCATTGATGTCAATAAGCAGTGGTTTTCATTGATGTAAACAGATGTGATGGGTGTATTTGGAGAAGTCTCCAAAGTGGTCCCCTTATGGAGTATCTCTAATCATGGCCCTCACGGGAAGACACTTTGAAGAAGTCTACAAGAAACCCATAGGTGTGGTCATGAAGCCTGAATTTTTTTGAGGAATAAATACATGAAGGACAGTGTAAATGCAGGTAACACACTCATATATGGATATTCCTTGTCATGTTGTTTCCAATGGTAGGTGGAATGTCATGTAGTTCCTCACGGTTGAGGAGTTATGAAGTCATGAAGTTGGAAGGCCCAAATATGGGTTAAGAAGCCCCTATGGAAGCCCCAAATATGGGTTAAGAAGCCCCTAATTGGTTTCAATTCATTAATTAAAGGGTAAAGTGGTTGTAACAAGAAATTTCAACAAACCCTAAAGTTAAGGAAACATGTTACTTAGAAAACGTATATATACACCTCAAGAAGTCACTCATAAGTATATTCACACACACATTCTATTGAATATCTTCTATGTGATTAAATGACTCTTATCTGAGGTGAATTTCAGAGAGAATATGAAATGAAGAAGGGATAAATTCAAAGGGAGGATGAAGTCTTGTGATGTTGTGTTCTAAGGTATGTTATTTAACGTTCAGCTTACCATTTTCGCTATAAAATTTTTCTAGAATGATCCATATTTCTAACATTGGAGGAGGTTGAGAAGACATGTCAAGGTACCTTTGGTAAAAATTTCATCTTATGGGTTATTGTATTTTGGGAGATACACTCTATGGAAGATAAGATTTTTGACTAGTCCTGAAACTAGTCTCAAACAGGTGTTCTGGGTAAAACAGTCATAACTTCTTCATAAAGGATCCAAATTTTGTAAGACCAATTTTAGTGGAAATATAATCATCTTTATTATCTTGTTCGTGAGTTTCCAAATCAGATATCAAATATTTATCATGTGGCAAGCTGTACAAGTTCTCTCTCCAAAATAGGATAGAATTCAACAAGGTCTGCTTTTTGCTATAACGTTTGTTCTGTGAAGTTTCAAAACCTACAATTTTAAGGAGATGGAAGAAAGATCTCATAGTACATTTGGTTAATATTTCATACCTTTATTGATAAAATATAGACAAGAACAATAACATGGCGGAAAAGGCTCACTAGCCAACACTTTATTAGTCACTCCAATGTTACATATTTATAGTACAATGGGTGATGCCACCTCATAGAGAGATTTGCTCTAGATCCTAAAATCATGCATGATGACTAGGCTAGGAAATCTTAACTAACTCATTAGTCATCACTTGAGGATATATTACTAATATCCTAAATGAATAATACAAATACAGGTGACAATTTAGACTTAGTGATTGGTAAAGGTAAGCCATAGGCTAACATTTATTCCTTACAAGTACGGATTTATGCTTGTTTAAAGTTAGGGTTTGTGACTAATCTAAAACTAGTCTCGCGAGACTCAGGTAAAGTTTGATGAAGATTTTATTCTCTTTTTTTTGAAGTTGAGGAAGAGCTACAGGTCTGTAATTGTATGTATCAGGTTAGCTATAGGATCATAGGTATTCTTATGTGTTAGTTTGAGGCTTATGCTTATGTGACAGTGACAGTGACATGTTGGTTGATGTGACAATGACAGTGACAGGTTGGTTGATGTGACAGTGATAGTGACATGTTGGTTGATGTGACAATGATAGTGATAGGTTGGTTGATGTGACAGTGACAGTTACAGATTGGTTGATGTGATGGTGGTATTCATGGGTTGATGTGGCAGTGGTATTCATAGGTTGATGTGACAGTGACAGTGACATGTTGATGTATTGGTGACACTAGTAGTGACAGTATCAGTGATAGTGACAATGAGTCTACACTTATATTTCAGGGTGGCAAGATGGGGTAAGGAAAGGGGGTTGTAGCCTCCTTCTAACTGGTGATGGAGAACTCAGGGAGTTGGTGCTTCCTTCAATTTGGTGCCTATAAATTAGGGGGTCGTAGCCTCCTTCTAGTTGGTGTTGGAGAAATCAAGGATTTAGTGCTTCCTTTAGTTTGGTGTCTGTAAATCAGGGTATTGGCGCCTCCTTCCAGTTGGCACTCGAGAATTTGGAATTTGGTGCTTCCTATGAATGTACTCTTTACATATATAATAAACCAGTATGTGGTTTTCTCCCATTTTATTTTCCACATAAATTATGGTGTATTGTGCATGTGGTTATTTGATGTGATGTTATTGCTTATGGTTATATGATCATGATATATTGAATTCAATCATAAATGATATACTATGGATAAAGTTGAAGTTTATATATTGTTATTGAAAGTGGTAAAAAGTGTTCATAATGATTCACCCCCCCTCTCACTATTCCAACAATTGGTATCATAGCAAGTCCTTTAAGAAAATAGTCTAACCATTGGAAGGTAGATCATGGAGAGCACCAATATGTGCAAGAATGGAATACCACAGTTTTATGGATAGAACTATGCATTATGGATCATAAGGATGAAAACATATATACAAGCACAAGGATTTTATGTTTATAAATCAATAGTAGACGGATATAAATATCCTGCCACTCCCCCAACAAATAACGATGGAAAGAAACTCAGTCAAAACAATTCGAGGGATAAAAATGATATCATGAATGGTCTGCTTGATTCGATTTATGTCAAGGTTATGCTTTGTGATTCTGCAAAGGATATTTGGGACAAACTTCATAATGTTTATGAAGGAGATTCCAAAGTCAAGGTAGCCAAGCTTTAGACTTACAAAGATCAATTTGAACAGTTGAAAATGAAGGAAGATGAAGACATTGCAACTGATTTTTTATGAGTTGATGAAACAATGAATGCAATTAAAGGATTGGGAGAAGAAGTTGATGAATCTATGATTGTTCAAAAGGTACTGAGATCTCTTCCAATGAGATTTGATCCTAAGATTTCATCTCTATAATAAAGAGAAGATATGGGTATGATAATCATGGATGAGCTACATGGAATATTTAAAGCTTATGAAATTAGAACAAAACAGGAAAATCCATCCAAGAAAGAAGTAACCTTCAAAGCATCCAAGAAGACAAAGAATAAGAAAAAGTATGAGTCAAATCCAAATTGCAGTTGTAGTGATGATTCAGACGAGGATGAAGAAATAGCCAACTTTGTAAGGAAATTGAAGAGACGAACCGAAATTTACAAAGGTATGTTTCCCTTAAAAAAAAAAAATTATGGTAAAATTGGTCATTTTGCAAATAAATTTCCTTATGCTAATAATTCATATTGTGATGAATAAGAAGATCCCAAGAAAGAATAGAAATATCAAAAGGGAAACATGAATGGAGATAAAAGGAAAGTCTTCAAGAAAAATATCTACTCAAGAGAATATAGTTCTTCATCTGATGAAGATGATGAAAGCGATAGTGACTCAGAGAGAGTACTCTTTGTGGCTACGGAAAATAAGAAAAGAACTATTGAAAGAAAAGAAGAAGGTGAAGTGTATCTTGAGGCCAAATTAATCATTGTTTTAACTAAGCTAAAGAAAGGAAGGAAGAAAAAAAAAATCATTCAAAGAATAAATCATCTCCTTGAAAACCCAACTTGAAGAAGGAAAGAGAAAGGAAGAAGTAATGAAAATCCATATGATAAAGAAAGAAAAAGAGTGTGAGGAGCTTGAAAAGGAAATCGTGACATTGAGAGTTGAATTCAACAAGATCAATAAGAAATTGAAAAGTTCTCAAGTGTTAGAAAACATTCTACAGTCAAAGGCCATACAATGACAAATCTGGACTAGGATACAAGAATGTTCATTTTGAGGAAGGTTCAAGCTCCACGATGAAAGAAAAAGAACAAAAGAGTTATGCATAAGTTCTCAAAGGAAGAAATCATGGTCAACAATAATCAAAAAGGAATGAATATAGAATACCTTCTACATTAAGGTAGCAAAGAATCTTCAATCATTATGAAGGAAACAACCAAAGAGAATATCATGATCAGTTAAGGCAGGAATTCAGAAAGACTACACCACAAATAATATCATTCACTCCCAGGTATGTAAGTTTCTTTTATGGTCATTGTTTTACTTGTAATAAATTTGGACATAAAGTTGTATATTGCAGGGCTTATGGAAGAAATGTTCAAGCAAGAAATGATTATGTGGCTCCACATAATATTGAATGTTACAAATTCCACAACTATGGACACATGGCTCTAAATTGTAGAAGCATGATAGAGCCTCCCATGAAGGAAAACATTGATGTCAGATACATGAAGGTTTGAAGAAGAAATGAAAAACAATAAGAGAAGCTAAATGAAAACTAGGTGCTAGAGATCATACTCACAAGATCTATGGTAGCGCAAGATCATAATGAATTCACAGGCCAAGAGGAAGGTGTTAGATTCTAGCAGAGAATGAAGATGAAAATTTTAGAATTCAAGAAGATAATGAAAGAAATGTCAGAATTCGGGAAGAGGATGAAAAGGAAGATGTCTCCACAGATGAAGAGGAAGATTACTCTGCATTGGAGAGGATTATTTTCTAAGCTATCTGGCTTGGAGACTCCCAGTAAATATGAATATTGAACAAGGGGAGTCTAAGAAGCAACTCTACAATTAATAGAATTATCCTTCGAGCAGTATGAGGTGTTTGCAGATCTTGGAAACGAAATTTCAGAATGGTTTGATAACAAAATTGCAAAATATGTTGTGATCAGTTGCACCAGATGAGTCAACATTATGTGAAGTTGAGTAGTAGAGTCATGAACAGTTTTATGACATATGAACAGAGATGGATTCATGATATCTTTGACATCTCTAAATAGATATGATAGTGGATGAAATCATATTAACAATTGGAATTAGTGGAATCAATTGACTTAGTTGACAAGTGGAATTAGGTAGGAAAGCAGTGAAAGGCATATCAAGACAAGAAAAGAGAAATGGTTTGCAAAATCTATATCTTCAGAGGGAAATTGTTGAACAGCATGGTCATTTATGTGAACTTGACAAGTCATGAAGACTTGAAGTCAAGTAACTTTGAATGTTTTTTATATATATCAGTGAATTACAAGAGGAAGCATTGATGGAAAAAGAACACTAGAAGAGAGCAAAGAAATCATATACGGAAAATCCCACATTGATCTACACGACATCTTGTAGAAAAGTTAAGGAAGATAAAGATTGTTCATATAAGGTATATCGACAGGGAGAGTTACCCTTTTTCCCATGATGTCAAAGGTGTGGGAACAGAAAAATTAGAAGCATGAAAACAAGGGGAGCATCCCCAAGTGGAGATACCATTTTACATTGATGTCAAAGGGAAAGAGAAACATGAGGAGAGAAACATCGGAGGAGCATTTGTCATAGGTGGAGTGTGAGTGTTGGAGTATAAGTGTTTACATCAATGCCAAAGGGGGACATTGTTGTATAGTTGGTTGTCATTGATGTTGTTAGACATTTACTTTTCATTGATTTCAATAAGCAATGGTTGTCATTGATGTCAACAAATGTGATGGGTATATTTGCAGAAGTCTCCAAATTGATCCCCTTATGGCATATCTCTAAGCATGGCCCTCACCGGAAGACACTTTGAAGAAGTCTACAAGAAACCCATAGGTGTGTTCACAAATCCGAAAATTTTTTGAGGAATAAATACATGAAGGATAGTGTAAATTCAAGTAACACACTCGTAGATAGATATTCCTTGTCAAGTCGTTTCCAATAGTAGGTGGAACATCACGTAGTTCCTCACGGTTGAGGAGTTATGAGGTCATGAAGTTGGAAGCCCCGAAGATGGGTTAAGATTCCCCTATGGAAGCCCCAAAGATGGGTTAAGAATCCCCTAATTGGTTGCAAGTCATTAATGAAAGGGTAAAGTGATTGTAAGAAGAAATTTCAAGAAGCCCTAAAGTTAAGGAAACATGTTACTTAGAAAATGTATTTATACACCTCAAGAAGTCACGCATAAGTACATTCACACATGCATTATGTTGAATATATTCTATGTGAGTAAGTGATTCTTCTCTGAGCTAACTAAGGAGACCTGAGGTGAATTTCAGAGGGAATATGAAGTGAATAAAGGATAAATTCAAAGGGAGGATGAAGTCTTGCGATGATGTGTTCTAGGGTATGTTATTAAAGGTCATCTTACCATTTTCACTATAACTTTTTTTCTAGAATGATTCTAATCACTACAATTGGAGGAGGTTGAGACTACATGTCAATGTACCTGTGGTAAATATTACATCTTCTGGGTCATTTAATTTTGGGAGATACACTCTGTGGAAGATAGGGTTTTTGACTAGTCCTGAAACTAGTCTCAAACAGGTGTTCCAGGTAAAACAGTCATAACTTTTTCATAGAGGATCCAAATTATGTGAGACCAATTTCAGTGGAAACCTAACATTCCTTAGTAGATATTATGTGAGTTTTTGAATCATATATAAAATATTTATCATGTGGAATGTTTTACAAGTTCACTCTCCATAATAGGATATAATTCAACAAGGTCTGCCATTTTCACTATAACGTATGTTCTGAGAAGTTTCAGACCCTGAAATTTTGAGGAGATGGAAGAAAGATCTTAGAGTATATGTGGTTAAAATTACATACTTTAATTCCTGAAAGGTATGGATTTCTGCTTGTTTAAATTTAGGGTTTTTGACTAATCCAAAACTAGTCACGCGAGACTTAGGTAAAGTTTGATGAAGATGTTACTCTCGTGTTGATGAAGTTGAGGAAGAGCTACAGGTCTATAATCTTATGTATCAGGTCAACTACAGGATCAAAGGTATGATTGTTTTTTATTTTGAGGCTTATGCGTATGTTGTTATGATACAAGCTTGAGGCATGTCTTGGTGATGTTGTTATATGTTGAGTTACACCTTACTGATGTTTTGGTACATTGATTAGTAGCACATCTTGGCTATATTGGTATCTTCTTATTGTGGCTATCTTGGATGATATATTATGACATACGTGATATGGTACATGATATGGTACATGGTTGATGCATGAGATGGTACATGGTTGATGTACATGGTATGGTACATGGTTGATGCATGATATGGTACACGTTTGATGTATATGGTATTGTACAGGTTTTGGTTGATGGTTGATGTACATGGTTGAAGTATATGGTATGGTGATGGTTTTGGTATCCATGTCAGTGGATCTGGTTATGGTTGGTCGATTTGAAAGTGACAATGACAGGTTGGTTGACGTGATAGTGAGAGGTTGTTTGATGTGACAGTGATAGTGATAGGTTGGTTGATGTGATAGTGACAGTGATAGGTTGGTTGATGTGACAGTGACAGTGATAGGTTGGTTTATGCAAAAATAACACTGACATGTTGGTTGATGTGACAGTGACAGGTTGTTTGATCTGATGATGATAGTCATCGGTTGATGTGACAGTGGTATTCACAGGTTGATGTGAGAGTGACAGTGACAAGTTGATGTATTGGTGACATTGGAAGTGATAGTATCAATCATAGTGACAATGAGTCTACACTTATATTTCAGGGCGTCAGGATGGGGCAAGGAAAGGGGGTTGTATCCTCCTTCCAGTTGGTGCCAAAGAAATTAGGGAGTTGGTGCTTCCTTCAGGTTGGTGCTTGTAAATCAGGAGGTCGTAGCCTCCTTTTGTTGGTTTTGGAGAACTCAGTGAGTTGGTGTTTACTTTAGGTTGGTTCATGTAAATCAGGGGGTTGGTGCCTCCTTACAATTGGTGTTGGATAATTTGGAAGTTTTTGCTTTCTATGAATGTACTCTTGATATATATATAAGAAATCATTGTGTAGTTTTCTCCTATTTGGATTTGCACGTAACTTATGGTGTAATGTGCATGTGGTTATTTGATTTGATGATATTGCTTATGGTTATATGTTCATGTTATATTGAATGCAATCATAAATGATATATTGTTGATAAAGTTGAAGTTTATATATTGTTATTGAAAGTGGTAAAAAGTGGTCATATTGATTCACCCTCCCCCCTCTCAGTATTCCAACACCTTGGTTTCATCATTAAATGACATCAATTTCCTAGTCGAAAATTGTGTTTGTGTTTGAAGTATATGTACTTTTTTGTGCAGTATGAAAAAACAAGTAAGAACATTACTGAGCGTTCCTTTTTGCATAGGAATTGTAGATTCTTGACTTTTGTTAATCAATGTGTGCAACATTTTAAACATTTTTTCGATTTCTGTCATTTTGAAGTGCTTCAAATATGCCTAATGTGCAAAATCTAAGGCCTCCTTAAGACCACAACATACAGCAATCCACACACATAGAAGAATCCTAAGACCCCCTTATTCAATTTCTGGCAAGTCTAGGAGTGGAAAAATCTTTTACTTTATTACAATTCTCCTTTTAGCTCCCATTACAAAATATGCAAAATATAAGCCACCTTATTACTTATTACTCATTTTACAAATGCCCAAATATCTTCAAATGAAATTTTCCTTATAGATCCTTTACAATATTCATAAAAAATCCATCACTTCCAAAAATATTATTACACAAAGATCATAATACCCCCTTATACAATTTCGGGTGGGTCTAGGATGTGAGAAAGCAATAAATTTAAAAAAAAAAATTTGACCCCTTATAACTTCCAAAAACTCCTTATAACACCTTTATAATAGAAACACCTTATAACCACCCTTACACTTTGGAACTATTCTCTAAAGATGCAAACTTTGTTGCTTTGTTCTTGAGCTTCTACTCACTTAGATTTTTGTTTAAATTTTGATGATAACAGGAATCTCTGGTGGAATTCCACCACTTTGATTGAAACTCTAAGAATACATTGGTGATCAATTTATAATTACTTTATATATATATATATATATATATATATATATATATATATATATATATATATATATATATATATA
>ML777205.1:578997-598034 GCA_009831015.1 Picea engelmannii
ATATATAAAGTAATTATAAAAAGTAATTATAAATTGATCACCAATGTATTCTTAGAGTTTCAATCAAAGTGGTGGAATTCCACCAGAGATTCTTGTTATCATCAAAAATTCCACTCAGATTTTTGTTTAAATTTTGATGATAACATGAATCTCTGGTGGAATTCCAACCATAACTCAAGCAAATAAATTCAAGACAAGAGAATAGTCAGAAAAAGAAAAAGAAAAATCCAACATTCCAGAGCTAGAAAAACAACAACCAGTTGTTAACCAGGAAAAGAATCCATTGAAATGAATTATAATCTAGTGGGTGAGTTAACTAAGCTTCGGATTACCTTTACATTTATGGAGGTAGTTAATATACCTCAACAAAGGCAGAATATTTTGAAGATATTGGATGATACGAATTCAAGAATAGAGGCAGTTGTGATGAACACAAGAAAATAACAAAATAACACATTGGTAATACCAAGAGGCAAGGTTACACCATGTTATATATCCTTAGAGAATCATGATTTTACACTACATAATTGTTTGGTGGATAGTGGAGCTACTAAAAATATCATGCCATTATCAGTAATGGAAGCTCTTGGAATGGGGTGTACAAAATACTATGAAACCGTTGAAATCATATATGCCATTGACTAAGGAAAAGTTACATCTTATGGAGAAATTAAAGATTTTTGTGTATGGATAAGTGCAACCCCTCACATTACAACAGTATTTTCTATCATAGTATTTGATCTACCTACAAAATATGGTGTTTTCTTGCGAAGAGTTTGGTGCTCATTGATTGGAGGATATATTATGAATTATGGAAGTTTCATGGTGCTTCCAAATAAAGATGGAACAATGATCAGAGTTCCT
Organism: Picea engelmannii; assembly: GCA_009831015.1. Taxonomy (NCBI): domain Eukaryota; kingdom Viridiplantae; phylum Streptophyta; class Pinopsida; order Pinales; family Pinaceae; genus Picea; species Picea engelmannii. Next base: position 579,862 of record ML777205.1, read on the forward strand.
CAAGAACATAGAAATCCACTATCATTTAATAAAAAAGAAACTGAAATGTTGCAAAACTATGTAGATGCTGGAATAAGGAATTATGTTGTTTTTAACATAGAACAACTAAATTCACCAAAGAAAAATGAAAAAGATTATTTCCAAGGTTTTGGAAAATGTCATTTGATAGTGCTTGCTCTAAGTCTAGAACTGGAGTTGGTATTGTTTTCAAAAGTACTCAATCTTGTATTTAACCTCATGAAATCAGATTATAGCTCCCTTGTACCAACAATGAAGCAGAGTATTAAGCATTGATCTAAGGACTGACCCTGGCACTTCAAATGTAAGTGAAATATCTAGTAGTGACTCGTGATTCAAAAATGTTTATCAATCATATCAAGAAAAAATACATAATAAAAAAATAAAGATGGAAAACGTATGCAAGGAGAGTGTGGGAAATCATACTCTTTTAATTCTTTCAATATTTCTTTTGTTCCTCGAGAAAAGAATCAAAAGGTTGATTCATTGGCAGTGGCTACATCCCTTTTCAATGCAAATGATTCTCAAACTCAAAATACTTTTCATGTCAAGACAATTTTTCGGCCTTCAATACCCGATAATCAAGAGTATTGGAAAGTTTTTAAAAATGATGAGCACATTGCAAACTTCCTTGCATACCATGACTCAACATTATATGATGATTAAGAGGAAAGCCAAAATTGTCAAAAGGAAATTCATTATCAAAATGTTGTGGTCCCTCCAAAGAATTATATCATTCTGGAATCTCTTTTTACAAGAGATGATCAAACAAATACCTTGGATCCAAAAGAGAAACCCTCTATTAGAAAGGTTCGAGAGACATGTAAATATCAATATCAATATACCTTATTCTACAAAATATATAAATCTTGGTACTAGTTGCACCACTAAAGAAATAGAGAAACACACTCTTGTGTTCAAGGAGTTCCAGAACATTTTTGCTTGTAGTAATGATGATTTAAAGGAATATGACAACTCTGTCTTCCAGCATGTTATACCACTCAAATAGAGATCAAAACTTTGTAATCAAAAAATAAGAATGATAAATCCCAAATTGAAGCCCTTAGTAAAGATGGAGTTGGAAAATTTGAAAAGAGTTGGCATAATTTTTCCAATCAGACACTCAAAATGGCTTTCAAATCTTGTGGTAGTTAGAAAAAAGAATGGATAAATTCATATTTGTGTTGATTTCAAAGATATCAACCAAGCAAGTATCAAATACAACTACCCACTCCCAAACATGGAAATGTTATTGCAGCAAGTCATTGGTTCTTCACTGATGTCTATGCTTGATGGATTTTTTGGATACGATCAAGTCCCTGTGGCTGAGGAAGGTATATCAAATACTACATTCATTAAAACATGGGGAACATATGCTTATTTTTGTATGACATTTGGATTAAAGAATGCAAGTGCAACTTTTCAAAGGGAAATGAACCATGCTTTTAAATATATCATTGGAAAATTTATGGAAGATTACCAAGATGATTTGATAGTTCACTCAAAACTCAGGGAAAGACATTTCAAACATCTCAGGAAAGTATTTGAAAGATGTATAATATATGGAATATATTTGAATCCAAAAAAGTGTTTACTTGTTATATCGGAAAGAAAGCTCGTGGGTCATATTATGAGAAAATAAGGAATACACATTGATCCAAAGAGAGTTAAAGCAATAAATGACCTAAATCCTCCTACATCATGAAAAGGAGTACAATTTTTCTTTAGAAAGATAAATTTTGTTCGAAGATTTGTTCCAGATTGTGCTACCATTGTTAGGCCAATAAATAAATCACTAAAGAAGGATCAGAAATTTGAATGGACATCATAGTGGGGAATATGGCATAATCATGGGAAAATCATCCAACTATTACCCATAAGGAAATGGTTTGGTTGAATCAAAAAAAAAACATTAATTCAAATTCTCAAAATGACAATTGCAGAAAACCATAAAAATTGGCATAAAAAATTGATAGATGCACTCTAGGAAAGCCACCTTACTCCAAAAGATTGCACTCGGCATTTCCCATACACCTTGGTATATGGAAAATAAGCAAGGTTATCGTTACATTTGGAATTGAATGCCTTAGTCCTTACCATAAACAATGAAGATATTAAAGAGTAGTCACCTTTGTAGAAACGATACCATGAACTTTTACAACTCAAAGAACAAACAACATAGACAATAATGACAATAAGAAATCAAAAGACATTTTGATAAGAGCTCTACCACAAGATATTTTCAAAAATACCAACAAGAAAAGAAGGAATATTATGAGAAAAGAAGGAATACACTTTTTTTTGTTTGTTAATTTGTGCAGGACCTGCGATTAACCTGTGTCTTGAGAAACCGCGACTCAGGGGAATCTAAGCCGTCAAAATCACCCAGGGATCGCACCCGGCCCGAGCCACACCAACCCTTAACATGGTTGGATTTTTTTGTCCCCGCAGGTTTCGAACCGGTGACTTTAACAACACGGAGTGGCTTAACAACACACTCTGTCACCGACTGTCCTACACCTTAGGGACTCGAAAAGAAGGAATACACATTGATCCAAAGAGATTTACAGCAATAAATGACCTAAATCCTCCTACATCACGAAAAGGAATACATTTTTTCTTTAGAAAGATAAATTTTGTTCGAAGATTTGTTCCAGATTGTGCTACCATTGTTAGGCCAATAAATAAATCACTAAAGAAGGATCATAAATTTGAATGGACATCATAGTGGGGAATATGGCATAATCATGGGAAAATCATCCAACTATTACCCATAAGGAAATGGTTTGGTTGAATCAAAAAACAAAACATTAATTCAAATTCTCAAAAAGACAATTGCAGCAAACCATAAAAATTGGCATAAAAAATTGATAGATGCACTCTATGAAAGCCACCTTACTCCAAAATATAGCACTCGGCATTTCCCATACACCTTGGTATATGGAAAATAAGCAAGGTTACCGTTACATTTGGAATTCAATGCCTTAGTCCTTACCATAAACAATGAAGATACTGAAGAGTAGTCACCTTTGTAGAAATGGTATCATGAACTTTTACAACTCAAAGAACAAACAACATAGGCAATAATGACAATAAGCAGTCAAAAGACATTTTGACAAGAGCACTACCACAATATATTTTCAAAAATACCAACAGGTTCTATTATGGAACAAAGCAAAAGAAAAACCATGTTTTCATACAAAGTTTGGAGCTCTCAAGATCGGCTCATACCAGATTGAAAAGGTCATTGGTTTCAATTATTATTTGTTGAATCATATGAAAGGAACAATTCAAGTGTTTCCCGTGAATGGGAAATACCTTAATCATTTTTTCTGTTAATCCCCAACTCTTAACATGTACATAGTCTTTTTCTATACTCTTTTGTATATTCTCCATCATATTGTCGTTTATTCCCATTATATTCTCTATCACATTGTCTCGTCTTCCCCAACTCTTAACATGTACATAGTATTTTTCTATACTCCTTTGTATATTCTCTATCACATTGTCTCTTATTCCCATTTTATTTTTCCTTTTTCTTTCTAAAAAAAATAATTTGTGACTCCATTTTTCCCAATGGATAAGTTTTTATGGATTCTCAACAACCCACAAGGGGTTATTGTCCCATAGTTGGAGTCAAATGTTGATATACATCCATTGATCAACGTTAGTGCATATAAGTCCATCCTTAGTCTTATTCTTTTTCTTCTTATGTTTCATGTATATTCTATACTTAATTTGATCAACATTAGTGCATATATTCTTACTTAATAATTCTAACACTTAGCCATTTTTCATCATTGTGGGAGACCAATACACTCCTCATCCCATAAATGTCTGTGTCTCACAACCCACAAACCCCCAGCACTCAAAATGACCCCTTCTATTTTCATATTGTGCATAATGCCTTATTTATGTTTTTCATACTGGAATGTGGGACACCCCTCCATTCCATTTTCATTTTTCCCAAGTCCTACATCCTGCAATCTCGCGTCCTCCAGAATGACTCATCCACTTCTGCAACCCACAAAATCGACTTTTCTTATGCTCAACCTATTTCATCATTGTGGATGTGGGAGTCCCTATTACTTATCTTTCATTTGACATACCCTACAGTCCCGCATCCCACAATCGTACATTCATCATATTGCACTTTGCATTCCTCACTTCGCACCTCCATACTTAACCTTTTTTCATGTTTCCTGACATCATAACACCATTCCCAATGGCATTTAATTCCCCACCACCACGTTAGTCAACACTTGTGTGAACCTAATACCATTATTAAGTAGTGTGGATTTTGTAAAATCTTTGAAATAAATTCAAAATCGGACCGTGCAAACTAGCAACTTTGAAATAAGAGCTACAACAGTTGATAATCAAGGAAATATTTGGTAAAAAAATAAATAATTAAAACTCCTTGTTGTAAAAATATAATATTGACAAGAGCACCACCTATTCATAAAAAAGGGAATTAGTGTAAAGACATGACAAATAAAAGGAAACACTTGTATTGTAGAGACACTTTCAACACCCTTGGACATGAAGACCACCAATTCCAATGGTCATGGGAATATAAGTGGTATTTGTCTCTTCTCCCTATAGAGAAGGAGATAAACAAGGTCTGGATTTCAAGCATTGCATTTTGCGAGTGTGTACGTGAAGTAGCAGACTTCAAATCATCGATACTTTGGTGTGTCAATAAGTTTGAAACGGAGTGAATAATTATTCAAATACAAGGGAAGCAACCAATTTCTTTGTCCCCTTCAATATTCAAGAGGATGCTTCAACTTCCAAAGCCAACTATGATTTTCAAGAATGCAAAAGAAGACAAGTTTCTCAAAGAAAATGAAGGAGGAGTATACATTCTCAAAAGTTATCTCACCAGCCTAAGGATTGAAATCAATTCCACTCAAGTCGAGGTAAGTTCTCTAAAGCATCCATATAAAGAGTTTGCATGGATTTTCACCAGAATAATCAGACTAGAGTTCATGGCCTATGTGTAAAAATACATTGTGTACATTATCCACCATGTTATTTTATGCAGGAGCATCTCTCCACGTCATCCAGCCAACCAGCCAGTCGAGTCGAGCACGTGCATTCAAAGCTGAAGAGAGGCACAGTCCTCATTTTGATTTAGAATTGAATGTAATTAAATGTCTAGGTTGTTTAGCCATAGATCCATGCCTTTGTGAAGGTTCAGAATAGATAGGCCTTTAATGTTTGTAAGGCTGAGATCTAGATCCGGATAGCGGACTAGACAACCCGTTCAATGTAATTGAATAGGGTAGGTAGGTTGGAGGGAAGTGCTCGAAGAGCCTCCTCATGTAAAAAAATATCTATTGTATCTCTTTAGTGGTAAGTAGAGGGATTTGTAGTTGAAAGTTGGGATATGAGAGAATCTGCGAGTAGAGAGCAGAAGGGAAGAGTCGAGACCTTGTTACAGGCTGTGCTCAGGAACACCTTGTATAAACAGGCATTTGTTATTTTAATATAAACAGAAGCAGTTTTTCCTGCATGTATTTCTGTGTTATGTGGATGTCTGTGAGTGTTCTTTATGTGTGTTGTAAATGTATGTTGTAGGTTCACATTTGCAGGAGTGTGTTTGATTTCAGGTGAAGGTCTTTGAGGCTTCATACCAGGAGGGTGTGACAGAGCGTTGCGGGTTCTGATAGCCATGCACAGAGGATGCATTTATGAATATTGTGGGTTCAGAAAAGGATGTGCTATGGCACGAGAACTGGAATCAACAACTTAGGGAAGACCTCAAGGTTGTTGAACACCTTGGAGGCAAGGTTGTGTAGGAGAAGACACAGTTGCAGATAGAAGCTCTGAGGAGTTTTGTGAAGCTCTGCCAAGTGGGCATTGAGCATATGCACAGTGGTGCATTGGGAAGAACTTTGATGTGAGTTCAGAAGAATCAGGATCACTGAGGATTCTGAGAGCTCTTCCAGGTGGGAATTGAGTAGGTGCATAGGTGCACATAAGAAGTACAGAACTATTGGAAGTTCTGGGAGAAAATACTCTACCAGGTGGGCATTTGAATCAGTGTGCAGACAGGCACCGAGGAAGAGAAGAGAACTCTTTGAGTTCTGTGATTTGAAGAAGAATCCACTGAGGGATATTCATAAGGTTGTTGAACACCCTGCAGACTCAGCAAGGGGTTGCTTGAGCAGAGGGATAGCTAGGAGGGCATCCAAATTCTCCATATGTGGGAGAAAGAAGAAGGATTTATTTCCTTAAGAGAACTGAGTGTTTGAGAAGCTCAGGAGAGATAACACTTTGTGTGCATGTGAATACTCTGCAGAGGTGCATGAGTTGAATAATCCTTCAAGGATTCGAAAGGAACAAGCTCAGGAGGAATAGCGTCGTTGAAGAGTGCAGGTGAGGACTCAGATTGTGGAGCTCACAGAGAAAAGGAGCAAAGGTTGAGGCCTTTGGCTTTTGAAATCCTTCCAAGGCCGAAAGAGAACGTGCAAAATCTTGGGAGGAGCAATATCGACCGTCGAATCAGCCGATAGATCTTGGACCGTCGGATTTCCCACGTCCAGGAAGGAGCAGGAGGAACGCACAAGAATGGACGGTCGGAATTCTCTAAGGAGAATTGCGGATTTTCATGAACCGTCAAATCTAACTAAGAAGCAGGGGAAATACTGCATGTATTCCCGAGAGGTTAAAAGCTCAGGAGGGGCAGAACCATTGATCCGATCCACAAGGGCCATTGGATCTACGCGTGGATTCGCATATCGGGGTTTCATGGGTTGAAACTCCGTAAACCTTCCTCAGAGATCGCGAAATCGCGATACGCGATATCCTGATGACTACGAGAACGGCGTGGGGCCACAAGAGTCAGAAAGCGGACAGGTGGCACATCGCATGTTGGGAGTTCGTGAGTAGAAGGGCTGAGAACTTGGTGTCAAGGGTCATGAACCGTGAGGACACGAGAGGCGGAAAAGTGGCGAGAAGACCAGGAGTCGTCCATCTGAGGAGGACAGGTGGAAGAGATCGAGAGATCTCGCGAACTCGGAAGTTTGCAGGGTGAGAGCCCAACCATTGGGTGCTCCAAGTCGCGAAGCTGCGAGGAGCGAGAGGAAGAATAGCCGTTGGATTTATACATATATCGTGTATCAAATTTTTGTGGATCGAAACTTCGAATTAGTGCAACAGGAATCGCGATATTGCGATACGCAATATCCCGACAGGATAAGGAGCAGTGTGGGGCCACAGCAGAGTCAATGACGTGGACAGGTGGCACACCTTATCGGGGTTTCGTAGCGAGAAGTCCTGAAACATTGTCATTAGGATTCGCGATCCCATGAAATATGAAATCCCGACAGAGGTGACGGGACGTTGAATAGTCAACCCGCGTGTGCATCGGAGTATCGGCACATCGGGGTTCGGGGTTCGGTAAATCCATTTGTTTGATATCGCGAATGGCGAAATCGCGATAGGAGAAATCCCAACAGGGTAAAGGAAGGGTTAGCGTTGACTTGCATCGGGTTTCAGGGATTCGAAACACCAGCGCTCGACCACTGACTTCGTGAAGTCGCGAATATTGATCCCCCGATAAGTAAAGAGAGGGGATCGCGCGAAGGATTCTGTGGGTGCAAATTTCTCGATAGGGAAATAGAAGAACATTTGAGTTCTTTGGGCCAATTAAAGAGAGAATATTCTGTGAGAAGACATGCTTGCGAGCACACCTCCACCAAGTGGTATCAGAGCAAGAACTATGTTTGTATATTTCAAGCAGAGGGAGAAGGTAAAGGGAGACAGAGCACTGGAGACTCTATGGTGATTGTTTGCAAGTAGAAAACAATCAAGAAAGCAGTCAGGAGGACTGGAGGATGAAGCTGAAAACACTCTTAGTGTGGAGTGACAGCAGCAGGTTTGCTAGGAAAGCAGACAGAGACAGGACCATGGTTACTGAAGGCCATAGGCATGCTGGGAGGAAGAGCAAGGAAGAAAAGCTTGCAGAGATGGATAAAGAGCTCACTAAAATAAGGGCAGACATAGAAAATCTTGAACTGCGGATGCAGCAGAAAGCAAAGCCAAGATGGGTGTATGAATGGCCCATGAAGAAGCCGAAGATAAAATAGCCAGTCAAGGAGTTGATGGTCAAAAGACAGTGAAGGTTGTTAAAAGGGTGGTTGAGGTATACCGAAAACCTCAATGGACCTGAAGAGATGGTTTAGGTATGTGAACCAGAGACTGGGAGAGGTCTCAATGATGCAGAGAGTGAATTGGGATCAGTTGGGGATCTCAAGAACTTCCAGGAGGGCAGAGAGGAAATTCCAGTTTTCCAGGTGGGCAACGAGTTTAGATCACTGCGAGATCTCAGAGACTGTCATGAGGACAGCCAAGGAATTTCACATTTCCAGCTGGGCAATGATATGAGGTCACTACGGGATCTCACAGACTATCAGGAGGGCAGCGAAAGGTTTCTAGTTTGCCAGGTGGGAAAGGAAATAGAGATGGAATTAGTTGATTCCATGGACTGTCAGGAGGGCAGTGGAGACATCCCATATTGCCAGGTGGGCAGGGATGATCAGATGAGACTATCGGAGGGTCTCATAAATTCAGAGATGAATTTAGATCAGCAGGTGCAGCTAACAGAGGAAGAGGATCTGAGGGATCTTCTGATGATTGGAGGAATTCAGGTATTCCTACCATTTGCCCAAGAGGAGGTAGAAATCTGTGTTGCAAGTGCATCAACAGCAGAAGAACAGTCAGCTGAGACTGTCAAGGAGGAATTGGAGCAGGTGTTTGAGACTGCCCAAGCACAAGCACAAGCAGATGAAGAGGAAAATGAGAATCCTGAGAAATGGCTCAATGATTTCGGCCAGGGAGATGAAAAGAAAGAAGTTGTAGCACTGAAGCTAGCAGCAAAGGAAGCCAAAGAGTAGGCAAGCAGATTTATCACTCCATGGGAGATGGAGCTAGAGATGTTGGAGGATTGGCTGAACAATCCAAAGCCAGCAAGAGAACCGACAAAAATTGAGCTGTCAGAGAAGGTGACTGAACAGAAAGTCAGTCAGGAAGAGACTGCAGAGTTGAAGTCTGCAGCAGAGTGGAAACTTGAGGCCACAGATGAAGATGAAGAAGAAAGCATGGGAGATCACAGTGATCTACCCATGTGCCGAAAATTTTTGCAACTGGGGAGACTGCAAAAACAGAGCCAACCACTGGAGCAGTTGGATGAAGTGATAGAAGACATCAGAAGGTTGATGTTGAGATCAGCAGAAACTGCCATCAAGGAGAAGTTGAGTAGAAGGAAGGAAGCAGCAGCAGCAGGATTGAGCGGATGAACAGCTCCAGAGGATGATTTGGGATCCAGGAGGATTTCAACATTAGAGATGGGAAGCTCATGAGCAGGAGCTCATGAATTTTGCAGCTGAGGAGTATGATGCAGGAGCATCTCTCCACGTCAGCCAACCATCCAACCAGCCGTGTCGAGTGCATGCATTCAAAGATTAAGAGAGGCGCAGTCCTCATTTTGACTTAGAATTGAATGTAATTAAATGTCTAGGCTATTGAGCCATAGATCCATGCCTTTGTGCAGGTGTAGAATAGATAGGCCTTTAATGTTTGTAAGGCTGAGATCTAGATTCGTATAGCGGACTAGACATCCCATTCAATGTAATTGAATAGGGTAGGTAGGTTGGAGGGAAGCGCTCGAAGAGCCTCCTCATGTAAAAAAAGATCTATTATATCTCTTTAGTGGTAAGTAGAGGGAGTTGTAGTTGAAAGTTGGGATAGGAGATAATCTACGAGTAGAGAGCAGAAGGGAAGAGCCGAGACCTTGTTACAGGTCGTGCTCAGGAACACCTTGTATAAATAGGCATTTGTTATTTTAATATAAACAGAAGCAGTTTTTCCTACATGTATTTTTGTGTTATGTGGATGTCTGTGAGTGTTCTTTATGTGTGCTATAAATGTATGTTGTAGGTTCACATTTGCAGGAGTGTGTTTGATTTCAGGTGAAGGTCTTTGAGGCTTCATACCAGGAGGGTGTGACAGAGTGTTGCAGGTTTTGATAGCCGTGCACAGAGGATGCATTTCTGAATATTGCGGGTTCAGACAAGGACGTGCTACGGCACAAGAACTGGAATCAAAAACTCAGGGAAGACCTCAAGGTTGTTGAACACCTTGGAGGCAAGGCTGTGTAGGAGAAGACACAGTTGCAGACAGAAGCTCTGAGGAGTTTTGTGAAGCTCTGCCAAGTGGCATTGAGCATATGCATAGTGGTGCATTGGGAAGAACTTTGTTGTGAGTTCAGAAGAATCAGGATCACTGAGGATTCTGAGAGCTCTACCAGGTGGGCATTGAGCAGTTTCATAGGTGCACAGAAGAAGTACAGAACTGTTGGAAGTTCTGGGAGAAAATACTCTGCCAGGTGGGCATTTGAGTCAGTGTGCAGATAGGCACCAAGGAAGAGAAGAGAACTCTTTGAGTTCTTTTATTTGAAGAAGAATCGACTGAGGGATCTTCATAAGGTTGTTGAACACCCTGCAGACTCGGCAAGGGGTTGCTTGAGCAGAGGGATAGCCAGGAGGGAATCCAAATTCTCCATCTGTGGGAGAAAGAAGAAGGATTTATTTCCTTAAGAGAACTGAGTGTTTGAGAAGCTCAGGAGAGATAACACTTTTTGTGCATGTGAATACTCTGCAGAGGTGCATGAGTTGAAGAATCCTTCAAGGATTTGAAAGGAACAATCTCAGGAGGAATAACGTCATTGAAGAGCGCAGGCGAGGACTCAGATTGTGGAGCTCGCATAGAAAAGGAGCAAAGGTTGAGGCCTTTGGCTTTTGAAATCCTTCCAAGGCCGGAAGAGAATGCGCAAAATCTCAGGAGGAGCAATATTGGTTGTCGGATCAGCTGATAGATCTTGGACTGTCGAATTTCCCACATCCAGGAAGGAGCAAGAGGAGCGCACAAGAATGGACGGTTGGAATTCTCTAAGGAGAATTCGCGGATTTCCGTGAACCGTTATATCTAACTAAGAAGCAGGGGAAATATTGCAGGTATTCCTGAGAGGTTAAAATCTCAGGAGGGGTAGAACCGTTGATCCGAGCCACAAGTTCCATTGGATCTATGCATGGATTCGCATATCGTGGTTTCGTGGGTTGAAAATCCGTAAACCTGCCTCAGAGATCGCAAAATCGCGATACGCGATATACCGACGACTACGAGAACGGTGTGGGGCCACAGAAGTCGGCAAGTGGACAGGTGGTACATCGCATGTCGGTATTTTGTGAGTAGAAGGGCTAAGAACTTGGTGTCGAGGGTCGTGAAGCGCGAGGACACGAGAGACGGCGAAGTGGCGAGAAGACCAGGAGTCGTCCATCTGAGGAGGACAGGTGGCAGAGATCGAGAGATCTCGCGAACTCAGAAGTTCGCAGGGTGAGAGCCCAACCATAGGGTGCTCCAAGATGCGAAGACGCGAGGAGCGAGAGGAAGAATAGTCATTGGATTTATACATATATCGCGTATCGGGGTTTCATGGATCGAAACTTTGAATTAGTGCAACAGGAATCGCGATATTTCTATACGCAATATCCCGACAGGATAAGGAGGAGTGTGGGGCCACAGCGGAGTTGGTGACATGGACAGGTGGCACACCATATCAGGGTTTCGCAGCGAGAAGTACCGAAACATTGTCATTTGGATTCGCAATCCCGCGAAATCCGAAATCCCAACAGAGGTGACGGGACATTGAATAGTCAACCCGCATGTGCATCGGAGTATCGATACATCGGGGTTCGGGGTTTGGTAAATCCATTTGTTTGATATCATGAGTGGCAAAATCACGATAGGAGAAATCTCAACAGGGTAAAGGAAGGGTCAGCGTTGACTTGCATCAGGTTTCGAGGATTCGAAACACCAGCGCTCGACCACTGACTTCGAGAAGTCGCGAAGACCGATCCCCCGATAAGTAAAGAGAGGGGATCGCGCGAAGGATTCTGTGGGTGCAGATTTCCCGATAGGGAAATAGAAGAACATTTGAGTTCTTTGGGCCGGTTTAAGAGAGAAGATCCTGTGAGTGGACGTGCTTGCAAGCGCGCCTGCACCATTATTCATGAAAATTCCATGATCGACTCGGATTGCCTCATCTCAAACGAGATTTTGTTTCAGTTGGAGGGCCTAAGAAAACTAAAACATTCTACATGACTTCATATTTGGTATTTTTTATTGCTTACTATCACATATTTGAGGACTTTCCTAGAGAAAGAAGTGTTGATTTTAAGAAGGAACCAGCTTATGTCTGGTACCCAATTTTATGGAGGCATAAATCCCCATATAATTTTTACATGGTAAAAAATGGTTTTATGTATTCTTTCAAGAAAATGATTCATGGTCCTACTGCATCAAGGTTTTCACTGGAGGTTGCATCTTTTCTCATAGAGAAAGGAGTTTTTGAAACCTTGGAGGAATTTAGTCTTCTGAGATTGTTTGGGTTCCAGGGGAAACCCTTGTTGTTACCATTCTATGTGTCTGATCAAATTTTCTTCATTGAGGTGTGTAGACAGTATAAGTAGTGGGCATAGTTTTTCAATGAGAAAAGAAAGAAACAATTTATTCCATTGCCATGGAGAGTTGGAGATATAGATGTCAACCATATCTCTCATTTAGATGAATTTGTTGTTCAATTGGATCAATTAGTCTTAAATAATCCCAAGCCTTCAATGGTTTTGATCCGAAAGATTCATTTTCTGGACATATGTTTGTAGTCTGGTATTCTTCATATTTTAGTAAGTCGGAGCAATTTGAAGAAGGAGGGGGAGTAACCAAAATCTCACTGAGACATTTGTTGAAGAAACCCTAAATGATATTGAATAATTGGTCGATATTGATGAGTGTTATGAGCATAGGGACAGAGAGTCAACCAATTAGAACCCAATTCATTGAATGTATCCAAAAAAAGTACTTCAACAAAAACTAAACCTTGTAGTAGTGATCTTGAACAAAGAAGGACATCCGTCAAAAATTTAGACGGTGGTAGAGATAAGGAACCTACTAACAAAACAATGGAAAAATATCATATTGTTCACACTTCCATGAAAAGAAAAAGAGAAACTCAAAAAGGGAGACAAGACATATCTGAAATTGAATAAATTACCAAAGTCATGGAAGTAGATGACGTAATAGAGGAACCCGACTAGTTGGAGCATAAATTGATGGAAACCATGATAATTGGTGAGGAATTGACTTCCCAAGAGATAGAAATATTTGAAGAGGACTCAATTGCATTACACCACACATCCTACCACAAAATTTCGAAAAAAATTGTTAATAGAAAAGGTAAACATGAAAAATAAAAAAGTTGCAGAGAAATGGAAGTCAAAAATTATTTTTCATGGGGTTTCACCCTCGAACATCGTGCAATTTCATGATGCAACCGGAGAAACATTGAAGGAGACCATTTTTGACATGGAAAACGACAAAAAAAAAAAAAAAAATCAAAGAGAGAATAAAGGAATTAGAGAAAGCTTTGATTCCAAAACCTTTATTTGTCGAGCTTATTACTGCAATTCAAATCGTACTTACTCTTGAAGATGTCCACGAGACCAATTCCATATTAAAGGGATCATCTAGTTTACTAATGGTTGTAAGGAAATATATTGGATATGGTATCAAGAAAAGAATGGACTTAATCGTTGAAATTTGGGAATTATCACATAGCTCATATAGTTTCTTAACAAGGGTTTTTCACTTTAAGAAGCATCTCCAGAAAGATTTAGAAAATGATTAAGTATTATATAAAGAAGCAGTGGGAACATTTGCAACAAAGATTTCAAGTTTGAGCGAGACACATAGAAGATAACAAAACCTTTCGTCCAAGGTTCACATGAAATAAATTAAGACTTGTTGGCTAAAAAGAATCAAATGTCTAAGAGAATTGTTATCTGAGTGTGATACTATTAACATTAAAAGGGGTGGAATATTATTGAAACTTGTTGATTTGACTAAAGAGTTAGATGGCCCACATTTGCTAATGGATAAAATACTTTTGTCAAGGGAGAAAATATTAGAACAATTGGAATCATTAAAAGTTGCATGGGCTAATGAATTTAGTGATTCGGTAGAATTATTTGAAGAAGAAATAGAAAGGTGGCTTGTCCGGTATGTAAATAAGAATGATGATATTGAGGACACACTAAACAATTAAGCATTGATTTGATAGAATTGGAGAACGATTTATTTGAAACTAATACCAAGCATGAAATAACGGTTGCTCCAATGAGGGAGTATATAGAACAATGGTTAACAAAGGCCTTATTTAAGATAACCGAGACAGATCAGCAAGAAGTAGTTACATCAGTTATGCCACCTCCAGTATAGAAACAACCTACAAAAGACACCACCACAATAAAATGACGATTTGGAATTTCCATCACAGTAAGTCGAGTATTCACCTTGTTCTTTCTTTCACCACATTTTTCTTCCTCAATCAATTGTCATTTTTCCTTTTTTGTTCCAAAAATCTATGGAACCAAAAGTTGACCCATGATTGTTTTCTTTTGTCTTCTAGGTCTCTCTTCATTTTATAGTCTATGGGAGCCCCATCCTGATCCTCTTTTAAGGACAAATGCAATTTAATTTTATTGTAACCCCAAACATTATTGTTTATTTTATAAAGACTATTATTTTTTTAGGTTCCCAAAGAACTATTCAAGACATAAAACTATTGATCTCTCATACTTTAATGTTAAGAATGAGATTTAAAATGTGTGTCTATCAAAATATTATTGCATATAATGAAATGACCAGTTATAGTTCTTTGCCATATGTGGTCCATATTTTCCTTTCCTGAGTTGAATATTATATCTTTCTTTGATGAATGTTGTGATGGAAATGTCATCCTACGATAATGTATACTATTTTTGCTTACAAATCTTGTAACATAGCATAAAAAAATTTTTTTTGTAAGATACATGGTCCTTTCTCAGGTATTCTTTGCGTGTGAATATTTAATTCAAGAATAAAGCATGGTCCTCTCTCTAAAATTTGTATGTTCTTGCATATTATTTAAAATAGATGAGTACCACTTATTTAAAATTGTAGGGGTATTTATCCTCGTGAGGTTGTATTAAAGACCATAAGACAATCTTTCAGATCAACACTTTCCAGCCCCACACTAATATCCATCAAACAACAACTTATTCACATGTACATACCCTACCCCCCTCCATAATTGAACATGTGACCTTTGAGGAGAAAACATGTGTTCTTAATTGTTAGGCCCACTTAGGTTGTACAAGTACAAGCATATAAAATAATTAAGATGTGTTTGACATATACTTAACAAGATACACTAAAGACATTTTTGTGTAAAACAATGTATGTGCTAAATGTTTTATTACAACAAGAGAAGTCGAGTTAAAGCAGACCCTATCATCCTTCCCATTGTTAATGTTAATTTTTATGTGCTAAATTAGATAAATTGTAGGTTAAAGTGGACCTTTTCATTTTGCTGCACCCCCCCGAAAAAAAATATGATGCACATGACTTAATGAAAATGATGTGTATGGAATCTTATACAACATACTAGTCACATCAATGAATACATAATTAAGAGCATCAATGGGATATAATCTATGTTGTAATCATGGGTGATATATAATTGAGGAGATCATATCCCACTCACTTCACTAACATATATTATTTGTGGAATTTGATTTCTGAATTCTATCTCATCTATGTTTGTGATGAGAAAGGTCTCAGTGCTCAGTACAATTCTTTGTGCAATTACTCTCTGGTTTATGGGTTAACTAAGTGACTCAATATTTTATCTTGTGGAATGAGTAAGGATATCATACAAGATACAATAGTATATTACATAATAAAAACTAATTTCCCGTTGTTTGGAATTCTCTAGTCTTTGATTTCACCCATTTAATGAGAAACCCCAAAGTCATAATAAACCAGTATTCTATCTACACATGAACTAGTCAACCAAATAGCTCGTGCAACAATTAAAATATTTTAATAAGGAAATATCTTGAAACCTAGTCCACCCTCAAAGTGAATTAATGTTTCATTGACCAATGATTTAAATGGTGGAACGATCCCTTACTAACTCAGTTGGCCCAGCCATTCTCTATCTCTTCATTGTAGCATCATTCAAACCATGTCAATTATGTTCCTTATGGAAATGTATCCTACACAAAAACAATACTATACTATTGGCATATATTATAATGCCTAATTCAATTGTGATATGTGTGGGAAATAGAGGAAATTCTCTAGATGAAGGTGGATTCCTAAGTGAGTTTCAGACTGAAAAAGTGAGGATGAGAGTGGGAGAAAGGTAAATGGCCAAAGGAACATTCCTTAGAGAACCTAGGGTGTGGAATGTTGAGGCATTTCTTAGATAATCAGGGTTATGTATTCTGCACATCCACCTATAATTGAAACGTATGAGGTCTCTCCTCTATCTATAGCTCAGACTCAATTGTATGAACAGAAATATGAATGTGTGTGGGATCCTTCTTGGGCACTAGGGTTTACTCTGCAAGAAAAAAAAATGTGAGTGAGATCCCTCTAGTCTAGGGTTATTTCTTAGATCATGTGTAGCAGATAACAAAGTGCATAGAGACTCTCTTATGGCTAGAGAAATGAGTGGGTTCTCTCTTTCAGGCACTATTTAACAAAGAAGAGTGCATCCAATGACTAGTGTGAAGACACGGGAATTGTACACAGCAAATACACCATGGATGGTGTGCCCAACAAGTTGTGTGAGTAAATATCAATGGATGGTGTGACCAGCAAGTGAATTAAATGCCCAATAAGGATGAGGATGTCCCAGCAAAGGTGAAATTTTCCATAGCAAGGAAATGGAAGTCTAACAAATAAATTAGATGCCCAGCGTGAGATGATTTCGACCTAGCAACGCTCAGGTAGAGAGAGAGACCCTCATGAGAGAGAAATTTCATTTTTGGAAGTTCTACAATAGCTATATGATCACATCCATTGATCTCACAACTTGGTAGAATACACAGTTGTCATCTTATAGTTGTTTTCTCTCACCAATTTCTAATGGAAAATCAATTTCTAAACACAGTAAACCAAAGTATATATATACTGCTTCTCATATTCCAAACATGAACAAAGAATGTAATTTAATGATCAGACATGCACCCATTCAAATGAAATTTAGAATGATAGACACAGTAATCAATCACATAATGGACAGGTGTATTTTACCCTAGAACGCAAATGGGAAAACCAATCGAATGGTGCTTAGGATTCTTATTTTTACAAGTTTGCAAACTTTTACAATGCTCTCCTCCTCCTTGGAAAAAAACCCTTTGGAAATGAGAGAGAGTGCATAAATAGAGAGAGCTAGGGGGTAAGGGAAGGCCAAAAAACATGGCCCTCCACTTCTCATTCCTTAGCCTTCTCTCATATTCAGTTCCTTGTCATTTTAATTATTTTTCTTTAACTTTTCAGTTATATTCTTATTTGGATTATTCCATGTTAAATTGCATTCTTTTACGTGGATTTTGTAATGTTGATTGATTGTCAAATTTTTTTCAGGTACTAATTCTTATCCACTCTTCAATCTAGATCCATTTTGAATCAATGGTTGTGTTTGCACCCTTTTCGTCGACTTGGTGAGCAAATCAAGGGTGCTTACATGCCCAGTTGGGTCTTGCTGAGCATGACAGCTGTAGAGGGAAGAGTTAGGGAAAGAAAAACAAAACTATAAGCAAGAACTAAACTAATACAAACTAAAATCATGAGCATATGGATAAAGAAATAACAAACACAAAAAGACCAATATCACCAATGTTTTTGGGCTGATCTATTGATGAAATCAAAGCATAATGAAGAAAGGGGACTATGAGTCCCTTCTTCCTGCAAAGGAAGGCTCTTGGGCCCTCACAAACTTGCTCTCCTTACAATAAGAAAAATGAAAATGATAGTGAAAGAACTCCTAACACATCCACTCAATGGAGAGGTGGATAGCTCAATGAAATGGTGCCAATGTGTTATTGTCAAGTAGTGAGTCCTTAAAACAATCTAGGCAGCATAACATTACATGAAATTCCTTGAGAAAGTGATGTTTCTTCATGGCTTTTTATAGCATTGCATTGGGTGATTATGTAACTCCTTTGAAGTGTGAAAAGGGGCTCTTTAGGGCTTCATTAGGT
>ML777205.1:616862-627231 GCA_009831015.1 Picea engelmannii
AGGAGTCTGGAATATATGGGGCCGATCCCACTTGGGATTTTTTCGTGGATGCGGTAAAAGAACAGTATTACCCTGTTGGCAACTATGAGGACCAGTACATGAGATGGACCACACTGCGGCAAGAGAGGGGCCAAGCAGTTTCGAAGTTCACTAATACCTTCCATACCTTGCACACCAAGTTGGGTATCAAAGACTCTGAGCGACATTTGGTTCTGAAATACCGTGGGGCTCTACACAGATACATCCAAACTGAAATGGATTTTCTGGACATCTCATCACTCAGTGTTGCTTATCGATATGCTGTTAAAATTGAGCAGAAATTTAAGCACCAGAACAAACGAGAATTCGGGTCTGCAATTCCGCAACAAATAAAGTATGACAAAGATGGCCCGAACAAACAGTCTCCCAAAAACTAGTCCAAGACACAGAAAAAGAAGGGTCACGGGAAGACAAAGAAGGACACCGGAAAATGGTGCGAGTTCCACAAAAGACCTTGGCACAACACCGATGAATGTCACTCAAAACAGTCATTGGTGGCTAAGATCAAAGACAAGGAGCCAAACCTTGATTCAGAATCTGATTCTGAAAATAATGGTAAAAGACATATCATCGACGCAGACCCCACTGTTATTGTCGCGACTGCAGCAATTCAACCAGGAGAACCAACAGATCCTGAAGAAGGGGAGTGCCTTTTTCATTCACAGATGTGGGTGAAGGGGACCCCACTGCATTTTATTTTTGATAGCGGAATCCAGAAGAACCTCATCTCAGCATAGGTCGTCAAACAGTTGGGATTGTCGACAACACCACACCCACAGCCATACAGCATCGGGTGGCTTCGGCAAGGAAGAGATCTCC
Organism: Picea engelmannii; assembly: GCA_009831015.1. Lineage (NCBI taxonomy): Eukaryota > Viridiplantae > Streptophyta > Pinopsida > Pinales > Pinaceae > Picea > Picea engelmannii. Next base: position 617,721 of record ML777205.1, read on the forward strand.
GTGTCAACCAACAGTGTCGATTGTCATACGGCATCCAACCCTTCAAGGATGAGGTATTATGTGATGTTTCCCCACTAGATGTTTGTGATGTTCTCTTGGGCCAACCATATATGTGGAAACGCCAAGCTATTTATGAGTCTCGACCCCGTAGTGTCATTGTTACTTTGGGGGGTCATCTCTATAGAGTACCAAAGGTAGTTCTGACTACTGTTCCATCTAAAAAGTACCGCAAGGTAGTATCTCATACTGCAAAATTCAGCTTCTTCACAATCTGTTCAAAAGGAGAACAAAAGGACACTGCAACCACTACAGCCTTGCCCCAAGCACCTTCTATCCAACAAAAGCAGGTCGACAAGGCTGCAGCAAAGTGCAAATATTCCTTCTGCACATCGTCCTCTCATGTATCTCGACTTGTTGAGCAGCCTCAACCGCAACAGGTTCATGACAGATTTCCACAAACTGAGTAGCGCGACGTCTCCAACAAGACAAGGAGCTCACCAAGATGCAGATTCAACAAATGTTTTTCCCTCTCCCTCGGGAACTCAACGCAATGGAGGCCATTTATTCCTAAGGAGAGAGGATTGATCTAGGTGGATATCGCTGGCCACCCACCTTTTCCAAATGGCTCAAAATGGCTTTCTGGCAATTTTGGCAATTTACTATTTTTAGCAAGTTTTAACTTTCGGGGCCATTTTGAGGGTCCAAATGAAGGTTTTTCGAGATCAAGGTTCTCAATGATATCCAAAGGAATACTTGAGCCCCCAAAATGAATCTCCTCGACTATACCTTTCCAATGAGCTATCACATGCCTAAAACGGAGATCATATGCAAAAGTTACGACCCCGGTTAGTTGATGTACTCACTTACCCAAACGGGGCCCACATGAATTTTGGCGCTTCATCTCCTAGGGTTAGGTTTTTAGATGTCTAGGAATTTTGGCATTCTCATTTATTGTAAAAGGGCCTTCAGAGCCTCATTGTAATCATCTTCTTGCGAATGTGAGTAGCCGTCACATCTCTTCTCAGAGATAAGTTGCCACCATTCTAGCGAGTCTTTCACTCTGTATTTTTACAGTCTCTGTCATTTCTTTCATTAATAGAAATCGTGTATTATTGTATATCTGTGTTTATGGTTGCATCTATGATACATTTATGTTATATTATTGAATATTTGCGATATCTCTGTGCATTTCTTTATTATATCTCTGATCTCATTTCGTGCTGAAAATAATCCGGATAAGAGAGATAGAGAATGTTCTTTTAATTTAACTACATAGTTGGTGATACGGAAGTCTACAGGAGACGAAGGTCTCAGAAATAAGAAGATCCTAGAGGAAACGAAGGTCTGTAAATTTTCCTTGAAGATCTGATCTTGATGCTGGGGATTTTTTCCATCGAATAAAGAGTTGTAATATTATCATATTTGGTGTGTATAATATGCAAAAGACATTGATTCATGTCAGAGGTGTTATCAATTTGTACCATCCCCCTGCGTAAAAATGACTTCAATGGTGCACATGAAAATCATGATTTATGTGTGATGGAAAAGTTCAATGACATTGGTGTGATAGAAATATGGTCAGGTGAGACATGTAACCAAACATAAAGAAACCTTTTTTTCTTAATTGCATTAATCTCATTTGGTGGAAAATCTATGGTTTTCACTAAACAAAATCAGTGGACTGAAATGGAAAGGAGTTGTAAACCATGGAGTTGATATTAAGTTGTAATGGAACAATATTGAATATTTATAGGGTTAAAAATCCAAGTATGTTGTGATTTGAGAGCTCGATGATTCAATGTCAGCAATTAGACCTAGGAAATTATCAAGCTCTAATTAATTGTGTAAGAGAGGAATTCTATCAAGTTATTGGTACATAAAGATGCCCTAAGTTCCTTATATTTCACAAATGGTAAATTTAAGGGAACAAAAGTATAAAAATTTTAGAACATCAAATCTAAATAGGATCGAAGGTTCATTCTACATAGATACAAGTTAGTCTTTCGAAAGATAATTAGTTTGGAGTCATTGGATCAAAGCCATAAGGATAGGGGTTGAGATAGCATGGAGTTTTTGGTGATGATGGAAGATGAATCAATAGATTGCATGACCAATCTGAATGAGGGACAGCCAATCTGGGCTACCCCAAGACTTAGCGAACCTGGAATTCCAAGTAAGCTAGGGTGGATATGGTCGGAAGTGTTAGCACTCTGTAAATTTGTTCGGCTGATAAACAAATGACAGAGGTAACCTACAAACCAACTTTAGATCTGGGTACTAGCCTAATCAGCTCAGAGAGGGCTCTCTCATGTCCCTTGGTGTTTCTTTGGAAATCAATGGCTAGGTTTAGTTTGTTTTGGGGGGGGGGTTTATAAATTTGTTGGCAAATAAGGGGATGGACACTTATGGCTATGGAGTCAAAATTCTGAAAATGAATGAAAACACTGACTGGCTAGTAGAAATATCCAGAGGATAAAGGCTAAGTGAGGCGATGAATATGAGTTATAAATTGTAGTTTGCAAAGTGTAAGAAGAATAAGGAAACAAGTAATTGCATCAAAGCATTAATGAAATGAATTCTGAATTAGTTAAGAAGAGTTTAACACAGTTTAAATTGCTTAAGCCAAGAGCATCACAAGATGAATTATAAGCTTTTAAACTATCCAATTTAAACAGAAGACAATGCAAATGGAATTAAAGAACACAGGAAATACATACAAGAAGAGAAGACAAAACTCATATCACCAGCATTAGAATCTTCTCATAGAGACTTCAAAAGCTTTTGCATATGTATTCAATTCAGCTCCAAAAAATTACAATTGAGTTCAGAACAACTAAAAGTTGTCCTTGCACTTCTGCCAACATTAATACATTTGGAACTTCTAACCTTTATACAATTCAAGTTCCTTCAATTAGAAACCAATTACAATAGTTGAACTGAAACATTTAAGCTTCTAAAATTGATTACAATAATTATAACTGACAGTTTTGATATGGGAACCGATTACAATGATTAATCAAAAATGTTTCTTGAACCAATTGTCGATTCCTCTGACTCTGCATCTTCTGCCTTTTCCATTTGTCTTGTTTTGGTCCTCTATTTGATCTGCCATTTTTGGTGACACCTGGGAATTATCTGTCAGTTCCTGGAAAACTACACTTTGTTTTACCCAACTGCACTATCTCCTTCCACTGCAAGTCAGATGGGATATCGTAGTCCAACATTTCTTTGATTAGGATCTCCAGGTCAATGCAAGAGGCATACGTCATGACTGGAAGTCCAATCTTCATTGTTTTGAACTGATTCAAGATCTCAAAATCTATAATCAAATATTCAACCAGGGTTGCTCCTTTCAAGTTTTCCTCCAGGCTTTCAAACTTGGAGTGATACATTATGAATTGAGCGAGGCGAGAGTTGTATTCCTCCTGATCATAAAATTTTCATTTACCATCCGAAAATGGTGGGAGGCCTTTCATGAACAACTCTTCAAACAGATCCTTGAATTCATGTATACTTTGCTCCATCTGTATGGCCTTGGTTTGGACAGATTTTAGCAGGTTATGCTTGGAAATGACCCTCCTCGCCCAGATGATCAATGTAGTCCTATCTTTAACCCCAATGGTCTGAAGTTCTGCAGTGGGGATGGAATTTAGAAAGTTTATGGCATTTTGGGCCCACTCTAATGGTTTCTTTTCTAGGGTCTCATTTACAATAGTGCACTTTCTTCTGGCAGTGATGTCTATGCTATCTTTTTTCATTGATGAAGTTCAATTACACCATGAACTTGTTAGCTTCAGTAGCAATAGAATATCAGATGATGTGTTTGGCTCCCTGCAACAATCCTTTTCCTCTCAACCTTGTTTTTAACTTGTTTACTCTTTCCTACAAAGCTTGATTCTCCTTTTAAAACTGAGCCATCCTCTCATCTTTTGTTTTCATTTCTTGCTTCAATTTCTCTATATCTCCCTTTAGCCCTTTGATTTCTCCCACCTTCAGGATAACTTGTGATATAGCCTGGATAAGTCCTTCAGTGCTTGGCCCTGCCTCTGCAGTAGAAGGTACAGCTACAACCATGTTTGGCAATTTTGTCTGCCCTTGTGACCAATTAAATTTTTCTTGCCCTAGTTGTAATACCTTGGCCTTATAGTTCAATGCCTCCTGTCAAAATGCCTCCTTCTCTTGTTCTAGAGCAACCAGTTCTGTTGTTTTTGGATGCTCTGTGGCAGAATTTTTTACTTTCTTCTTCAAGCTTTGAATCAGCTTGTCTTTTTCATCTAAGTATTTCACTCCCTGAGGGCCTTCATATTCTAGCATCTTGACCCGATTTTGCCAAGCTCTGTTGTTGGATGCTTTTTCTTGCCTCAACTTCCCTTCCAACTTAGTTGCATAAGTTGACAGCTTTGAATTCTTCAGGCTTAGACCCAAGTAATATGAATACAACATATCATTGGTATTCCTGTGGAATTTCACTTTGTCTGGAGCATTGATGTTGTCATGTTTGAGCTTGATCTTAGATACTTTATCTTCATCTGCAACAACTATATTAAATTTCCTCTTCTCTATATCTCTTACTGTGAACAAAGAAGACTTATGTTGAGAAATGTTTTCCACTTCAAGGATTAACTCCCTCATTTCACCCATAGCCAATTTTCCTTTCTCAACATATTGCTTTGAAAAAACCTCTTTAGATTGATAGGCTGCTCGATATGCCTTATCAAAGATGTTCTTTTTGCTGCTGAAAGTTCTTGAGTTGCCTTCACTTTGGAGCTTGCTTCCTTTCCCAACTTCTACATTGTTGGTGCTACTCTCAACCATATCCATATTTACTTGTTCTTTAGACTCTTCCTCCTCTAGATCCACTATCTATGGGGATTGTGTGATCGACAGCAAAGGATCCATATTTATCAAGTCGTCAAAGCAGGGCAGCTCCTGCACCAAGGCAAGTGACTCACCCAGGGCCAAATTCAGCAGAAATTTCCTCATCTGATGGGGGAACTCAACGAAATGGAGACAATTGCTTCCTAAGGAGGTAGGATTGATCCAGGTGGATATCGGTGGCCACCCACCTTTTCCAAATCGCTCAAAACAATTTTCTAGCAATTTTGGCAATTTACTATTTTTAGCAGTTTTTAACTTCCAGGGCCATTTTGAGGGCCTAAATGAAGGTTTTTTGGGATTGATCTTCTCAATGATATAAAAATTCTTTGATTGAGTCCCCAAAATGAATCTCCTCGACGATACCTTTCCAACGAGCCATCGTGCGCCAAAAACAGAGATCATATGCAAAAGTTATGACCCCAAGAAGTTGATGTACTAACTTACCCAAACAGGGCCCACATGACTTTTGGCGCTTCATCTCCTAGTGTTAGATTCTTGGATGTCTAGGGTTTTTGACATTCCTGTTTACTGTAAAAATTCCTTCAGAGCCTCATTGTAATCATCTTCTTGTGAATGATCGTAGTCGTCACATCTCTTCTCAGAGATAAGCCGCCACCATTCCAGCAAGCTTGTTTTCCGTTGCATTTTACAGTTTCAGCTTATTTCCTTATTGAATAGAAAACCATATTTATTGTATCTCTGTTATTATGTGTTAAGAATATTTTAGTAATTTGTATTCATTTATTTCTGCTCATAAAATCCGGATCAAAAGGGTAATGGTTTGCATGTATGAGATGAGATTTTGTTTCTCCCTTCCTATGTGCTCACCCAACCTGGAATCTTTCTCTCGAATCCACTTTCTATGATTTCCTTACTTTGTGGTTCACCAACCCCTTCAAAATCGTGCTCCATTTCTTTCTAAAAATCCTCCTTGGATCTGAAACGATTTTCCTTCACTCCAAGAATGAGTTGTTACCCAAACCGTCCCTATGTCTTCTGGATCGCTTCAACTTCCTTTCGGCCTTGGGTCACACTTTCTCCTTTAGTCGCAATTTCTTTTAACTAACAGTAGTTGAGACTCATCGTGAATGCATGCCAGCATGGAAAAATCAAATGTGTGTAGCCATAGTGTTGTAAATGAAGAAATATCGTGACACTTGTAAAATTTCACTATTCGCGGGAGTTTCAGCTCGAGTTTCAGCATGACACTTGTAAAATTTCACTATACGTGGAAATTTCAGCATGAGTTTTGGCATGACACTTGTAAAATTTCACTATACGTGGCAGTTTCAGCATGACACTTGTAAAATTTCACTATATGTGGAAGTTTTAGCACGAGTTTCAGCATGACACTTGTAAAATTTCACTATACATGACAGTTTCATCACGAGTTTCAGCATACACAAGAGTAGTTGCATGAGTAACAACAATTCGAATTCATAGAAAACTGACTGTAATCGTAGCTTTAATTCACTATTTTCATTTGTCAATCCAGTTGTGTCTCTCTGTAACATGGTCAACTGCGCAGACAAGGTAGTAGCTTCGGTTTGTAAAGTTTGCACTTTCCTTTCTAATTTTGATATGTACCTCATCTTTTGCTCTTTGGACATCGTTGTTGATTGACGATTTGCACAAATTCTAATTCAACAATAATAGTGGATATACTTCAGCCTCTTAGCCCTTTTGGGGTCAATGAGTGAAAGATCAGCTAGCTTGGCAGCTGACATTGCTTTCTTTGTTTCTGCCAAAGACGCCTCAGCAGTAGATAAAAGAAGCTCAGGCTTAATGGAAGGAAACTCATCCATGGACTGACTGTGTTGATGACGAGCTCGAAGCTTATCCGAAGTAACACCACCTGGGCCAAAACCACTATTGTTTCTAAAACTAGAAAACACTCCATCCATCGATACGCTCTGAAAATGATGAGTGGATTGAGAGGGCGGTGTTAAGCCTCCTTCTGAACTAAACTATGTTGTTGTTGTCATTGCTTGAGTGGAAGATGTCGAGAATCCAGTGAATTTATCCATATCAATGTACATGGGAAGAGATCATCATCAGCTGAATCACGTCCATCAAGAGCAAATGAGGGGCATTGTTCAGTCGACATTAGGGCTTCCGGCCTGCTTCTCAGAGGTGTCCTTGTTTTTCTCGATTTTGTGGATCAGCGAGTCGAAGACAAGGGTGTGGTCGAGGATGGCGAAGGAGACCGGGAGGATTAGGGTGAGCGTGATGGCCCTGAGTTGTTTCATGCAAGAGCGAAGGACCTTGAATGCATCCACCAGGATCTCCACCACACCCAGGAACTGCAGCTCCTCTGACTCCCTGTCCAACATCTTCGTTCGCTTGGGCGACTCGAACCCGCACCATTTGTGAATTTGTGGAAGTTTTGAGGACCAGAATGAAGAATTTTGAAATTTGTTCACGAGGGAATTGGGCCTGTACGAGATGGGATTTTATTTATTTATTTATTTATTTTACAGTTTCGTTTCTGTACCGACCTTGATTTTCGTCATTTTAATGGCGCAAGGAATACCAAACAATCTACTCTGAATGCATTAATCCTAATTAATGTGCTTCTCTCAAGGAGTCTTGAAGACATGAATAGATAAAAGCCATTTCTTCCCCTGCCCTAACTGTACAGATGGGTTTGATGCTTCCAAAGCTCGGTTTGATGCTTCCAAATCGATGTTTCTCTTACAGGTAAAAACAAAAACCCCTTCCCGCATCCATCCCATCCAATTAATTAATTTTTTTCATAAGTCGGCGAGCCAACACACAATACCAAATTTTGAAGCAACAAATCCCAGCGACAAGTCTTGTCCAACCATCACGAAAGAGGTGTCCACCTCATCAGCACTCAATTTCACCTAATCACATATGTGATTAAATGCCCTTTTTATTGTCTCATATCCATTGCCAGAAACGGATTCAGACCATTTAATGCACCGCTCTAATCATCCACAGTCCCTCATCACTTAACTCTACTCAGCCCAACCCCATATCTGCACGCTGCCATTATCCCAATCCACGTTGAATGCGTTTCTCAAATCCCTGTAATATCTACACATGAATAGATAAATTGGCCATAACATAACTTTATAGAGAGTTGTTAGGCAATTTCAATTCAACCTTTCTGGTTGTTGCTTGATGCAACAAAGATACTTTGAGATAGCATTCCTTTCCTTTGATGGAGCAAAACCTTGCACCATGTAATGTCACATATGCTCACACAAATTATTATAAATGGATTATATTAACTTAAAAGAGTTATTATAAATAGAATTAGATTTAATTAATATATAGAGAGAAAGAAAGAGATTTGATTTAAAAGAGTTATTATAAATGGGTTTAAATTTGATTTAAACTAATTATTATAAATGGATTTAAATTTGATTTAAAAGAATTATTATAAATAGATTTAATTTATTTTTATTGGAAACTGGGTCTTATTCTATATATATAATATTATAAAGGGTCTTATTTCACTAGAAAAAACATGATATCATAAAAATGAATTATATATATATATATATATATATATATATATATATATAAACTTCGCATGTGAGTGTGAATAGGTGTGGGAGAAATGTTTTATATAAAGATTATTGAGGATATATATGTGTGTGTGTGTGTGTGTGTGTGTGTGTGTGTGTGTGTGTGTGTGTGTGGCATGAAGTAATAGGCAATAGTGGGTATTAATGAATATAAATAGTTGGAATAGTTGAATATAAAGAGTAGAAAGGAAACATAAACAAAAAAAAAGGGTTATAATGAGTAATGGTAAAATGTTGAAATTTAGGTATATTAAAAAGGATAGTGTAATAAGAAGGAAGGTACAAGGTTGAGTGTAATAGTGTTATACAAAGATAAAATGAACCACACACACCAAAACAAAACAAAAAAAAAGGGGGTAAACGATGTAAAATGTAAGAGATGGAAAATTTGGGAAGTATGTGGGTGAGATGCACTAGTAATCAAGGTGGTGTATAGTTAAATAGTAGAAAGTGGGTGCAAATACAAGTGGATAAGGGAAAAGTGATAGCCAAATAATTATACAAGAAATGCAATAACAAGTTGATAATAAATACAAATTGGTGTATAGTTGAGGGTTATACTAAAGAAACAAATACAAATGGAAGTATATAGAGTAGAACAATGATGGTATAAAAGTTAACAATAAAGTAATAGACAAGTGTTAAAGAGGAAGACAAAATATATTGCAAGAAAATGAGTAGCCAAAAATTGTGTTTTTAGTGATTTGAGTAATAGATTCAAAAGTTGAAGAGAATGAGGTGCATATGTTGAGTAAGCAAAGATAGTAAAATCATAAGTTTGTAAATAGATACAATATATGGAAAAAAGCAAGGATATGTTATAAGTAAGATTAAAGGATAAGATGCATAATAAATTAGGTCAACGCGGGTTAAGGGGATGAATATAATATAAATAAAATTAGTGCTTATGGTGGTAATGAGTAAGGACGTTGGGTCAAGGGATGTTGATTAAAGCAATTATGAAGGAATCAACACAAATGGTTGGGCTATTTAATGATGTTTAAAGTAGGATAGAATGGTGGATGAAAGGTAATATGAGGGAGGTCAAATATGGAGTTTTGAGTTGAGTTCAAGGT
>ML777205.1:630383-653169 GCA_009831015.1 Picea engelmannii
GGGGGGGTTGAGGAGACTTGGGGAAGTGTGTATGGAAACTTGATAAATAGGGAGAAGAAGTAGAGAGGAGGGGGATGGAGAGGTTGGAGCATGATGAGAGGTTGTGAAATTTTTGGAAGATAATTCTTGTGATAGTTTTCTTTGAGCATTTGTGCTTTGTTGTTCTTGGAGTCACGGGCACGGAGGGCCAAGAAACCGAAAGGTTTATTGGAGCTAGGAAGCCGGCTAGGCTCCTAGTTGGCAGGGAGGATTCTGTTGTTTCACTCTGGGTAAGCGGGAAAAGAATACTTGGAAGCGCCCAGGACTACATTACAACTAATGAGCTTCTACAAACTAAGGAGGAGGTATTTTCCAATGATATTTTTGTTATTGATATTTTGGGTATACTTATGTTTTAAGTTCTTAAATCTTAAAATTAGTCTACTACTTATTTCATCATGTTATTAGATTTATCATTGAGAAGATGTAGAAGAAAAGTGTAAATAATAATCAATGAAATAATGCTAAAACAAGTTGTTAATGTGTAAGTATTTAAATAAATGGTTAATTGCTTAGCATCCTGTGGATGGGTGCTACAAGGTGCAAACATTTCCTCAAGCTTTTCACTCTAAAAAGAGGATTGCAACTCGAGGGATTTGATCCCTCTCAACGCATGATAAATCCGAAGTTAAGATAGATCTATGTTGTATAATATAGATTGATATTGACATTAATATATTGATTTGTTTTTATATTAACATTTGTGGTTTATTGACATAGTTTGATATTTTATTTAGTTATTTTATAAAATATTTTGATTTTGATTTTTCATAGTTTATGGTGTAAAAAAAATATTTTATAGTAAATATAATTGAATATTCATTTCTTATTCTTATATATATATATATATATATATATTTATTTATTTATTTATTTATTTATTTATTTATTTATTTCATAAAAAATCTTAATTTTATTTCAAAATAAAATAATTTATTTTTATTTTTTTATTTCAAATAAATTGTTATGATTTTATTAATGATAATGATGATTTTATGATTTTAATATCTTTTATAATTTTATCCCATGATAGTTTGATCTTTTTATTTTTTTTTAAATCTAATAAAAAAAAATCACTTAAATCTAAAACTCAAGATGTGACATGTTCATTAATAAAATGATTAAAGACCAAAAACATTCAGGTCAAGATGATCATAAAAGCAAAGAATCATGTTGCATTATTATCTTATTTCGTTGAAATTGGTCTTTGGGGTATGCTAGAAAGTAAAAAATCATTAAATATCAAATTCACAATGTTTGTTAGTTTAATTTAATTGTTGCGTGATTTGAACCAAGTAAAAAAACATTTTTGCTATATTTTTCGGCGTAAAACCTTTGAAAACTAAAAATACATCACAACCCTTTTCCAAGGCTTTACGGCCATATTTTGAGCTTAATTTATCATCCTAAAAGACTGGATGATTTCTCATATCCCACTAAAAGTGTGGATGCTTTCTCATTTTTTCTTTTCTTCATAGGTTGAAATTCTTCCTATAAATTTATGGACGGAAATAAAATGTCTTTAATTTCTTCTCAACTCTTTTTTCTATTATTTTTAAATTGAAATTCTTTTTACAAATTTATAAATAAATTAAAAGGTCTTTGGATTTTTTCTTATTCTATTTTTTTAATTGAAACTCTTCCTACAAATTTATGAATTGAATTATAAATTAAAATGGAGACAAAATGGAGTAAAGCTATCGGATGAAGGTGATAGCTTTACTCCTCGCTCCTATCCCTTGGTCGGTGGAAAATTTACATATCAACTACTCCACATGGAAAGAAGGTTAGCTTCGTTTTTGAGTTGGTTAATTAGAGGGGCTAGCTACCTCAAGCGTCAATAGGGCTCTTTCCTCCCTAAGGTCGGGGTTTCATATTTGTCAAATCCAAAAGAAATCAATTATGTTATTCACTACTATGCTAACATGAGAACTACAAGATGATCACTAGCTTTATATTTACTATTCGATTATTACCATTCAAGTGACTAAGGTGCATCATAAATAACATTGCTTTACATTTTCTCTCTGTGATACTGAGAGCAAATTAGTTCTCATTACAATATCGAATATCCAGCTATCACAATACGAAATTTAAAGCAGTGTTTGTTTTTGGTTTTGATAAAATCTCTACTTGCACCTTAGCTTGGTAGATCCAACAGCATAAGAGGCATAGACTAAGTAAGAAGGTAACATAGACAAAGGTTGTGACAGAAGCAAGGGTAGACCTAGCCACCACCATCTCGTCCAGATGAAGAGACACCAGTTTAAGAGGCAGATGCATATCCAATAGCTACAACGTCCATAGTTACAAATCGAGGTTACTAAGTACCAGTGCGAGAAGAAGATCTTTTAGTTATAGAGTTATAAGCAGTTTCATCTTTTGACCTTGTTGAACCAGATCCATAATCAGCGTACCTGGTAGTAGTTGTTAGTAGCATGGTTCTACCCTTAGTGCATTCTACAAAATAGTTCAACTTTAGCTAGGCAAGAGCATCATATCATATAATGCAAAAATAACGAAAACTAAGAATTGAATGAATCGACTTGTTCTCTACCTTCCACCTCCTATGCTTCGGTTACTACTTCACAACCAACCACACTCCTAGATATGTTATGGTCGAACGCAAAAAACAACCCAAGTTTACCAAATTCGTTTACTTACTCGTAGTGCGGGTAAGAGTTCACCTTTTGGATGTCATGCTTCCTCCTCGGTTATATATTTTTCTTGCCCTTGATGTTTGCTTATGTATCTCTTGATATCTATGTTATTTACTATTATGTTCTATCCAATATTTACTATATTAGATAAGCTCCTAGTACTGGATCAACTACTAGTTAGTCATTCCTTTACCTGGCATCATAATATTCATACCAAGAACAGGCTCTTCATCTATAGGTTGGGTTCCTACCCTTGCTTACTAGTATTAAACTTATAAGACTGGGTAAAGGTAAGAAACTGCGTCAAGCAGATAAACAGCAAAAACAAAAACATATCACCCCTTCTTTGTTGAACCTAGACAAGAGGGCATCTTGTACTAATACAACCTTGACTTCCTACTGGAGATAGAGATATGGTACCTGAACCAAAACAACCCAGGTTTTTCATAGTTGAGGGATAGGCATTGAACCAATCCCAGCTAAGGAGCTAGCTTGTTTGCCAGTTTATAGTTACAGCATCTGAACCAAACCCATTCCTTAGGGTTTAATATCCATATTTTGATCCAAAACCAACACTTGTTGATTCATCAGTAAACATAAAGTGTAAAATCTACCTCTAGCGTGTCCCTTCCTATTCTAGCTCGATATCGAGATCTGGTTGTTTATGACCTTTACTCAGTTGACCTAGATCTGGTACCATAAGAAAAGACAGATCCTGAACCGATAGTAGATCTCGCAGCAAAGACAGGAAAGGATAAGTCTATAGTATAAGCAGTGACAAAGGCACCCCTGCATTCGATGGTTTGAGAGCCACATAGCTATCAGCATCTCTTGAACAAGTAGTAGCAGATCCATATCGAGATTCAGATGCACCAGTACCAAAGTAATCATCTGAGTAGTAACCAGTGATGGGGAATACGACAACAGTTGGAGTTGACCCGTAACCTCACCTATAAACACCAACATGATGAGCAAAGGTGTGGAAAATGACGGAGGCACCGGTCGAGGAACCAAATTCATAGTAACCTTGTTACGTGTACCTTCTAGTTCGAGATCGAGATCATGTTGTTCCACCATTTGCAAGAAGAGGAGTATGAAGCGATAGGGACCAACTAGCTTTATACATGGGTCTATTGTATGGATATATGGTTCCACTGATAGCCAACTCATTTAAGAAGCAGTGTATCTGGGTCGTAGAGAAAGATAGATAGGGGGTTACAGATGGTTAGCTAAAATCAAGTTACCAAGTTCCAAGAGCAGGGTCATTAGCCCCTATAGTTGTAGTTCAAGATCTCTATAAAGAAGAAGTCTATGGTTGGTGCTCCTCTTGGTTCACTAAGGTATCAATAGAGAAGGGAGCATCCTAGCTCTTATCTCACTGATGAACATCTTCCCACAGTAAGATGACCTATTTTAGGGGCAGGCTATCACTTAGTCAATTGCCCACTAAAGTTCCCATGCTTCGATATGATCCCTGCCTTCTCACCCGGGGACCAAATTTTGATGCATCATAAGAGATATAAGGTTCCGTAGAGGTAATTGTCCCTCCTGAGGCATAAAAGAAGCATTTTCTATAGGATCCCAAAACCAATCGATTTTGTTCATTTCGACCATTTCTTCTAGTCATGAATTATATATGTCATTATGTATTCATGAATTCTCTATGACATTACACTTTAGCAGACAATGCATTAATTATATATGTAATAACGTTATCAAAGAATTGATCAATCCAATACGAGTTGACAAGGTCAATCCTTCAACAATGCTATTATTATATATGTAATTATTCTGCTATTATATATAGAATTATGCATTTCTGCTCTCGCCTTCCAACTTGCTTGTCATGATTAACCCTTTCTCATTTTCACTCGATGATCCTGAACCCCTACAAGCAAGGGTTAATCGGGCCTTGATTGGTAACTTTCCCATAGCAAAGGGAAGGTTATCCCCTCTATTTATTCCCCTCAAATCGTTAGCTATACGTTAAGATTATCCCTTCGCTAGAATATCCTTACCTTTTTCTTTTCCTAGTAATACCAATTCCTCTGAGTTTAAGTCTTGTGATTGTACTCTAGTATGAATGAATCTGGATTTGAAGGAGGTTGATTGAAGATTAGTGTTTTTTATTGGAAATATACCAATAATGCGGATTTATCTGAACGGCTAGTGGATTAGAGGGACAAAGGCAAGGAGATGATCCTCTAATAAAAGATCATAGATCTGAATAGATCATATAGGGTTTGGGTCCTGATTGAAAGCTTTTTTGGATGATTTCGGTAAGGGATTTAAATAAGTAATAAAAAGAGTGATCTTTTTCGGTGAAATATATCGCCCCTTATTAAAAACCAATTCCCATCTTCGACGATTTATTCGATGTTGGAATCAAGGTCAAATCGACTACAATGTGTTATATTATCCCGGCTGGAATTGTGTTACAAAGAGTTGGACCCTGTCCTTCATTGTTATAGCAAGATTTGCCCCACCATTGCTATCTTGCATAGAGGGCCTTTTTCCATTTCCCTATGCAGACTTGTCATCCCTTTTTGATGAATACAGAGCCAAAAATACACATTTTTCTACATATACGCGCCCTATCCGCTATACAGCATGCGTATACGTAGGTTGCTCCACTACAGCCCGCGTACATCGGGATCTGTACCAGAAAATACAAAAATGGAGTCAGGTTTCCATGTCACGACAGGAGATCTCTGATCCTTGGCCTTCCACATACTAGAAACGTTCCGACTCGGCCCTTCAGTTGCATTTTGAAGACTATAAAAGCACAATTCTGAGCTATGGAAAAGATGAGAAAACATTCAAATTTGAGAGCAAAGTTACTCTGGAGAAATTACTTCATATTGAGTATGCATCCCTTTGTCCCTCAAGTCTGAACACAGTGTTCAGCCCCCAAGCTCTTTCCCTATTGTTGATAGAACCCCATTGTTTCTCTCTTATGATCTTGCCTTTGGTGGAGGATTGAAGTGGTGTAGGCCCAGTTGGAAGGAACTTAGTTCCTTGGTTTTGAATCGTCCTAACACGGAAGTCTGTAATGTTGTCACTTCTGCTGATCAATTATTAATAGAAATATTCATTTCTCATCCTATTGGTATCATGCAAATATATGATTATTATCCATGGACATGTTTGTAATGTTTATTAATGGATTATGTTATCTAATGTGCTAACCCCTTTATACTATCACCATGTACTTGCTATTCTTGTTTGTTGAGAACTTGTTGCAGGTATAAAGCTTTGGGTCAAAGTTCTCAATGGTGGAACATCATCGAACATTGGATCGAGGTAGGCCTCTTTCTTATCTTGCACATTAGTTTATATAGCATACAATGGAATTGAGTTGATTTATGCAGTCATACCTATCTATTGTGGTTTACCCTTGGCCATAGAGAGTTTTCCCCTCGTAACATTCATTTTCCTTCAAGATCAATGTCATGTTTCCATCTACGGTAAGATCAAACCCTGAAGACAGAAGTTGTCGTGCAGCCCTAACTGCCCTTTAGACAAGATTCCTTCCCCAATTACTTAAGTATCACTCAGGGTTGCTTTCAATTATCAACTTGGGGGTGGGTTGATCATTCATTCTTCATAGGTATATTAATAATCAGGAAAGACTTATTGCAATTTGTTATATTACTTTCTGATCGATATACTTATTATTTATTCAAAGGGGGTCGCTCTCGTCGAGCTTAGTGATCGGTGTCGAGTGGAGGAACAGTGACTCTAGGCCCAAGATTTCATATCAACAGGTTTTTCGTCTTCACAAAAAAAGAGTATAGGGTTGTCAAGTCAGAGAGAGATAGAGGGCCCCCTCCTCCTTATCTTGAGGTCTCCTTATTATTCGGTACCTTTACTTGGTGGGTAAGGACTTTCCAAGAGCTATCTACCTCACTATATGGTAACCACGCTAACTCATTTTCTCCTATTTTCCTGACTTGTTTCCTTTCTTTCTTATCTTACTAAGTTACTTCATTCTTTACATAATACCTGACCAAGTGAATTACTTACTTATCTCTAGCTTAGTTATTCTTCATCTCTAACTTATATGCTTACTTTTACTTAGAATGCAAGGCCTTATTCATTCCCTTACTAACCTTAGCATCCGAAGGGTCTTACCTTATCCGTGTTAAGGTGATGTTTACGGCCTTATTTATTCATTCCCTTACTAACCCTCTACGAGGTAATCAAAGCTTAATGAGATACCTAATCTATGAGATAATCACCTCATCCTTATACTTATATATTATATAATCACCTAAAGACATGATAAAAGAACGTAAATGATACAATACTGGAGATAAGGAGCTAACCAACCCTTAGATAAGGAGCTAAGTCAAGCGCTAACCCTTAGACAAGCCCTTTGTATTTTCCTCCATTCTTCATCGTGTGAAGTTGAGTTGGTTAGCCAGGATATATAAGGGCTCCCTCCCTCTCACCATGTCATGGACATAAGTGGCAGATGCCCGCTCTTTAGAACAACCCTTTGCATCTAAAGTATGACCAATTTTGAATCCCCAAATACTTGTAATCTACGAACATTTCTTGAATTTGTGAGCTTTAAGAGTGCATACAAAGCTTTAACCTATCCCATATTATTTGAACCAGTCCCTATGTTTGTTTTCCCATGAAAATAGTGGATGCCAGATAGGTATAACGAAAACCCAATTCCACAAACATGACCCTCATCCTAGGTGGCCCCGTCAAAATAACCCCAAGGATAGAGTGAGTTTATGACCAGAGTTGCAAAGGTGTTTTGAGCCGAAAGAGAACATATCTTCTGATTACTAATAAAAGACAAAGCTTGAGCTGCCACCACGAAAGATGGGATGGCCATGTCATCAAATATTCTTTTGTTGTGCACAATCAATATACCCCAAGTCACCACCAATGGAATCACCCTAAATTTTTTAAGTGTAGGCTTCTCAGAGAATGGATGAAAACATTATTCAATAGTCGGTTGATCCCATAATCCAATGTTATTGATGTGAAGTGCCACCTAATCCCACACCTACCTAGTGATGACAATTAACAAATAATAGACAACAATCTTCATCTTCTTCACGACATAAAACACAAATACCGAAACTGGAGAAGCCCCTTCTTTATAACTTGTTCCAAGTTAAGACCCAGTTTTTAAGGATCAACTAAAATAATAATACACTTTTAAGTAGTATCATGATAGCCCCTCTATAAAGTTAAAGGATGCTAACTATGCTTCAATATCTCGGAGATGAAGGGTCCTCTCTTTCTTCTTTACTTTGGTCCACTCCCTCATCTTGTCATTGGCAGATCCACTAAGGTTCACCTGATCCGGGATAAGCACTTCCTTCGAATGAAGATAGAAGTCATTCATTTATCCATTCAAAGAATGTTCCCCTTCCCCTTCCCTTTACGCAAAGGAAAGGGCCCTTAATAATCAATAAGAAAACTTGATTTGGTACTAGACACTTTGAGATGAAACCTATCGGTTATACCTTCCCACCTATAGTCAAGGGATATAACCTTGTGAATTGGTTTATCCCATACTCTATCTTATACATACATAATTAAGATAAGTTTAGGAATTGGATAACCTGAAGTGCATTGTGCTTCGAAAAATGAGAGTTTATGGTGGAACCAGTGAACCACACATCCTAAGGTTATATGTGTGGAACAGAGAGCATGTAGTACCTGTCGTCGCTCAGGACCTCGGGGAAAGGCTATGCAGTGGAAGGGAAGGAGCCTAAATCGACCCACCACCCTTTACTATTCATTCAAGGTTACCCCTTTCCTTTGCGTAAGGGAAGGGTTTCACACTCAATAAATCAAGCAAATAGTACGAAGAGATTGATGAGACTAAGCAGCTACCGCTTATTATCCTACCTAGCTACCTACCTGATCAAGTCAACGTTGAAAGGGAAAACCTCATGAAAGACCCCTAGTTGAAGTTGTCATTTATACCCACCCCCCATTCATTTACTTAAGGGTAGGAAAGATATCACCACTTCAAACTCTACGATTTATATTGAGTAGGAAAGGCGATCGAACTAGAGATGACAAGAAGCTTCATTTATTCGATCCAACCCACCCTATACGAATAAATCCCACATCTTACGAATTAATGTGGCTTTAGCGAATTAATGAGGGGGGAGAGGAGGCTATATATGGAAAAGAATACCATCATCCCAACCTATTACGCAAAATGATCAATGCAAGCTAACTTAGCTTAGCCCATGGAAAGTGCAGAATGACAAATTTTATCACTATCATAGTTCCCACAAACAATTAGCACCCACTAAACTAATGTGCTTCCTGAATTTGTTACTGCACCATAGCAAGAAGCAGTCGACTTTGTGAATTTGTTTTATCCTGAATTATGGAAAAAAAATTAACTAATTGTTGGGCATCTATCTCTTATCATTGTTGCCCACGATGTCAAGAGACTTGAGGGACCATAGAAGGCCCTATAGTATAGCACAGAATTTGTGAATTACATATCACCTCACTATAACAAGGTTGCATTGTTTTCTGATTAATTGAAGTTGCATGCACAAATTATGTAACTATAGACTATAGAACCTACACAAACACTAAAGTGCTTCATTTCTCGTGATCCCTATTGATTATACCTTCCCCTTTCTACTTAATATAGGGGGTGGGATATAATGTGGAACGTATCGAGCAACATCGTTGCTTGCTTGTGAAGAGCAATGCACATGGGGGCAGGCAAAGGATCAATCACCTTGACTCCCCCAATGCAATGTGGCACCACAAACAATATAGGTTGGGTTGGAGAGTCGTGTGATGGGTTACTATCCAACACAGTTTGGAGAGAACTTGTAGTCTGCACTGGTGAATGGAATCCCCGGGCTCTTACCATGGAGTAACCATCGACTCTATTTATCATAAAGGGAAATTGGTGTATCCAGATGTCAATCTCAGAGATCATTTCGGTTCGATACGTCCACCTATGAGAAAAACCTTTGGCTTATGTCTCGGTAAGTGTATTATTCATCATTCTCATAAAAGAACATCCATTCATCTATATCTTCCCCATTGACCACAATGACTAGAACAACATAGTAGATCAAGAGGGTGATCAGTCTAGTTCCTACACAAACACATTGTACAAGCCCAAATATTTATGTATGTCAGAGGTGTTGCACTCACTCTTGTTCGGTAATGAACGCGAGGACCGAAGCATGTGCAAGAAGCTTCGTCAGAAACCGGTATGTGTTCACTTAACTAAGTTAGAGTTCGGGAAGATATCAAATATACCTTACCTGGGCATAGTGAAGGGTCCTTTCAGGCGGTAAGCTCCTTCCCTTATTGATAAAGAAGGGAAAGGTCTTGAGCTCATGCTTTGAGGGGAAAAAATCTAGGAAAATTAGGACTAAATAGGGCCTTTCAAGACCTTACTTTAAAAGGGAGGGCTTACCTTTCAGTCAGGACCAGCCCATTGAAATCCTTTTAAGACCCAAATAAGGTCGAAAAGAAAAGAATACTTCCTTTCAAGGCCTTATTGTTTGAATTCTTGACCGACCTTAAAATAGGACCTTTCTTCTTCAAATGGGTATGCCTTCTCGAAGTACTTATTTCCTTGGCCCCGAACATGAAAACGACATTTCTTCTTCAAATGGTCCACCTAGAACTGAGGACTTGCAAAGCCTTAATGTAACGAAGTACCAAACGCCCCAACCAACAAATAGAGCCTTTCGCTGTATCAATCAAATTTTAGGATCTTTAGATTAAATACCTACGAGAGAGGGAAGAAAATAGGATAAAAATTTGTACTTATTTCCTTGGCTTGGTCGGCGTCAATTCAAAGACTATTTACTTATAAAGTATGGGTTATTAAAATACATTCCTAGGGAAAGATTTATGGAGTTATGTACTTATCTCTTTGGCCTTATTCTATCGCCCTATTAGTTACCGAAGTGATACAAGTCAATATGTTAAATAAACACTTTGTATAGTAAGGGTTATTTAAGGACCCCCACAGTCCATCTTGGGTTTACTTCGCCTAACCCGGGTGAAAAATAGCAGGGTTTTTAAGGGTTTATATTCTATGGAGTTATGTAACTTAGTATTTTATTTTCTCCTCAACCTTCTTCTCTCTCTAGTTAACGAAACGAGAAAGGTTCGCATTTATGGACCATACCACTTGCCCACCCCAAAGGGACCTAGCAATAGGAAATCACTTGACGAATTATGGGTAGAGGGAAAGTATCATATGCACTTGTCACACACCTAAGTAAGGCATAGCATATTTAAAGCTAGGCGTAACATAGGTATATTGAGAACCCATTGACGACTAATAGTAGAACAAAATAACATATTATTGAAAGGCATAACATAGGTATATTTAAAGCTAGGAGTCACTAACGTATTAGATAGGCTTTTAGTAACATATTGAAAGCTAGTAAGAGGGGCTATCTGACAAGTCCTACTTGACGTAGATTTCCACGCCCCCCATCGTGGACCTAGATGCTCGATCACCTTGAAGATGGGGTTTTGACGGGCCTTTGGGTACAAAACCCAGAGAAGGTGAAATTAGAGAGTCGTGTGATGGGTTACTATCCAGAATGGTTCGGAGAGCACTTGTGTAGCCTGCAACAGTTCACAAGACATAGAGAGGGGCCTCTTTGATTTGCTTGTTTTCTTCCTTTTCCCTCGTAGAGTCAGCCAAGCAAGGTGAGCCCCCGCAGGTGTACCCTTGACTCTCTCCCAAAAAGGGATGGTGGTGGAAATTTGGGAAAGTAAGGTCAATCGGGTTTATTTTTTACAGTACAGAGGAAGAATGAAACGAAGTGAGAGGTCGCATTAGGGGGAAGGAGAAACTTTCTAGTTGGTTGGGCTCACACGGAAAGAGCGGAGCGAAGTCAGGATTTGGCTGAGAACAAAACACTCAAGATTAGCCCGATCACCATGCCCGATCACCATCAAGATGGAGTAATATTTTCAAATCACTCTGGATTAGTGGTTGGATGGCCCACAAGCATCCAATGAGTGGGAAATACACTGCAAAGAAAAGGTTTGTAAATGACATAGTGTTCCCGATAGGAAATGACAACCCCTCCAGAAAAACCAAGTTCTTCAAGTTCCTTCTCCCGAAGAAGTTCCACGGGATGAAAGATAGCACGAGTAATAGACTTATACAGACCCTTCATGTTGTGCATCCCTCCTCTAATTACACGGTCATGCAATACTCCTTTCATATGGAGAACCAAATCCATTTTTACCCCATAGACGTCGTAGTTACCAATCATTTCATGGCACCGATTGAACTGGGGGGAGTGGATATGTAGGGAGGAAGCTTTGATAAGAGAATATGCTCCCGTATTGGTTTTTTTGTAGAAATATTTACTGCCAAGACAAAGCAGGGTGAGTTCTTGGCCAAAGCCAAGAAAAGGTTTACCCATTTCATTTTCATTTGTCGAGAGCTCTTTGCGAGAACAACAAAAACATGTTGTTCCATACTTCTCTTTCCTTTCTTTGGTGCTACATGTTTCTTCCAAAGGGAGAACCTTAGGGTGCCTAATAAAAAAATTGGTGATGCTCCACCACTAAGGGAACAACTCCTAGGTAAATCAAGGAAAAAATTAAGGAACCTCCTGGGTAAGGACAACTCATATTAGTAGAAACATTCATATCCCTAGGTGGGATAGGAGGATTGATGAGGGGAATAGGGATGATTATAGAGATAATACTTAAAAACATAAGAATTTCATACAGGTGAAACTATTATTTGAACGATGTGCGAAAAATGTGATCTTTGTTGTCCAATAGAACAAACACTAATACCTTAATCGGGTCAGTAAAAATATTAAACCATCAAAGTGTTTCTCCAATTTCTCAAGACATATCTTTCCAACCGAGGGGCGGAACACGATCATTTTGTTCCATTCTTAGTCAAATAGTTCGGGATATTCTATTAGTAATGCCCAAAAGGGTGAGGGGGATCTGTATTTGTCATCCAGGTCGATCAAAAGGTGCAAAAATAGCTAGAATCGAATGCGAGGAGTATGGAAAAAAATATTGTAATGCATCTCGCCATAAAATTGATCACTCTTCTACGAAAGTATCTACACATTATGGAATATTAGGTGTCAAAGTACATATCTCATTCATATAGTAACAAAAATAAGGGACGTGTGATATTCGAAACGTACGAGATATCATAAATATCAGAAAGGCATATGTTGTAGGGGTTGCGAAATGGGCAGTGCACAACATGGTTTTGGAAGATATGGCACCAGATGTTGTGGATCCATTCATATCTCATATCAAGTCATTGGAGCACCACATCGTGCTACAAGCGGACAGTTTCGAAGAAATGGTCAAATACAGGTAAGAGTCTTCATGGATCCCCCTATTACCAGTAAACCTACAGAAGTGAGAATGGGAAAATTGATTGATTGATTGATTTTAATGGCATCCAAGAGGATGAACAGACTAAGGGACTAAGAGAATAACATCCCTAACTCATTTTCACACTCTTTTCAATGTCGGATCTACTGTGAATCTTGACTAGAAGACTAGCAATCTGGCTGATCTTATCCTCATCAAATAGTTGGTGCATGTTGTCGACATTTAAGTTGTTTTTATACTGACTGCAGATATCCTCGTAGGTTGCACATTCTTTGACAAAGTTACACTCTATCTAAACCACACCCTTATTGTATAATATGCAAGTTCTCTCCTCCCAAACTTCCTTGGGTACCCTCCACCTACCAGTCTCACATCTAAGGTGATGTGAACCTGTCCTCAATTGTGTGACTAACAATCTTGATTTTCCTTTAATAGTTGCCCCTAAATATGTTTTCTCACTATGATCACAATTTGGGTTAAACTCCTTGATGTAGTATGTTTTTTTATCCCATTATGATTGGTCCATATGGTAGTCCTAAAAATTTTCATTCACGAACTTTTTTATTTCTTCCTTGGTGTTAGGACATTTATGCAGCTTGATATTCCACTTACTCAACCAATTTTTTTGCTTCATCCAATTTTTCTTCCTACGGTCTAACTCCTCCTCCATAACTAATTTGGGCCTGCATTGGTTATTCATGTTTTCCACCTTCTTTAAATAGCTTATTAATTTGATTATCGTTGTTTCCACCAATGGAAAAGTACTTGTTTTAACTAAAAGAATTGCATATGGGAAATTGTGGATCTAACTTTGAGATTGCTATTAATTAATTTCTTCTGAATTATTTCTAGTTGTCTCCATCTGCAATTTGACATGTTGTTTCCCCATATTCCACAACCATAGAGAACAACCAGCATAACCAGCAAACCAAAGAGGGTTTTTTTGGTTTTCCAATACCAAAGTTTTGCTTTTCTACACCTATTTTGGAGTAAGTATGAGTCTCTCCACCCTCCCTATATCCTTTTCTCCCTACATGTCTCCCAATTGAGATTATCGTGGAAGTCAATCCCAAGATATCTGTATTATTTCACTATCTCCAATGGAATGCCTTCGAAAAGAAAGGTGATTGGTTTGTCTTTTCCATTTAAAGAAAAGATCATGATTTTGGTCTTGGTAATGTTCACTTGCATCCCTACCTCCTGACAAAAATTTTCTAAGGTCTTTAGATGTTCTCTTAATCCATGTGTTGTTTCTAAAATTAGAATAAGATCATCCACGTATAAAATTATCTTCACCACATACCCTGCTAGATGGACACCCTCTCCATTAGTCCTGCTCAACCAGGCTTCCTCCAATGGGTCGGATTGCTCGTGCATCCACGAGACAAATCTCATTTGAAATGGATGGTGTTAGTTTGTCATATGCTCGACAAGCTGCTACATTGGCAACGCATAAACCATGTTCATCAAACAAGTTTGTTCATTGGTCGTAATAGTGGGGAAAAACTAGGACAGACCTTTCTTAGGCGAAGTGTTTGGAGCAACACTAAGAGAGAGGGATATACTCCTTTCTGAATCGCCAAAATTGTATGATGAACCTGATTACAGCTCCAGGCATATGACCTAGAGATGTTCAGGTTTTCAATCTTGTTCCCCGGTTTGAATCCAGGCATCTCTCTCTACGAGGGACTGAGTTTCGGACTCCCCCTAGTCAGGGAGGATCAGTTCGCTAGAGAAATCATTACCCTACTTCCTTGCATGGGCTTGCTAGAGAGAGTTCTTCTGTAAGTGGAGTGCCTTCCTCTCACCCGACCAAAAAAGAGAATTATAAATTATTTAAGTTACTTATTGGGTGGGGGGGTTGTGTGTGGGAAGGAACAGAATCATTAGATGAGTTCCACAATTCACTAGATGGTTGGGTTTTGGACCTCTTGTGTCTCCCCCCCCCCCCCCCCGGCTATGTTATTAGGAATGAATGGATTTACCCGATCATGAGAGATATAGTTTTTTTTTTGGTAAGTTTCCAAACTAACTCCTATATTATATCATATCACGCGTATTTATGGGGTTATACCTATGATGGATGGTGGGACCTTGCAGATATACCATAATTTTTGTGTGTAGTTTATCCCATAATTGTGGAAACTACAATCATCTATACTTATGTCGCTATATATCATAGTTGTTGTAATTTCCTACACAAATTTTGATGTTGTTTAACCCGTGATGTGAGACAATGATACTACTTTTATGTTCTCCCATCAAGAAAGAAAGTATTTTAAGAAATGCATATATAGAGAGCATCCAATCCTTCTCTTTCCAGTATGTATGTCACGACGCGAGCAAAGCGGAGCGAACAAAGTGGGTTGTGTAACCAATGATGTTGGAATTTGCACCTATTTGTATATATTTAGTAATTAGTTCACTCATTTCTTTGATCCCACTTGGTTTTCATTTTCCATTTGCTCCCAATGGTTCAACTTATCCGAAAAAAATGTTGACCCACAAATGTGGTTCCGATCCTTCCAGTGATGCCAGAAGTCGTTTCAATATACAATTTTATCTAGTTCCTATTTCATTTAGTATCTCTGATATCGAAGTAACCTTCTCCTCCCCTCATGTAGTCCCTCTCAACAAGATTGATCCATTTGGATCTTGGTCCATGATGTTCTTTTCATTTGATGATTTGATTTCCCCATGAATGGCAGAAGGGTGCTTCAAATCGAGAGTAACCACCAATGATAGGGAAGCAATTAGGGGCGAGGATGGTAAGAGCGATACCTACATCAAATCAATCGATTTGTCATAGTAGAGAGAAAAAATGACACACAGATCATACCCAAAGAGATGTCCTCATAAGTGAGGAGTACTCTTGCATGTTCTAACGAGAACACCAAAAAAACCTAATCCAGGTCTACATAAGATAGCCAAAGTACGGTTAAGCAATCGACACGATATATTTGCTTACATTCTGTGCGAAGCTCTTAATCCGCTCTTAATCTGTTGGAACATCTTATGGTGTCGATCAGAGGAGGTACAATGAAAGATTTTCCAGGTGCAAAATTCCATCATATTCAAGTAGTCAAGGATTTGTTGGGAACTCCGAGTCGAAAAAGGGGCAGATCTAAATATTGTGCAAAAAGACCCAAATCGATAGAATGAAAGAACGAACGTTGAATTTAGCATGCCATGAGTTTCAGTCCTGAGTGATTAATCCATTGATGGGATTTTAGTGTTCAACGGGTGAAAAACCTTATGTACTCCTCGATCTCCCTTTTTTCGGTATGCATGTCGCTTCGCAAGCAAGGAGAGAAACAAGCGAAGCGATAATTTAAGTAATTATATCACGCGAAAAAAATATTTTTCAATTGAGAGACTATAGGGATCTCATAATCTGGAGTATATGGATTCCATGTATCAAAGACCAGCTTCTGAAACTTTGCCTCCTCTCCCTAGTGAAAGTTATACTGAAAGGAATGCCAAACCTCATGCCACTTCTGCCAAATTCCAAAAAAATAGGAAAATGATCATAAATGCAAACCTTACCAGTCCAGGATTTAAACAGTTGAATATGAGAGAGTAATTCTTGATGAGCTAGGAATCTGTCCAATCTTTTAGATATTGTTGTCTCCCCCACTCTATTATTGGACCAAGTGGGGGTTAACTCAATGGGCTCTAGATCGACCCAACCAACATTTTCAAATCAATCTAAATAAAAGTTAGACAATGTGTCCTCATGGGCATGTTGACTCCATATTTGTGCTCGACTTAAGATGAGGTTGAGATCGACCCAAACAATTAGATTCTCCAAAAATAGACATTTATTAGAGTAGGTTCAATCCCAAAACTTTCTTTGTCAATGTTCAATATATGAAAAGTGAATCTCGAATCCCCGAAANCCCCCCCCCCCCCCCCCCCCCGCCCCCCGAGTTTAGTCCCACAAATTTCCACCCCTTGAAATACTTTCTCAACATGTTGATAATAGATTCGACGCACCCCATAGTCTCCTGTAGTAACACAACATCAGGATGTTTAGTATTGATCATCCTCTCGAGGGATAAGATTTTGGGCCTTCCTCCTAACCCTCTAACATTCATGGACATGAGTTTCATGGGGGAATGTTCAATATGGATTTCTTTTCTCTAAGAACCTTAGACAAGATGTGTTGTCACCCCTAATTTATTTCCCTTGAGGCCATCTGTTGTGCTAATTGGACTACAGATTTTCTCCTAGCCTTTGAGGGACCCCGAACAGGAGGATTATCAAAGCCCACCCCGCCAACAAAGAACTAGGATGTGGTTGGAGAAGATAAGGGTCTCTCCCACTAGATACAGATGAATCGGATGGGCAAGGGATAGTTATAGAAGATGCATTAGGGAAAGAGGAACCTATCTTATCTTCCGCACCAATAGAGAGGTTCAGGGAACCCTTCAAAGGGGAGTCCTTAAGTCTAATAGTGGAAAGGGAGACAAGGATCAGCGAAATAGAATCCAAACTTCCAGAAGAAATAATAGGAATAGTAGAGGGCAAGGTATCCTTACTAGATAATGTTGTAGAGCATGAAGAAGCCTCCCATATCTTTTCCATATTATCCCATTGTGATGACAAAATCTCCATGTCTTCAAAGAGATCCTCTTGCAGTGGCCTTCTCTAATACATCACCTTCTTCCCAAGTTCAATGGACATGCATATATCACCAATGAGAAAACCCAAGGAAGACTGACCAATTTATATTTATATTTATATTGTAAATATATTTTGATCACTTAATTTCTATTCTTTTTATTTAAAAATACTTATTAATATCTTTTTCTTCTTTTTAATTAACATTTTACAAATTTATATAAACATAAAATTCCTTAAAAATGAATGGGTTCAATTGAAAGCAATAATTCTATATATAGAGAGAGATCTTTAGTGTGATTGAAAATGAAGATAGAATTAAAGATCTTTACCATGCTTGAAAATGAAAATGATGTTGATATACTTAGCTTCTAAGTTACTAATTCGTAAAGTCGATTACTAGTCCGTAAAGTTTTGTCTTTATTGTGTATTGTATGTCGATGGAATTAAAGATCTTTTGTATGCATTGTATGTCAATGGAATTAAAGATCTTTGGTATGCATCAAAATAAAATAATATTAATGGACTTTATTCCTAAATTATTAGTCCATGTTGTAGGCGTAGAGGGACTATAGTGATCAATAAATCGTTGACTTCATATTAGTTTGTCCTTTGACCACAAATATTTCCATATTATCTATTGTTGGAACCAGGGTACTGAAAACATCGATTTTTATATAAAAAAAGTACTATATTTGTCATGATATGATTGGACAAGGGATTGGAGGTCTTATTGTCGACTTCGCTATTCCCAATGTTATATATGTTGGCATATCCAAAGTATTTGATCGTATATGGTCTTTTTTGAATCATATATTTTGTTATGCATTTGTCGATGGTGGATTAATGCTAGCATTAATTCGAATGTTTGGTTTATCATTTTATGCTAGGTAAATTTATGGCAATGTTTGATATGGTGGCATATCCAAAGTTTGGCTTTCCAAAACATTCTATGGTGTTCGAACTATTGTTACAAAAAATATAAAAAAAAAAATTGGGATACGTCAGAGTCCTACCACATTGAATTTTTTTCTTAAATGTTTACAGTGCATTTCTGATAAACTTAAATGTTTACCTAACATGCTTGGTAGTGTTGAATGGTTACTTAACAGGCTTGTTACAAAACATTTTCTTCTGTTTTTAAAATTTTTATGCTCCAACGACATTGTTGGTTCGGTGGTCCATGCTTGCTTTTTGCATGCCATTGGTTTCTTATTTGCATGTTGTCATTGTTCTTGCTTGCATGTTCGTGTTGTTGCAGTTTGGACATTTGGGTTTCTGCAATCGCGATTGGAACAACGTCCTTCCTTGGGGGGGGGTTGTTGCTTGCTTCTTTCTTTGTTGTATGTTGTGTATTGTTGCTTGATTCGACTTTGCAAGGTAACGGTCCTGCGCCTGCAGTTGGGCCTTTTAGTGCTTCTTAGTTGGGTTCTTGTTTGGTGCTTGTTCTTGTTTGGCCAAGGTTTTCAAATGTTGGGATGCTGCATCTGCAGTTGGATCTTTGGTCACATTTTGTTTTGCACTGCAGTTTTCATAGAATACTATTAAGATAAAATAACAGACTAAAGAATTACAGGCGGTGTAAATTGCATCTATTACGCATTGAAGCAAATTTTGTTGGCCTCAAAATATATTTCATGGCTGCCGATGCTTTTTACATTGATTCTGTGTTACTATGGTTTTATAGTTATGACAATGGCTTTTGTTGTGTGGGAGATATAGTTGTTCTCTCCCTTTTACTTTCCTGTTGTAAACTGTGTTTGACTCTTATTTTTCGCATTTATGTGGTCATTCCGAGCAACCGTCGTTTGGTTGCATAGTTGGCCACTTTTATGGACGCGGCTTCGTGAATAGGTTCTATTGGACTATGACATGTCGTGTTCGGTGTATACATTGTCTTTCTCGAATTAGTATTCTTTAAAAGAATCTTGGGCAGAAGAGAATGAAATTTATGAAATTATAGGTTTCCTAGACCGCGGAGCCGTCATCCCATACTTAGCTAATTTTTGCATCGCGGGTTGACGGGGTAGGCGGTTGAAAATTGACAATCGAAGAGTTCTATGATATACAAATTGACAATCGGTCAACAGTGAGAGTTTCGCGATCATTCCAACCGACCGCATTTGGGTTCCATACTTAGCCAGTATTATGGACGCGCCTTTGCGGATAGGTTGTATCGAACTATGGTGTATACATTAGAATTTCCGAATTAGTTTTCTTTAATAGTAGGGATCCTGGATAGAAAACATTGAAATTTATCAAATTATAGGTTTCTTGGACAGCATAGATTAAACATAGGAAATATGTAATTTTATAGAGTAGATATATACAGCCTTCACAAAGCCGTCATCCCATACTTAATCAGTTTTTCCATCGCGTGTTGTCAGGGTAGGCGGCTGAAAATTGATAATCGGAGACTTCAGCGATATAGAAATTGACAATCGGACTTGCGAACTATTTTAATTTGAAGTTCGTCATGTCCAAAAAAGTTAAAATTGTCGAAATAGTTTACTTTACGTGCGTTTTACATACCCTAGTGGACAAAAAACGCACAAACAAAAATAGTGAGCATTTTTTGGATCGCGGGTTCTTGGGATGGTGGGCTCTAGGTTCGGTCCCTATTGTTCTGTGTCCTACAAATAGCATGGACATATCCACGATATACAAAATGAAAATCGGGCTTGCGCACTATCTGAATTTCAAGGGCTCCTACAAAACAACTATCATTCTCGAATTACTTTTCTTTGCGTGCGTTTTACATACGCTCGTGAACAAAAATAGAACAATAGTAGTAACGTCTGTTACATAGGGCTCCATCCCCGCTACCTTTTGTGCTTCCCAATACACATTAAATATGCTTTGAAAAGTTAGACCGAGCAGACAAGTTCGAAAAGATTGGCTTTAATAACTGGAAAGCTTGAGGACATCTCCAATTAAAATGAATAGATAGATCAATATTATGGGATCTGGTAATTTGTTTTTGCCTGCATTTTAAATTTGCGATTTTTTTTTCCTTGTGCAATTTTAGTTTTCTTCAAAGATTCAGCATAGTTCACGAATGTGTCAGCGACAGAGACCTTGATGTCATGTCCCTCTTTAATATTGCGCATTTTTAAATGATGGTCTTAAATAACTAGAGGACATCTCCCATTAAAATGAATAGACAGGCGAATATTATGGGATATGGTAATTTCTTTTTGCCTTCATTTTGAATTTGCAAAATACTTTTTATTTTATTTTTTGCTTGTGCAGTTTTAGTTTTCTTAAAAGCTTCAGCAAAGTTCACGAGCGTCTCACCCACAGAGGCCTTGACGTCATGTCCCTCTTTAATATTGTGCATATCTTAGATGTTAGATTTCATAAATCTGCTCAGATATGGGAATTTTAATACGTGTTGGTAGTCACTATTGAGTGTACATATTCAAAAAGATTGGCATTAATAAGTGAAAATATCGAGAACCTTTGTCATTCAAATGAATCAACACAAAATCTATGGCAGACCATCCAGCCTTGCTTTTAAATACTTATTTCCATTTCTCTCTATGATCAAAGAGTTGCACTTTAGGGTGCCTTTGTTCTAATGTTCCTGGTCATGCACATGTAAGACAACTTAGAGATGTGATTGACAAGCAGATGAAAGAATAGAGCCTGGTTATATGTGACGTGAGCTTTGAGTAAAAACAAAACTCTATTATACAAAGAGAAACTCAGAGAGGACGAAAAAAATAGAACAAGTATGTTTTGGTTGGTGTTCACCCTGTGTTTGATGCTTTGGTTCGTTGAAAATGTTGGCTGGAGATTTGTTGGTTGAACTTCTTTGTATTATTGTTGGTAATTGTAATGGATTTTGAGGTCGGGTGCAAAATAGTTCTTCGTTTAAGTATATAGCTTCTTCCAACAACACAGATTTGGCAACTGTATCGAGTTGTACAGATTCCACAAGTATTTGTCTACCTCAGAGGCAGGTAGTAGAAAATGTATGGGTGGATAAAATGACATATTATCACTACAAAAGTTTATATTTCATAGTATGATGACCTGCATGTGGGTTTGGTAGCCGACTTGACAGAAAGTTATGTTCTTTGTGAAATTTTGTTCAGTTTCCTCTGGATGTAGTTGAAGACTCTACATATTTGGCGTCACCTTTGAACATTCCAGACCTTTATGTGCCATATCTCTATGGCTATGAAGAAATATATATTTTGATGCCATCTGCAACATTTGATACACTTTCCAGACCTGTTCTGGTGCATTCTGCAGCATTTGATGCACTTGCCACACCTCTACTGCCTAAAGAAGTTATGTACCTCAACAAAGTTTCTTTTTGCATCTGGGTTGGACGCTCCTTCCAATTTACTGTAATAAATAAAAGAAGTTCCACATACAAATCCTCAGGAAGGCTTCTCAACAAAACAGATGATCAAATATAGGGAGAATACCAGTCACTATGTACTTGAATTATTTTTCGTTGCTTTAGTTGTTGTGACATAGAACGACTCCTTCCACTTTGAAATCGGCCTGAATGGAATTTGTAAGTTGTCTCGGATGTCAAGGTTCAGGAACATTGCAAGTAAAGAACCTTAAACCCCAACTTTTCGATAGCAAAGGGAAATTAATACTTGACAAAGAATGGAATGTTGAATAAACAGGCATTGCAAGCAAGCCATATCTGGAAGAGAGAAGATATTCAAAAAATTGGGATAGATGTACTTGGCAGCACTGATTAAGTATAAAACTATGAAGAACCTTCATCAATGTACATATTTTAAATTGGTTGACGGCAGGCGAAATCGCAATCATTGTCGAAAATAGCCTCGGTTGTATTTTGTAACCCACCTTATTTGAATATAGAATAATTTTGGTTTATTTTTTAACAGTATTTTCCAATTTTTGGTATTTGTTTTAATTGTATTTTCTACCTTCTTCCCCTGTGTGGTTAAACATGAAACAGAAGGTTTTGTTTCTGCTGCCCAATACTTCAATCTAAATAAAACATGGCATGTTCTTTGTTTACATTTTACATATAAGAATAATTTTTCATAGGCCATACTTATGTGGCAGCGGCCCTGTATTTAAAGAAAGAAATTGGACCTGTC
>ML777205.1:661523-761182 GCA_009831015.1 Picea engelmannii
TAAAAGAAAAGAGGTTTTTATCCTGCATGGGTTTCCTTGGGAAATATCTGTCTCTGTGTTTCTCATATATGTGAATGATGTTGAAAGTGCCATTGTTTATTTCCCTGCATTATTGTGATTATCATTCAGAGTCTCTACAAAAATTTTAAAAGAACCATAATTTTTTAAGCACGGAAACAACTGATTCACCCCCCCCCTCTCAGTTGTCCAACAAAGGAACCCGAAATTGACAGTGGAAAACTGCAAATTGAAATTGAAGCTAAGCAAATGCAAAAAATTGGGTCGTTCGCGATGGACATATCTGACACGGAATTTTTTGACATAGATGAATCCTTTGTAATCAAGAGCACTATTTTTGACAGCCAATCTAAAAGTATGGTCATTGAAAAGAGAGATGTAACAAACAGGAAAGGCAAATCTCGAACAGAGATTGACTTTAGCCAAATGACCCCGTCAAAAATCTGCTCGTTTCACCAGGTAATCGGTGACGTTCTTAGCGATTCCACTAGAGGAATGGAGACGGATTATGCCAATCTGAAACACCGCCTCAACGAATTTGAACAGGATTTCATTACAACACCAGAGTTTGCCAGTCCTTTGGAAAAAATCGTGCCTTCTAAAACTGCAGCGAAGATGAAAGTATCCTCTACCCTCCTTGCATGCTCCAGATCCCTTGTAGAGAAAAACATCAACAAAAGAATGTAGCTAGTTACTAAAGCCTAGGAAACATTTCAAAATTTAGTTTCCTTCGGAAAGAAGGCCAATGATTTGCTTCAACATTTGGAGGCGAATTTAAAAAATGAACAACTTTTCTGTCATCAGGTGTTTGACCCTTTTTCCAACTATGCCCTGAACACATCGGAACTAAAAATAAGACAAGAGAAACTCCTTTCCCCAAAGCGCACCAAAAAATTAAAAGCATGCTGGAAAAAAAAAATGAGAACCTACACCTCATTGTCAAATCATGTAAACAAGTCATATCAGAAAAGGAAAATTTATTCACAAGCCTACTCCAGATGGACTTAGCCGGAACTACCAATGAGGTTCAAGATCCAAACTTAATTCTCAAATCCTTGTTAGTCACCAAAGAAGCGTTCCAGGAACAAGTTGATATTTTAAAGGGGTTGTCTTTCGAAAAGTTTTACGACATACTTGAACATCGTCTAGATGAGCACGAGCATTGGGTACTGGACTATGCCTCACACAATGAAGAAATTGAACAGAGTCTGCATAGTATTTCAATGGATCTAAGGAAATTAGAAAACGACCTTTACAATATAGAGATCCGGGATGAAATCAACATAGCCCCCATGAAAAGCTACGTCAAAGAATGGTTCCAACTCATAATGGAAATCCTCGTCCAGGAAGGGAAAAAACCAATCAACAGGAGTCCAGTGCCCATTGACGAAAGCAACAAAAATGCATCGGCTTCATAGTAAGTCTATACTGCCATCTTGTTGTGCTTATCATTCTATTTTAAGTCTATGTTGTCATCTTCTTTTCTTTATCAATCCACTTATGTCCTCTTTAAATAGAAAATTGTAACCAAAGACTCATAAGTTCCAATTTCTTGTTTTCAGGTCTTCCTCTCTACGATCGCACACTTCTTTCGACGTTCCTAATTCTTGTACTTATTTATTTTTATAGTCCACGGGAGCCCCAATCCCAGTCTCTATGACAAACGCATTTAAATTTCCACAAACATGTAACAGACATTATTATTTTTTGTTAAATTTCAAAGAAAACTGATTAGAAAATGTCCTTATTGTATACTAAACTTTGGGTTTCCAGGAACCTTCTTATTTGTTCCAAAGAAAACTAATTCAGATATGCTACATTTCTTGTCTCCTATTGTATGCTAATTTTTGGGTCTTCAACGACGTTGATGGTTTAAATGTTGATGTAATTTCCTGATATATGTAATAGCCATTATTTATTTTATAATAAGTTTCTACAGTTCACAAGCCCGCTTCTCAATTTGTATACCGTGGAACTGTCGATGGTTTTTGTAGGGCACGGAACAACAGAGGCCCATTTTTTAAACCGCCAGCCCGACAACCCACAATCCAAAGACTCGCTAATTATGGAATGAGTACATCCATGCTCTATAAAACATGTGGAAAGAAAACTAATTTGGCAATGCTATATCTTTTTTTTCCAAAAAAAAAACCTTAGTTTTAAAGCAAAGTAATTCGGTGCAACAGATGTTATTACTATTATATTATATAATAGACTGACGCATACACCTCACCCGCGCACGTCCGCTTCCGCCAGGACCTTCTCTTTCCTCGGCCCGAAGAGCTGAATGGCTCTTCAACTCCCTATCGGAAGTTCTCGGCACCCACAGGATGCTCTACCGACGATCTCCCTTGGGTCTATCGGGAAATCGGGGCTCGTTGGATCCCGAGTCCTTGATACAACAGAATCGGGTCTCACTAATCTCCGAATCCCGATGGTCTCTCACCCACGGCTTCTTTACTCCTTCCACTAACTCCTTTTCCACATGACCTGTCGGCCCACGGGACCAATCCCCTTTCCTCTACCGGAACTTCGGAGTTCATGGATTTGCAATGCGAAGGATTCACGTCCCTGGGATCTTCGATCCCCGATCTTCAATGCCACCTATCCCCCCTTTACTGTGCTCTGGGGCCCACATGCTAGTTAATGGTTGTTGCGATATCGCCTCTCGCGACCTTGTAAACCTTGACACAAAACTTGGCGGCTCCAACTCGCAAAACTCTGAGCTCACGATATGTCGATGCCACCTGCCCTCCACTTGGCACTATGGCTGTATGGTTATCGCGTTTCGGAGTTTCGGAACTCCTCCTGCAACGATTCTCACGACACCGAGAACCCCGAAATGTTGAATCTCTACTCTTCCAGATCCTTGGACACGCATCTTGCAGATCAACGACTCYTATTGTGTCGGGAAATCGCAAATCGCGATGTCTACATACAAGGCCCCTGTCTCCGGAAACCCGATGCTTCGATCCACGATCCTTGGGATCTCTTGCCACGTGTCCCTACTGAAATCAATGGTTGAGGCTCCTTYGGGAAATCGAGGATCGTGATTTCTTTCTATAAGAGTTCCACGACCATAGAAACCCCGATATCCTGAACCCCAAATCTTCGGGATCTTCTCTGCTCCTCCAGGCTTAAACCCTGCGCAACTTTCCTGAGATCTAGCAGCCTACGGGATTTCGCTGTTTTCTTCGACGAATCCTAGCCGTCGATTCCTCCTCCTTTGGAGATTTCTCGAAAATGGCTAAGTATTCCTTCTCGCACTTTGTCCTTCAAAGCCTGCGCTTGTAGCTCCTACTCAAACCTTCCTCCGCATAAAACTCTTGTGCTCTACTTTCGACAATATCCTGGAAGTGCTAAACCTCCTGGGATTTTCCACTCTGACTCCTTTAGAGGGATTTGTGCACACTACTTGCGCTCGGCATTCCACACTTCCCAGGTGTTGAGTCCTTCGGACTCTGCGCAACTCCTGCGGCAGCAGTCTTTAGCTTCCTTTTCTCAGATTAACAACTGAGACTTCTTCTTCCGCCTGTGCACTCTTTGCATGGCTTCAACAACCAACTCTCAACCCTGGACAAGTAAAATCAAAAGTTAAACTATCGAGCCATCATCAACGCACTCCTTGTGGATGAATTCAACTGCACTCTTTGCAGGAATCTCCTGGCTCAGACAGAGAAAAAATTGAAACTTATTCTCTCCTCTCAGACTTCAGTTTAAACCCTGAAATCACATGCACAGCATATTCAAAGCAAATGCATAACCAGAAAAACAAACATTCATGAGCACATAAACAATCTACACAGAGAAACACCACCAGCCATGAACTTGAATCAGAACTTTCTTCTATTAATTCAAATGTCTGTACATGGGTGTTCTTCACAATTTTCTCTATTTGCTCTTCTCTTGTGAATGTTGCTTATGGATAATGTTACAATGGTACAATGAGGGTGTTTATATCTGTTTTCCCTCTCGGACTCTAAAACTGTCTAATCTGAAATAAAAATCCTATCTACCTGCATTAACTATCTTAAATGCCTCATCTACCTAAGGACAAGAGCTTAAAGGCTCAAGGTCCATTACAATCTACAAAGTGCGCTTCATTAAATCCAACATTAATGTTTACGCAACAATATAAAGGTGTTTTCAAAATTTTTGTTAGCGTTGTCCAGCTGTCTTTCTGCTTCCGCGCTGGCTCGCTTGCTAAGTTGGCGATGCTCCTGCATCATACTCCTCGACTTGAAAACTTTCATGGGCTCCTATCCATGAGCTCCTGCACGGTCTATCCATGCTTTTGAATCTCTGCTTCTGTCTCCCAGCTGGCATCCTCCACTGGGTGATTCTTCCATTTCACCAGATACTCGAAGTATTGCTTCCGTCTGGTCCTTTTGTTGACTCTTTTGTCTAGTATTCGCTCCATCTGTGGCCTTTCTGCAATCGGCATCTGCTTCTGCCACTGAATTTATGGCTATTTATCACTTCTAGCTCCTGCTTCCTCAGACTTATACGGATATAATTCTGAAACACTGAATGTCGGAGATATTTCGATCTCATCCGGCAATTCAATCTCATAAGCGTTTTCCCCCAACTTTTTCAAGACTCTGCATGGCCCAATTTTCTTCATTTTCAGCTTGTTGTATGTTCCCCTTGGGAACCTTTCCTTCCTCAGATGTGCCAGAACTAGATCACCAACTTCAAATTGAAGCTGTCTCCAATGCTAATCTGCTCTGCGCTTATATTCTTGATTTGATTCCAGCAATCGCTGCTTCACCCTGCTGTGAAGTTCTTCCATCGCCTCTGTGAATTCTTCAGCGTTTGCACTCTTTGTCCTCATCTGTTTTGAATCCCTCAGCTCAGATACTCCTCTTGGTTGCCTGCCATATACAATCTCAAATGGGCTTTTACCTGTGCTTCTGTTTATTGAATCGTTGTAAGCAAATTCTGCCTGTGGCAACACATTGTCCCAACTACCGTGGTGTTGTGTCACCAAACTTCTGAGTAAATCTCCCAGACTTCTATTTACTATCTCTGTTTGCCCATCTGTCTGAGGATGATAGGCAGAACTAAACATCAAGTTAGTCCCCATCTTCTTCCAGAGTGTCCTCCAGAAATGTCCAATGAACTTCGTATCCATGTATGATACTATGCTTCTGGGTAAACCATGAAGTCTAACAATCTCCTTGAAGAACAAATTTGTGATATGGGTCGCATCGCTGGTCTTCTAGCATGGAACAAAATGTGCCATTTTGGAAAACCTGTCAACCACCACAAATATGGAATCATGTCCTCTTTGCGTCCTCGGCAATCCCAATACGAAATCCATGCTGATTTCATCCCATGGCCTCTCAGGTATGGGTAACGATTGACAGAATCACGCA
Source organism: Picea engelmannii (assembly GCA_009831015.1). Lineage (NCBI taxonomy): Eukaryota > Viridiplantae > Streptophyta > Pinopsida > Pinales > Pinaceae > Picea > Picea engelmannii. Next base: position 666,920 of record ML777205.1, read on the forward strand.
TTCTGTTTTCTGCCCTTCGAATGCTGGTAAATTTTGCACCCATTAACAAACTCCTTGACATTTGTTCACATCTTCGGCCAGAAATACGCTTCGTTCAGCTTTGCAAATGTTTTATCGTGGCCAAAATGTCCTGCTAATCCGCCACTATGCTTTTCTTTTAGCAGATTCTCCCTCATGGAACAATTCGGAATGCATAACTGATTGCCTCTGAACAATAGTCCATTCTGGATCATGTAATCCATCCACAGGCTTCTGTCTCTGAGAACTGGATAATCAGTCGCCTCATATGCCTCTGCAAAATCTGCATCACCTGCATACATGTCTTTAAGATTTTCAAAACCCAATGTTTTGACTCGAAACTCCTGCAGCAATAAATACTTCCTGCTCAAAGCATCAGCCACTTTGTTAGCAGTCCCTGAAATGTGTTTAATTACAAATGTAAAATTCTGCATATACTCTACCCATTTAGCATGTTTCTGATTCAGCTTCTCCTGCTGAGTCACAAACTGTAATGCATGATTATCACTATACAATACAAACTCCTTTGGGATCAAGTAATGCCTCCACTTCTTCAACACCTGGATGATAGCATAAAATTCTTTATCATACGTTGAGTACTTCACTTTTGCCTCATCCAGATTCTCGCTGAAATATGCAATTGGTCTGTCCTCCTGACTCAAGACCACTCCTATGGAATAGCCACTTGCATCGCATTTCACCTGAAATGTCCCTTGAAAATATGGCAACACTAACACTGGTTGCTCTGTGATCTTTCGCTTCAACAAATTGAAGCTCTTCTCTGCCTCTTCAGTCCAATGAAAATATTTATGTCTTTTCTTGACTGTTTCCATCATTGCTGCGCTAATTCCATTGAAGTTCCTAATGAATTTCCTGTAGAAACTTGCCAATCCGTGGAAACTTCTCACCTCGAAAACATTTCTCGGTGATGGCCAATTTTCAATTACCTCCACTTTACTTGAATCCATCTTCAATTCATTTGCCAATATGACAAATCCCAAGTAAATGAGTTATTTCTTCATAAATGAAGATTTCCTCATGTTGATCAACAGCTTCTCTTGTTGTAGTTTCCTCATTACTGCAGCTAAATGCTTCAGATGCTCTTCTTTCATTTTGTTGAAAATCAATATGTCATCTAAATAAACAATGACAAACTTACCAATGAACTCTTTCAGCACTTCATTCATCAGCCTCATGAATGTACTCGGTGCATTCGTCAAACCAAACGGCATGACTAGCCATTCATACAACCCTTCATTTTTTTTGAAGGTTGTCTTCCACTCATCGCCTTCCCTCATGCGAATCTGATGGTATCCGCTTTTCAAATCAACCTTTGAAAAAAATTATGCTCCACTTAAACAGTCCATCAAGTCATCCATCCATGGCAATGGAAACTTGTACCTGATGTTTATCTTGTTAATGGCTCTGGAATCAGTCCACATTCTCCAACCTCCATCCTTCTTTGGACTTAGTACCATTGGAACGGCACACAGACTTAAACTCTCCCCGATCAGTCCTTTATCCAGCAGTTCCTGTACCTTCCTTTTGACTTCCTCATTCTCCTGCGGCGTCAACCTGTATGCTGCTTTGTTTGGCAAATTGGCTCCTGGTATGAGGTCTATATGGTGACTCACACTCCTCATCAGTGGCAACAAATGAGGTAATTCGTCCACCAATATATCAGCGAACTCTTCCAACAGTTCCTGAATTTCCTCGGGCAGATCATCCACTCTTGTGCTGGTCAAAACAACCCTTGGTTTCCTGACCACAAAGAATTGTGGATCTTCCTTCTTCTTAACTTCTGCCAGAAGTTCCTTCCCACTCATGAGAAGTATCATGTTGTTCACTTCTAGTTTCACATCCTTATCTTTTATTGGAAGTAACATGTGTGTTCTCCCATTCTTCTCTAAAGTGTACGTATTCATTTTCCCATCATGAATTACATTCCTGTCATATTGCCATGGTCTGCCTAACAATAAATGACATACATCCATAGGAATAACATCACAGAGTATTTTATCAATGTATCATCCTATCTTGATGTCAACTAAGCACTGTTTAGTGACACTCACCTAATGTCCCTTCTGTAGCCATGAGACTTTATATGGACTCGGGTGATCAGTCGTCTCCAGCTCTAGTTTCTCCACCATCTCGGTTGAAACGAGATTGTCGGTGCTTCCGTTGTCCACAATGACCTTGCATTTCCTGTCTTTGGTCTTGCATGCAGTTCTGAACGGTCTGCTTCTCTGAGTTGTGTCCACCACCTCCTTCTCGGGTGTAACAAGAACCTTATGCATCATTAATGACCTTCTGTCTTCTGCGTCTTTTGCTTCAGCAGCTCGCCTCTGTGCCTCGGCGATGTGAGCTTCACCTCCATCCTTTTTCCTATCTGGACAGTCAACTGCCTTGTGTCCATTTTTCCCACATGTGTAGCACGTGATGGTTCCACCTCTACCTCTTCCTCTACCTCTGGTATGAGGAAAAGTACTATTATCATCATATCCTCTGCTCTGTTCTGCCTGCTGCATTCGTTATTCAGTGTGTTGGCCTCACTGTGAACTTCCACCTCTTTCCATTCTTTTCTGAGGCTTCTTCCAGTCATCCTTAGATTTCTTGAACCTGTCTTGGGCAACTGTCTTACCTTTCGGCTGGCTCCTACCTCTGCCTCGCTGTGCTGGCTTTTGGCTCAGCTTCTCCTCAGCCTTCAACACCATTTGATACACATCCTCAACCGTTCTGATTGTTGTCATACTCATCTCATCCTGGATATCGTATCTTAAGCCATTCATATACCTGGCAACTTTTTCATCATCGCTCTCCCAATGACCTGCTCTGATATTGAGCTTGTAGAATTCTTTGATGTATTCCTTCACCGTCATCAACTTCTGTCTCAGGTTCTGCATCCTTCTGAACAGTGTGATCTGATAGTCCCTTGGAATGAATTTTCCCTTCATCTTTGCAATCATTCGATCCCAGCTTTTGATCTTTTGTTTTCCTTTGGAACGTCTATCTGCCTGAAGCTTGTCCCACCATAATGCTACGTGTCCTTTCAATTTTTTGACAGCATGCCTGACCTTCTTATCCTCTTCGATATCTTGATAATCGAAGTAGGTGTCAAGAGCTCTGATCCAATCTAACATCTCTTCTGCATCCAGACTTCCTTCATAGACTAGGATGTCCATTTTTGTCTTTGAACTCATCTGAGCGATAGCTTTAATTAACCGCTCATTGGCTGCATCTTCAGCTGCAACTTCTCCCTGCTGTTCGGCTTCAACTTCGCCTTCGGAGTCACTTAGATCTCCAGCATTTGTTGTGCGTCTCTACGCTGCTTCCATATCTTCTAATCTCACTCTGAGATCGCATATCTGCCTTTCCATCTCTGGATTCCCTGTCAGCCTACCTCTTCTTCGCACATCCCTATACTCTGGATCAGGCGATTGCCTTTCTCTTCGGGGCGGCATGTCGAATTCCTCTTTCTCCCTCTGTCTGAAGTATACAAATAGAGACTAGCTCTGATACCACTTGACGTAGATGCCTCACCCGCGCACGTCCGCTTCCTCCAGGACCTTCTCTTTCCTCGGCCCGAAGAGCTGAATGGCTCTTCAACTCCCTATCGAAAGTTCTCGGCACCCACAGGATGCTCTACTAACGATCTCCCTTGGGTCTATCGAGAAATCGGGGCTTGCTAGATCTTGAGTCCTTGATACAACGGAATTGAGTCTCACCAATCTCCGAATCCCGATGGTCTCTCACCCATGGCTTCTTTACTCCTTCCACTAACTCCTTTTCCACACGACCTGTCGGCCCACGGGACCAATCCCCTTTCCTCTACCGGAACTTCGGAGTTCGTGGATTTGCAATGCGAAGGATTCACGTCCCTGGGATCTTCGATCCCCGATCTTCGATGCCACCTGTCCCCCCCTTTACTGTGCTTTGGGGCCCACACGCTAGTTAATGGTTGTTGTGATATCGCCTCTCGCGACCTCGTAAACCTTGACACAAAAATTGGTGGCTCCAACTCGCGAACCTCCGAGCTCACGATATGCCGATGCCACCTGCCCTCCACTTGGCACTATGGTTGCGTGGTTATCATGTTTCGGAGTTTCGAAACTCCTCTTGCAACGATTCTCACGACACCGAGAACCCCGAAATGCTGAATCTCGACTCTTCCAGATCCTTGGACACGCGTCTTGCAGATCAACGGCTCCTACTGTGTTGGGAAATCGCAAATCGCGATGTCTACATACAAGGCCCCTGTCTCTGGAAACCCGATGCTCCGATCCACGATCCTTGGGATCTCTTGCCACGTGTCCCCGCTGAAATCAATGGTTGAGGCTCCTTCGGGAAATCGTGGATCGTGATTTCTTTCTATAAGAGTTCCACGACCATAGAAAACCCGATATCCCGAACCCCGAATCTCCGGGATCTTCTCTGCTCCTCCAGGCTTAAACCCTATGCAACTTTCCCGAGATCTAATGGCCTATGGGATTTCGTTGTTTTCTTCGACGAATCCTAGCCATCGATTCCTCCTCCTTTGGAGATTTCTCGAAAATGGCTAAGTATTCCTTCTCGCACTTTGTCCTTCAAAGCCTGCGCTTGTAGCTCCTGCTTGAACCTTCCTCTGCATAAAACTCCTGTGCTCTACTTTCGACAATATCCTGGAAGTGCTTAACCTCCTAGGATTTTCCACTCTGACTCCTTCAGAGGGATTTGCGCACACTACTTGCGCTCGGCATTCCACACTTCCCAGGTGTTGAATCCTTCAAACTCTGCGCAACTCCTGCGGCAGCAGTCTTTAGCTTCCTTTTCTCAGATTAGCAACTGAGACTTCTTCTTCCGCCTGTGCACTCTCTGCACGGCTTCAACAACCAACTCTCAACCCTAGACAAGTAAGATCAAAAGTTAAACTATCGAGCCCTCATCAACGCACTCCTTGTGGATGAATTCAACTGCACTCTTTGCAGGAATCTCCTGGCTCAGACAGAGAAAAAATTGAAACTTATTCTCTCCTCTCAGACTTCAGTTTAAACCCTGAAATCACATGCACAGCATAATCAAAGCAAATGCATAACCAGAAAAACAAGCATTCATGAGCACATAAACAATCTACACAGAGAAACACCACCAGCCATGAACTTGAATCAGAACTTTCTTCTATTAATTCAAATGTTTGTACATGGGTGTTCTTCACAGTTTTCTCTATTTGCTCTTCTCTTCTGAATGCTGCTTATGGCTAATGGTACAATGGTACAATGAGGGTGTCTATATCCGTTTTCCCTCTCGGACTCTAAAACTGTCTAATCTGAAATAAAAATCTTATCTACCTGCATTAACTATCTTAAATGCCTCATCTACCTAAGGACGAGAGCTTAAAGGCTCAAGGTCCATTACAATCTACAAAGTGCGCTTCATTAAATCCAACATTAATGTTTGCGCAACAATATCAAGGTGTTTTCAAAATTTGTGTTGGCGTTGTCCAGCTGTCTTTCCGCTTCCGCGTTGGCTCGCTTACTAAGTTGGCGATGCTCTTGCATCACAAACATTATTAATTTCTGGTAAATTTCTATAGTCTGCAACTACGCCTCTCATTTTGTATATCGTGGAACAGTCGGTGCTATTTGTAGACCACAGAACATCAGACACCCAATTTTCAGCGCACCAGCCTGAGAACCCGCGATATAAAAACTGCGTACGTATGCAATGAGGGCTACAAATTTCGTATCTATAAAACTAAAAATCTACTTTATACAAATGCATATTTCGTATGTATAATTTATTTACTAAATATCTACTTTATACAAATACATTGTTAGTATGTATAATTTTTTTACTAAATATCTACTTTATACAAATACATATTTTGTATGTATAATTTATTTATTTCTGATGACTTTCTATGTCCTAGTCTTAAAAATAACCAATTCGGTAATGCTAAATTTTTTGTGTTCAACAACCATTCAAACATTGATAATTTTTTATATTTTTTCAAGAAGAACTAATTCGGGAATACTATGTTCTGTACGCAAACCACGTGTATTTCAACTTTCTAGCCACCTGCCTGTCCTAGGTAACATTTACTCTCATACCAACCTGGCAGGGACTACGCTACCGTGCAGCACTTGTTAATCTATAGAATTTCGTGACCTTTAACAATTCAGTGATTCCACGGAAAGTAATCATAGATCTTTAGTAGGCTAGAAAATGAAAATGATAATGATGAACTCAACTTCTAAATTAATGATCCATAATTTCTTATAAATTGAATTAACGAGTTATTCATAATTTATTAATTTGAAATTTATAAATTGTTGTGTTTTTTATAGACTTTAATTATATTTATTTCTTTTGAATTTATTGTGTTTAATAATTATTATAAATATTTTTCCTATTTTTAGGTATCTCTCAACTTTTATGAAATTATAAGCTTTTTTTTATTAAATTATAAGTTTTTTTGAGGGGTTAGATGTTGGTTTACATGCTATTGATATTAATTTAGGGTTTACAATAATAACCAACCAAATTTTACTCTAAACTTTGTTATGAGTTATTTTAAATTTAAAAATAAAAATGGCTACATATGAATTGTAATATATAAAAACTTTTCCATAATTTTTTTCGGCCAAAAAAAATCTCAATTATATTAATAAATATAATATGTTTTCACATCAAAATACAATGGCAAAGAGATATTGCTGACAGATATATTTCGTCGGGCAATTGGTCTACAAGCCAAGAGAGTTGGCGAGAGATCAAATCCATGAAAGAGGAGTACATTGAAAATATTGCTACATACCATTTGCTCTAAGAAAATTTTAGAAATGTTGGAATGTTATGACAAAACTGAGAAGTCTTCAATCCTAGAAAATTTTGATAGAATGTGTGGGTCCTTTATGGCCATCCAACCAATGGTTATAAAAAAGTAGTCATGCTTCTCCTTGAAGAGTTGTCTTTGACAGCAGGTCCACTTTTATGTTGTACTCTCAGAATGAGTGTGAGAAAGATAGTTTCTTGAAGTAGCGGAAAAGTGATCTGATTCTATCTTTCCAGGCCAAGAGGGTGATGATATTTAGCTTGCCTTGGTGATTTAGCCAGTCGATAATAACTCTGGAGTCTCCAATCAAGTGAAGGTTTTCAATGTGAAGCCTGGAAGTCAAGTGAAGAGAGGCCCAGGCACCCATAAGTTTTGCCCTTATGTTGATGCCTAGGCCACAGCAGAGTCCATCTAAAAATTGAGTTTGTACCGAACTTGAACACTCCACTTGCACCACACAAAGATCTATTTTACCGAGCTACGTCATCAAACCATATCATCAAAGAATCATTTGTGAAAAGTGGCTTGACTAAAAAAAAACTTTTCCATAACTTATTTATTCCTCCCCTTTGTTTATTAATTTTTCTTAAAAGTAACATACTTTAAATGTTAATGGCTACACATGTATTGCAATATATAAAAAAAAATTCATAACTTATTTATTCCTTCCTTGTGTTTATTGATTTTTCTTAAAAGTAACATACTTTAAATGTTAAATGTTGATGGTTACACATGTATTGTAATATATAAAACTTTTCCATAACTTGTTCATTCCTTCCATGTGTTTTTTTTTTGGTTGATTTCACTTGAGTTCGACATAACTTGTTTATTCCTTCCGTGTGTTTTTTTGGTTGATTTCACTTGAGTTCGACATGAGAAGTTGATTTTGGAGTAAATAAAGTTGATTTGATGTTACAAAAGATGAGATTTTATTGAGTTTGTTATTGATTTTTCTTAAAAGTAACATACTTTAAATGTTAGTGTTTTTTGTTGATTTCATTTGAGTTCGACATGAGAAGTTGATTTTGGAGTAAATAAAGTTGATTTGATGTTACAAAAAATGATATTTTATTGAGTTTGATATTAGAAGTCGATTTTGGAGGTATTAAAGTTGATTTGACGTTATTAAAGATGAGATTTTATTGAATAAAGATTTCATTTAAATATTTATATTAAAATTTATATAATGTTTTATTGAGATAAAAAAAATTATTAGGGAAGAACTATCCTTTCAAGAGTGGGATGTTGTTATTAAGATTATGCAGGACTTCGTGTGATGGTGTTATCAGGATTGTGTGAAACTCAATTGAGTCTAGACATTCCATGAAATAGTTTTTTCCTCACAAATGGCTCCCACCTTCAACCCCTCTCATGAAGTTTGAACTTGTGACCTAATGAGAGTTAAACCCCACACAAACTAGTTAATCTACATCAAATGATAAAAACTTGTACTTGCTATAAAATATAATATCAACATAATATATAAAAAAATCTAAAACGTTAGTGTTAAACAACTGTAATGTTGACACTTTCTTAAAGTGAAAGATTTTTAAAAATAGAAATTGAAAATTTAATGCCATAACTTATATGAGGCCAAAAAAAAATTAAAACATCACTAAATACTTCTAACATTGTAACATTATTAAAATATAAAATATGAATTAAAAGCCACAATTTTTTTTTATGTAAAAAATAATTGAATAATTAGTTACTTGAATGTTTTAGTGCAATAATATTAGTTTGTTATTTTTAAGTTGGAATTTGTTGCTTTGCCATAATTTATCTTGTTGTTAGATGATATTCATGAAACATACTTATTATTTAGAAATTGATTAATTTAATAATATTTTAATTTTTTAATTGTAATGTATGACATATGATTGTATTGGTACATTTTTTAAGGTGGTAAAATCTATCGTAATTTAATTGTTAATTGTAATGAGGACAATTATAATTGGTTGCGATCTATAAATGCAGGTTGATTTGTCATCTTATTCAAGCATGACACCTAAAATAAATCATTGATGGTTTGTAAGGGAGCATATTTTCACTCATGCTAGATGTCTCTAGGTTTTGGGTTGTTAACATGTTTCCTTATATCCGAGGAATATGAACTCTTAACTAATCAAAAATAGTTTTAAATCTTAGTATAATACTAAAAAATGGTTTCAGCATAGATAGTATTTACAAGAAAGTTAATATCATGTATAGTCATTATTGAGACCATATACTTTAGTGTTGTTCAATTTTAATCCTTTATATAAAAACAAATACTTTCTGATAATAATTTATCCACAAAATTAACTTAATAATAAATAAATTATATATCTATAATCATTGTATAATAATTAATTTACAAATAAGTAAGTTAAATACATGAATTATTAGTCCCTGTCGTAGGCATTAAGGGACTATAGCGATCAATAAATTGTTGACCTGGTATTAGATTGTGCATTGACCAGAAATATTTCCATATTGTGTATTGTTGGAACAAGGGAAGTGAAAACATCGATTTTTATATAATAAAAAGTATCATGTTTGTCAAGATCTGATTAGACAACGAATTGAAGGTCTTATTGTTGCCTTCGTTATTCTCAATGTTAAATATGTTGGCATATCCAAAGTATTTGGTAGTATATGGTCTTTTTGAATCATATATTTTATTATGCATTGGTCGAAGGTGGATTAATGCTAGCATTAGTTCGAATGTTTCCCTTAGCATTTTTTGTTGGGTAGAATACATTCTCTACCATATTGCTATGTGTGATTTTTTCTTTATTGTTGCGTGCTTCGAGAGAACAGGCCTGCCACGCTGCATATTTTCTTAAATGCTTGCACAAGCCTACGCCCTTCAAGGGTCCTGACAATCTTAATTGTTTACCTAACAGCTCTGGCAGTCTTAAATGTTTATTGTACATATGTGTTGCAATACAGTTTCGTTCATGCTCGGCATCGTTGCTCGAGTGCTTGATCCTTGTTTGTTTTTTCACTCCATGATTATGTTTCTTGTTGGATTCAACTTTGCAAAGTTGAGGTCCTGCACTTGCAGTTTGAGCTCTTCGTGGTTGTTTACTGGTTTGTTGTTCTTCAACTTTGCAAGTTGTTGGACCTGTTCTTACGGTTTGCAGTTTTTTTGGGGCTGAGCTCTTGTCATCCTTTGTTGACAAGTAAGTTTCCTTGTTCTTGTTGTTTTCCAGTGATGGGAGTTCCTGCCTCCAAATTATGTTGCAGAACATATTTGTTTGTGCTCTTAGTTTTTGTTCCTGGAAACCATGCGTCTTCATATGCCGGCTGTCGCATCCACGGATTTTCTGAAAATTGCAATGTAGAGGGATTTACGAAAAGTAGTTGGGAGCTATCAGAAGAGGGAACCATCGGGCAGGGTGTAGACGTAGGGTATGCTTTTATTCTATGGGTCGGAAAACTGCGTCTACATGTTCTCTTTCTGCTGAGTAAAGTTATGATTTTATTTATTTGCATTCTTTCTTCTATTTGGTTCAGTTTCCAGTGTTGGTCTGTTTTCTTCTCATCCGGTATGGGGAATAGGGGGGATTCAAGTTGAGAAGAAGAAGGTTGAAAGATACATATGGGGATTGGTGCGCTATTTTGCTTTCCTTTTTATTTTGCTACCTTTTATTTTTTTCCCCTGCTTTTCTCTGTTTTGATAGAAACTGAAAGTATGTAGCAAACAGCTTGAAAATGACAGTTGAAGAGATGAAATAAGTAATAGATGTTGAGTTGTATGAAATAGATACATAGTCCATTATACATGATAGCATTGACGTGGTTTTTCATAGCAATGGGATTCTTAGTTTGGATGCATTCTCGTATACTGTTGGGGATTTCCTTTTCGATACATTCCAGGTTCTATTGTATTTCTGGTATTCGTCGACCGAACTGCGCAATGGATTGATAGATTATTTCTTGACATGTTTTAAAAATGGTGATGTTGAGGCTTTGCAGTCCTATCAATATGAACTAGAATCTAATTTTCTTCGGCAGTTGCATGGAATACCTGATGTCGCTACGTATTTTTCAAAGATGTGGTTGTCTGCATCTCCAGTTCTTCCTACACAGCAGAGGGGACTTTGGGGAGATACATTTTGTATACAGTGGCTATCTAACTGGCAGAATATATCAGTTTGCATATGGTCATTGACAAGAAAAACAAGATATCTACTATTCAACAGAACTGCATCTGACAATCTATATTGCATCTTGTTCCATGATGTCAATGCCCTCAGTGGCCATTATGAACCACTGTTGTATAGAAAAATGTCCATATGCAATATAGAAGTTCCTCGTATTTACTTGTCTGTTATTTGCAAAGACCTTCAATTGCAATGGAAACTAATTTTGCATGGCATAGATTGCCATGGTTTACAGCTGGCAACAAATGTTGTGTCTTGCTATGGAGATAGTTTGTTCAATGCAATTTTTTGTTTGGTGGCAACGGAGTTCGATGTTCAGTCGCTGTGGATTTATACTATACAGTCCTTTTGCAATGCAATTATAGGTGACAGCCAACAGGCTTTTAGGTGCTTGCATCAGCACCTTTGCCCATATCTCGTAGAAAATATGTTGGCAATTGGAATTTGGCAGGAATGCCTTGTGAACATGGCACTTCCATATGAAAAGGGGAATATGGAGGGTTGAAGATTCTATTTGCAATGGTTGTATATGATATTCAAGGTGAATATCCAGGTCTGGTCGCCCTTACCAGATGGCACTGTCCATTTCGGGGTTACCGATTTAAATCACGATCGAACGATTGACATCCTCTCGTTGAAAACAGATACAACACATATCCATTATGAACCTTTGCTTGGAGATATCGGTAGTTCAGGGTTAACTATCCATGCCACCCAAACGACATCAATCTGCATACATGTGGAATGTTTTTTAGTGAAAATGAGACTCCTCCCAGTATGATATGGGCAAACAGGGCTTGAACAAAAAAAACATGTGTAAAATTCATGACAGTTGTGATGAGGCCATAGAGGGCTTAAACAAAAAACGTAGAGTAAGTTATCACAATTTGAAAAAAACTATTCGTCAAATTTGCCCGACTTGTGATAAGGCCATAGAGGCCTTGAACAAAAAACGTAAAGTAATTTCTGAGAAGCTGGGTGAGAGTGAAATTCATCCCAATTGCCACCAGCTCATCCTGCCCTTGGGCAAGAAACCTAGAGTAAGTTACCAAAACTTGAAAAAGGTCATGTGCGAGAGAAAAAAATACATTGCTACACTTCCTTTTAGAGAGAAACTCACATATCACAATGCAAAGAAATTTTCTCGTGTAGAACAAAACATAAACAGGTGCGATCGCATATCCCAGAATAGTCATGCAATTGTGTCAGTTCATGGTCTACAAGCAACACCATATAGTAGTATCAATGAAAACTAGGAAACTGTTTGTACCCATACTTCCCTATGAAAGAAAAATGCAAGACAGACCTACATGAAACAAATGAAAGACACTCCTTCCATTGCATGTGCAATTTGTGAACAATTGAATATTTCAAAAAACAATAAGTCTTTCACACTTGATTTACAAGCAGAATACCTTCGGTTGACAATGCACGATAAACCATTTTCCAGTGGGAAAGTTTGTCTTCCATGCAAACAATCGGTTGAAAATGGAAAACTGCCACAGTTTGCAACCCTTGAGCGAATAAGATGTAATACACCACTAGCAGATGTAAGTGCACTTACGGAACTTGAGGAGAGACTTGTGTCTCTACGAATTTCATTTGCTCAAATCAAACCTTGGGGCTATAAACAACCCCAGATGGGCTTAATAGGGTCAATTATTAATGTGCATGTTCAGTTAGATGTTGTGCAAAAAGTGTTGCCACAATTCATTAACAATATAATTACAATCATTGTGGCTCTGAAAAGACACTTGCAATACAAAAATGTGTATCAGACAGGAAAAGTATGTGTGCATGTTGTTATGAAAGCATTAAAGGAATTATGTTCCAGGGCCCTGTACAAAGTAGAGAACATTTGTATAAATGGCAACTGGAACAGTGTTCTCGCAAAAGAACATGCCAACTCTGCAGACACTCTCGAAAATCCTAGTGATTTTGATACAGGTGATGAATCGAGAATGAAACACCTACTAAAAAATTGGAGCATGGATTCACTGATTCACACTGCTTTCATGACTTGCAAGACAAAATTGTCGAAATTGCACCCAGTGAAGGGCAACGTCCACTTGGAATATTCAAGGACAATTTTGTTGAGAAAATGAACTTTCCAACACTCTTCTATGGAGATCCACGTGGCATTGATATTACAGAACGATTCAGTTATCATAAAATAGTCCGATGGGAGCTGATAAATTCAAGTGGTTGCTTCTCCTGTCACATAACAAATTTGTTTTTCAAAACAATGTGCATAATAATAGAGCAAGTTTTGTCCTACATGTGGATTTCAATAAGAAAAGTCCAATTACAAGGAAGAAAGTTGTTGGCCAAGGATGTGAAGTACAAAGTAAACCTAGAAAAAATTCTGAAATATGATATTGGATACATAGATTTCAAGAACATCCGCAAATCTCCTGACTATTTGCAAAAAAACAAAAAAAATATTTTTGCAATGATCCGGCAATTGGGTCTGCCAACATTTTTCATCACAATTACAAGTGCAGAGCATTGTTGGGATCCATTGGTGGCTGTCATATCTGACCTGCATAGAAATAGGAAACGTAAAAAAGAAACCGATACACTATAAAATAACAACATTGACTACCTCATAAGAAAAGACCCAGTGACATGTACTCGATACTATAGACATAGAATAAATGCTTTGAGACAATTGATATGCCATGATGAAACGATTTTCGGAAAAATATCGGACTACTTTTTTGTGACTGAATTCCAGAATAGGGGAATGAACATGACCATGCATTGTTGTGGATAGAGGGTGCACCGGTCTATGGAGCTTATAACAATTCAGAGATCGAACAATTTGTGGATAAATACATAACATGCAACACAGATCATTTGGATCCAGAACTTGCGAAAGTCCATAGACATTATCATACAAGGAGTTGTAGAAAACGAAAAAACTCGCATGGCAGATACAACTTTCCCATGCCGCCAATGAGAGCTACAAGAATCATAGAGCCAGTTATTTTAGAGAACAATGTTGTTATTGAGAAATCTAAATCCTTGTTTTCATTTCTAGAATAAGGAGGATTTGAAGAAATGATGAGCTTTGATGCCTTCTTGACACAGGTAAATCTATCAGAAGATGAGTACATACAAGCCATACAATGTACACTTAGGCAACCAACACTTTTCCTTAAACGAAAACTCTCCCATATTTGGAACAACATTTTCTCCAAGGACATGCCAATTATGTGGAAATCAAATATAGATGCGTAGTACGTGTTGAATGCATATGCTGCAGCATCGTACTGTACCTCGTATATGACAAAGATTGGCAAATCTATGACAAGTGCATTCATAAAAATAAGGAAAGAACATGAAAGAAGTCATATTGATTCGATACAAATGATACGGACACTTGGAAATACATTGCTTAATCTTCAACAAATGTCTTCTCAATGAGCAGTTCACATTGCCCTTTCCTTGCCCCTCACTTGTAGTTCAAGAAAATGTGTCTTCATAAACACATCTCCACCTGAAAAACACGCATTTGTGCTTAAACCACCGGTTTTGCTACAACAAGAGCCTGACAATTCAGAAGACGTGGTATGTCACTCTATTATTGATTATTGCATCCAGCATCCATCTCCTATTAGGCATATCTGCTTAGCAGAATTCGTATCACATTACAAAAAAAATGGTACACCCATATCAAAAAGAAAAAAACCCTCTATGATACGGTTTGTCAAATACAATAAACATTGTGACTATAAAAACTAGTGTAGAGAAAAATTGTTGTTGTACGTTCCGTTCGATGAAAACGAAGAGACACTAATACATAACTTCTCTACATGGGAGGCTGCGTATGTTGCGTTTGAGACTATAGTGCACATCAATGAAGCTAGATTTACCTACAATGTTAATCCAACATGGGGCAATCTAGAAGTTTCACTTAATGACCTAGAAAACCTTGGCGATCATGATGAGACATTCAGAAACCCAAAAACAACCAGAACTCTTTCTGAGTCCTATGACTTACAAGTGGATTTGCCTCGTCCTCCAACGGTTGGAAGTGAAAAACGTATTAATCTTGGTTTCCAAGTTACAAAACATCCTTTCCTAATTGAAAATAATGAATACCACGGAATAAGACATATGTTGAATCGTGAACAACAAACAATTCTAAAGGACATTGCTCTTAAAAAACACTTGAACATGAACAATCATGTGCACATGTTCCTTACAAGCGGAGCAGGAATAGGCAATACATTCACAGCAAAATCATTGTTCCAAATGCTTATACGAATCTATGATTCAAACAATTCCTCTGATCCTATGAAACCAAAGGGCCTAATAGTTGCATACACAGGAAAAGCTACATACAATGATGGTGGAACAACGGTCCACTCTGCATTTTTAATGCATTTTAACAAGTCATGGTTTCTTCCACTTAGAAAGGAAATGTTGGATACATTATCTAAGCTTTATGAGGAACTCCAACTTGTATTTATAGATGAAGCATCTTTGATTGGGAGTCGGTTCTTGTATTCCATTGACAACCGAATAAGAAGCATAAAACATGTGCAGACAAAATACTTTGGAAACATTGACATGATATTTTGTGGGGATCTTTACTAGGCACAGCCCATCCAAGATTCTTTGATATTTGAACAACCTATCGTTAACATGGAAAAAATCACCTATGACTTCTGGAGAGATAATATTAAATTCTTTGAGTTGCATACTACAATGTGCCAGACAGATGAAACATTCATTGCAATTCTAAATAGAATGCGCACAAACAGCCAAACATATGATGACTTGACCTATATCAATTTGAGGTGCTTACGGTCTGCACCAACAGACCCAACGTTCCCTTACCTGTTCTACAGAAATAAGGATGTTGCAAAGCATAACAACCACATGTTGTCGCTCATGCCTGGCGATGATATCATCATCAATTCGATTGACCTGGAAGAGGACAACCATGGAAATGTGCCACTTCATGAACATTCAGTCACTTTACCTTTGCAACTTGTACTGAAATTAGAAATGCTAGTTGAAATATATTCCTCTAACTATGATTCACAGGATGGCTTGGTGAATGGTGCAGATGGAATACTGAAAGGCTATAAGAAGATAGAAAAAAGTGGATTTCCTTTGGATTAAGTTCCATGAACTGCATATAGGAAAGCGACAAGCAAGCAAGTTGTCTCATCTATATAATTCAAACACTGGAAGCGATTGGACACCTATTTTGTGAATATCAAAGCCAGTATCGACATCAGCAAAGACAGGTCGATTGAAGATTTGAAAACAGTTTTTCATTAAACTTGCATGTGCACGTATAGTCCACAGATCACAAGGACTAACACTTGATAATTTTGCATTTCAGCTTGCTGGAATTTGAATACATGGACTTGTATACACAGCATTGTCCTGTGTCAGAAGCATAGACTCTTTGTATTTACTAAGTCCTCTCACAAAAGATAACTTCAAAGTGAAACAGAAAGTTGATATTGAGATGGAACGACTCAAGACCACCGCAAAATGGCAATTGCATTATGATTACCAATCCATACAAACAAATTCATCTGTATCAATTCTCTCGCTTAACACACGCAACTTAAATGCACACATGGATGATATACTGAATGACTATGATTTAATGCAATCTGATATTCTGTGCATGCAGGAAACACACATGGCATTATGCATGCAGAACAAACAATTCCCAAATCACAATTGCATATCAAGTTACATTACACATGGGATGATGACACTGGTGAAAAAATGTGTACCAATTTTGGACCATATACATATCGAAGAAAAGAATGTTGAACTGGTGCTTGCAAAAAAAATTCCCATGAAACAGAAGTTGCAATACTGAATCTATATGTTGCTCCCCATGCAGCATTCTCCAACATAGTACATGTTTCTTTTTTGTTTGTTAATTTGTCCAGACCTTCTTGGCAGCAGGATTAACCTTTGGCTTGAGAAACCGTGACTCGGGGGCATCTAAGCAGTCAAAGTCACCCAGGGATCGCACTCGGCCTAAGCTACACCAACCCTTAACATGGTTGGATATTTTGTCCCCACAGGTTTTGAACTGGTGACTTTTCAACACAGAGTGGCTTAACAACACACTTCTTCATCGACTGTCCTACACCTCGGGGACAACATAGTACATGTTATTTCCAATGCATTTGGCCATTTCCATCTCAACGAACCCATTGTACTTGTAGGAGACTTCAATATTGACATGCTACAAAATACTGGCAGAACAAAATAATTGGAAAACTACATGTGAAAATACAGTCTCTGCTTTCTTTTGAACAACACAAGCCATCTACAAAACGCACTTATTGACCATGTCTGTTCCAATGTTCCCATTCCTCAATACAATATATTTGTCTTAGACATATATTGATCTGATCACGATACAATTGGTATTGCACTTGACTTATGAAATATACATCAAACTTATTGCAAACTCATATTTCTATGTTTCAAAGCATATATGTATCCCTCATTTCTACAAATATTGTTCTGGTGAGCATACAGACTGTGTTCTGCTCGAATTATAAAATATACATTGTGCAAAAAAAAAAAAAGGTATATCCTCCCAAAAACTATTTGTGACTCTATTCATCTTATTCTATTTTTTTTATATATATGTACATAGTAATTGCATTTTTCTTAACATCTGAACTTATGTTCATATCCCTTTTGTTTTGTACTTTTGTCGATAGAAACATAGAGGAAAACTAGAGGGCGCAAAGAAATCCTACCCAGAGATGTAAAGGAATCCATGCAAAGGTGCATTCTTTTTATGTCTGTGTTCCATAGTAAACAGTTTTTCGTTTACTTTCTCTGTATTTGTCAAACTTGTTTGCAGGTTTTTTTCTTTTTTCTTTTGTTTTTTTTTTTTTTTGTTCTTAAGCGTCGAGAGGCCACTACGCTACATGTCTGCCATCTAGCATAAATGCAATGTTGATCCAGCCAGCCCGCAATTCCACTTGTCAATATATATATCGTCCAACTATCATTGCTATTTGCAGGACACGGAACATTAGAGGCACAATGTATAGCCTACAAGTGTGCGATCCAAATAAGTGACTAAGTATGGAATAAGGGATCTATGCATATTTGGCATGTAGTGCTCGTTTCTGGGAGCCCGCCAGCCCTAGAGTCTGCCAATTTGGATATTACGGAAATGAATAGAAGTAGAATGTACAGTCGGCCAGCTCACAAATTCGCTTGTCAATTGACAAATGTTGAGCCAACCAGCCCGCAAATCCGCTTGTCAATTTATTATCATAAGCAATTTGCTAGGCACCGAACAATAGAGGCTTGTTTTTAACCTCGCCAGCTCAACAATTCATGATCCAGAAACTGTACATGGTCCATAAAATCTCAGCCACCCCGCAAGTCTGCTTGTCAATTTGTATATCGTGGAACTGTATGTCCTATTTGTAGAACACGGAACAATAGAGGCCTATTTTTTGACCCCTCCTGCCTGAGAACCCGCAAGTATGGAATGCAATATCAGTACATGATATATAAAATCTCATGTCCATACTTTATAAAGGTACATATTTAGTTTTACCTCGTTTCTACACACACAGATCTGGTAACCACAAAGTTGGTGTTGCACATGAATTATGAAATGTGCACTAGGTCAAACGAAGCCCTTTACTTTGCTTAGTCAATTTTTACCGCGCCAGCCCGAGAACCCAATTTCTATATGGCGGAAATCAGACCAATGTACAGCCTGCAAGTATGTATTGCTCGTTTGTGGGAGCACACCACGCCTGGAATAGAATGTTGAGTTGGTCAGCCCGCAAATCCGCTTGTCAATTTATTATCATAACCTATTTGTAAGGCATTGAACAATAGAGCCCCATTTTTTACCCCGCCAGCCTGAGAACCCGTGATCCAGAAACTGTGGATGGTCTATAAAATGTCAGCCACCACGCAAGTTCGCTTGTCAATTTGTATATCGCGGAACTATGTGTGCTATTTGTAGAACACCAAACAATAGAGGCCTTCTTTTCATCCCGCCCGCCCGACAACCCGCGATCCTAAATCTATAAAATCTCTTGTCCATACTTCATGAAGTACATTTTTAGTTTTTCCTCGTTTCTACACATACTCATCTAGTAACCGCTAAGTTGGTGTTGCACATGAATTATGAAATATGCACTGGCAGTCGGACCGAGCCCTTTGGTTTGCTTAGCTGAACAATTCTGACTCATGCTGACACTCAGCAGTTTCACCATGCACTTTCAGACTTGGCCATTCCTTCCTTGCTTGCTCTTCCCCGTGCCTGTCACCTTCACACGTGTGCATAATAAGAAATAGTGTTTATGTGTGTGTGTGTGTGTGTGTCTTCTTTCTAAATCTTTAATGCTAACAAGTCATCGTCCAGGCAGCGTCTAAGTTGTCATTGATGTGTGCAAGGCTCGAGAAGTTCTGCCATTAATGCAATTTTTACGAAGGCTTTTCTTATCCCTTCCTAGTCTTAATTTCAAATTCCATGGAATGTCATTTGCATGCTGCCAGCTTGCTTCCTTCATAAAAACTCCAATCTCTTCCCACTCTTAATTTCAAATACCATGGAATGTCATTCACATGCCGCCAACTTGGTTCGTTCATGAAAATGCCAATCCTTAAATGTTCTTCGTTGTAACCCCCACCTTCGCACTTCTAAGTATGCAATAATTACGCTTTACTTCTAACAGGTCACCATACAGCACGCATATATATTGTCATTAATGAGGAGATTTTCCATTCGCACGCATTGAAGCAATGTTTCTGGGGCGTTATATCGTCCCCTCCATTTCTTCATTTCAACCAGCGTCTAGACCAAACCAATGTTTTCATAAACTATTGGCAGCAGCTCCACAGCAATTTTGTAGAGATACACTAAACATCTTCCTCACGAGCTACCTATGCAGAAGAAGGGAAAAAGAATTGTAGGGGAGGCGGAGCGGCTCGAAATTTTTAGTGAAAACATGGATCTTGATGCTGATATGGAAAGCATATTTTGCAACCTTGATCAGCCCGGAGACCCAATTGTGCATACTTGCTCAATGGACATGGTTGATACCGAAATTTTTTACGAAGATGAATCCTTCATTTCCAGAGTGTTTCTTTTGAAACCGAATCAAAAAAATTAATCATTGAAAAAAGAGATGTAAAAAATAAGAAAAGAAAACATCGTTCAGAACTTGACCTTGCCAATATGCAGCCGTCGAAAATCTCTCAACTTCACATGGCAACCAGAGATGCTCTTCATGATTCTGTTGCAGTCATTGAAGCCAAAAATGCCAGACTAAAAAATTGGATTAAGGAATTAGAGGAAGCTTTCTTGTCTATGCCATTGCTTGGCAGTTCTTTGGAAATAGCCATGCATGCAACTACGTGCACCCCTACAACAAATCTAAATGGTTCCTCCAGCTTCCTCGCATCCTGTAGAGGATATGTGGAGAAAAATATCAACAAAAGAATGGAATTGATTACTAAGGCCTGGGAAACATCATAGAATATGGATTCCCTGGGGAGCAAGGCACATAAGTTGCTCCTGCTTCTACAGACGGATTTAAAAAATGAAGAAACTTTCTATGTGCACACGGTCATCCATTTTTCCTTTCATGTCAACAACATGCCAGAGACGAGAAGAAGACAACATGATCTCCCATCCAAAAACAGCTCACTCAATTAGAAGCATGCTAGAAAGAGAAAGTGAAGAACTTGTATCTCATCGTCCAATCATGCGAGCAAGCAATATCAAATAAAGAAACATTATTCACAAACCTCACCTGTCAGATACCCACTAAGGAAAATAAAAAAATTCGTCGAATTCTCGAGGATCAGAATGCCCGAAATATCTACGGGGGTCTTAGCATAGGCTAGTTCCTTCCTTGTCCATCTCCATGTGATCGTGGGTCACGACCACAGGCCGAACAAGTATGGATTTCTTTCTCTCTTTGCAACTAAGCACTACCAAAGCGTCGAGTCTTTCGACTCTGCAAACCCCGACACGACGAAGTGTCGAACCCCGACAGGGCTAGCGAGTGCCAGGTTTCCCCTTTGGGGTCTTGTCCACATGACCCTGTCCCGTGTCTATGCGCTTAAGTCGGCCAAGCGCTTATCGATTTTTTGTGAATCGGGGAAATGCGATGCATGACTTCCCTTTGACACTTTTCTCTACTCGCAACCTCGCAGGTTGAAGCGTCGGGCTCTCGTGCTCTTCTTCTCCGAAATCCCGAGACGCGAAAGTCAGAAGTGGTTGAATTCCTCTTCGCACTTCTTGCAACTCGCAACCTCGCGAGTTGGAGCGTCGAGCCTTCGTGCTCCTATCTTGTGAACCTTCGAGACACAAGAAGTCAATAGAGTGTTGACTCCTTTCCAGGCGACTCGTGCCCACCTATCAATCACGCGGGCCCCACCTGATGGATGTGCCATGTGTTCTCACGAGTCTCGGCTCTCGGCACTTCACGACTTCTACGGTCAAAAGTGACCCCTTCCAACCTCTAAACCCTCGAACTCCTGATATACAATATCACCACAGTGTTATGATCCAACAGTCCTCCTATTCCTGGATCCAACAGTTCATATTTTTCTCCTCGCCACTTCGCGCTTCGCGACTTCGTGAGTTGGAGCACCCAACTCTTGCGCTCTCTTCTTGCAAAACCCCGAGATGCGAGATTCCTTGATCTCTGCCACTTGTCCTCCTCAGATGGACAATCTTGATCCTCTCACGACTTCGCTGCTCGCGAGGTCAAAAGACTTCCCTCTATGACTCTCGATGTTCGAATCCCCGATATGGGCGATCTCGCGACACGCGTCCGCTCTCAGACGAACGACTCAAATTTCCTCGGGACTTCGCTACTCGCGAAGTCAAGATGCTCACCTCTGTGAGTCTCGGTGCCCAAATCTCCAAAATGGATGATTTTGCGACACGTGTCCTCCTGCAAATGGACGGCTCAGACTCTTTCGCCCCTTCGGGACTTTCGGGACAAAATTCTCGACCTCCTATCCGCCAATATGCCAAAATGTCGAAATTCTGACACGTCGTCAACCTGGGTCCCACAACGAAACTTCCTGCCTTTTTGGAGTTTCGGACTTCGCGACTTCGTGAATCCTGATGCTAAGCTTTGGGTTCTTCAACCCACGAAACCCCAAAATGCCAAGTTCCGATGCACTTCGCCAATAACTGGCTCACACAAATCCTTTCATCCCTTCGGGACTTCGCCTTTCACGGCCTCGCGAATCTTCAGGCAAGGGTTTTAACCCTTCAACTCGCGAATTCACGAAATGAGATTTCGCGAGTGATCCAACGGTCCTTGTCAGCCCAAATCCTACGGTCTGATTTCTCCCAAACTTAAGACTTGAAAAATAGGCTTACTGTAACTCCCTTACTCCTCTGCAAGATCTGACAACTCTCGGGACTTTGCGAATTCTCCATGGAGAATTCCAACCGTCCAATGCCTCCTTGATGACTCTTGCGAAGCGAACACGGTATTCCTTCGCTGCTATTTCAAGATTTCAAGAGGATCATTCTTCCTCGTATAGGGTTACTAAGACTTACACCTTCAAATCATTTTTCCAGGTTCTTGGTGAGCTTTCTAAGAAGGGTCTCTCTATGGGGAGATCTATCCAGGGTATTAGCTGAGACGGATAAGGGTATAGATTTCCCGAGAATAAAATTGAAGTCTGAATTAATTCAATATGTGTATAAATAGTGATTTATAAAACATAAACCATACGTGGTCTTTCCGTTATAAGCGTGCAACCACCATTTCTAAATCAAGACACTACACAAGCAGTCTTATACGCAAACCATTCATAAAACTGCACAGACTATGAGCATACATGTCAACATATAAATTTCAAGATGCAAGATGTAAAAACACTTATCAGAAATAACACCAGATGTGATTGCAACTGCTGAGAGGGGTGCTCGTTTCCACCCAACCATAGGCTCAGCAACTCCCAACGGATTTACCACTAGCCACCCCCAAGCTGAGACCACGATGCTGCGAGACTGCGTCTCGATTTTCCAATGACCGAGAATGAAGGTTACTCTCATTCTTCTCCGCTATCACTCACTCTATGTTTTTCCAGAGTTCTCTTTCTTCCTTACCTCGCGTCTGCCCCCTTCGCTTCTCCCTAACGCCTTTTTCCTCTTGCGAGGTTGCATGTGGCACGATTTCCCTCGCACTGGTCAGGCCTAACAGCTCTACGGATGGGCGGTTCACCCCCCCCCCATCCCTCATTACTCATGAGGAGCCATCTACCTACCAATCCTGGCGAGTCATTTAATTCGGGGCCAGCGAGCCGCTCTTGGTTCTCTAGGCCAGTGAAGTCCAAATACGGTATTGGTTTCGATGGAAGTTAACGCCACCTTTCCAAGTGCCTTCCACCACCTTTCTTCAGCCATCATGGTCTCTTTTTCATCATATCCCCTCTCAGTAGTCCTGCAACATATATTCATAATATTATTCACATTCATCGACCTTTTTCACAAGGTCCATTCACATCACACATTCACATTTTTGGGTTTGCCACAGTTCTTGGCCAGTATAGTTATTTTTACAAACTGGGGGAAACATGGTGTTACAATTCCCTCCCCCTTAAAGGAACATCATCCTCGATGTTCTTATCTATCAACATGACCTGCATGTACAGAAGTAAACAAAATCGGATATGCCTGTCTCATGGCATCCTCCATTTCCCATGTAGCCTCATCTGGGCCAAAATGTCTCCACTGCACCTTGACCTGTGCAATGGTTTAGTTCCAGAGTGGGGTTTCCTTTATCTCCAATATGCATTGAGGTTCTAGTAGAAATTCTCTCTCTGGTTCCACCTGGATCGCAGACCATTCAATTATATGATTAGCATCATGTACATATTTCTTCAATAATGAAACATGGAAAATATTATGTGCTTTTATTGTGGGAGGAAGTGCTAGCCTATAGGCTACAGGTCCCACTCTATCTAGAACCTCAAAGGGTCCACAATACCAAGGTGCCAACTTGGCACAAGCTCCCATTTTCAAGGAACTCTTCCTGGGCCTAACTCTGAGATATACGTGGTCTCCCATCTTGAACTCTCTTGGAGTTCTCTTTTGGTCGGCATAACTTTTCTGTCGGTTCTGAGCGACTTTCAGGTTTTGTTTTATCTGAGTCACCTGTTGTTCCATTTCTTTCAACATGTCGGGTCCAAAAGAAATCCTGTTTACGGGATTACTCCAGCTAAATGGAGTGTTACATGGTCTACCATAGAGGACTTCGAAGGGACTCATATTTAAGGATGCTTGGTAGCTGTTGTTGTAAGTGAATTCTACCAGTGGCAGGTAGTCTTCCCACTTCTTGGGTTGATGCATTACATGCATCCTTAACATATCTTCTAGTATTTGATTCACTCTTTATGTTTGTCCGTTGGTTTGAGGGTGATAGGTGATGCTAAACAACAACTTGGTCTCTAAACCAGCCATCGGTGATTTCCAAAAGTAGGAAGTAAATTATGTGTCTCTGTCAGACATGATCTCTTTCGGCATACCATGCAGTCTAAATATCTCTTTCATGAATACCTGGGCGATATCGATTGCCTTGCAGGTCGACTTGACGGGGATGAAGTGAGCAGACTTGCTCAATTTATCCACCACCACCATAATGGCATCATTCTATTTGGTTGAGGTTGGTAATCCAGTGATGAAATCCATGGAGATGGTTTCCTATTTCCATTCTTGGATTGGTAAAGGTTGCAATAATCCTACTGGGTGTCGATGTTCTTCTTTAACCTGTTGTCACTCTATGCATTTGGCTAGGTACTCGGCTATGTCTTTCTTCAATTCAGGCCAATAAAATTGTTTCATGGTGGAAGTGATCATTTTCTGGCATCCTGGATGACCTGAGTAGGGTCTTTTATGTAGTTCATCCATAATGAACTTCTTCAAGTCGTCACAATCTGGGATATAAAATCTGCTTCTGTAAGTGAGAAGACCTCCTTCGGTCTTCTGGTAGTCTTCATATTTTACTCCGACGGGTTCTTGTTGTAGGTACATGGTCACGGTCTAGACGAAGGGATATGTTTCTTGTGCATTTCTGATTCTTTCCTTGACATTTGTCTCGCAAGTGCTCACCGCTGCCAGGTGAATTGTTTTCATAATTCTGCTAAGGGCATCGGCCACCCTATTTTCCTTTCCTTTAATGTGTTTGATCTCGAAATCAAACTCACTAAGGAAGGCCATCCACCAAGCTTGTCTAGCATTGAGCTTTGGTTGATCAAACAAGTATCGCAATCCACAGTGATCCGTCATAAGTACAAATTTTCTCCCCAGGAGGTAATGCCTCCACATTTTCAAGGCATGCACTATGGCAGCCAGCTCTAGATCATGGGTCACATAGTTGACTTTGTGCTCATTCAATTTTCAGGATTCATAGCAGATCACGCTTCCTTCCTGCATAAGGACTCCTCCGAGCCCTTCCTTAAAAGCATATGTGCACACGAGGAAGTCAGCTTCCGGATCGACGATTTTTAGCATGGGTGCATGGGTCAGTAGATGTTTCAGGGTTTGAAATCTTTCTTCACATTTCTATGTCCACAGGAATTTCATTCCCTTCTTCTGGAGGGCAGTGATTGGACAACCAATCTTGGAGAATCCTTTTATAAATCTTCTATAGTATCCTGCTAGTCCCATAAAGGATCTGATGTCTGAAACATCCTTTGGGGTAGGCCATTCCATGATAGACCTGATTTTGTCAGGGTCTACCGCTACTCCTTCTTCGGAGAGAACATGGCCTAAGTAATGTATTGGCTTCTGGAAGAATTCACATTTGTTGAATTTGGCATAGAGATGATGTTCTCTTAGCACTTGCAGCACAAGTCTAAGATTCTCTTCATGCTCTTTTCTATTCTTGGAGTAAATTAATATATCGTCAATAAAAACAAGCACAAATTTGTCTAGGAATTTGTTGAGTACATTGTTCATCAAGCACATAAAAGTGGTAGGGGCATTGGTCAACCCAAATGGCACTACCACAAACTCATAGTGACCATACCTCATTCAGAAGGAAGTTTTATGGATGTCTTCACCCTTGATTCGGACTTGATGGTATCCCGACCTCAAATCAATCTTTGAGAAAATAGACGCACCCCCCAATTGATCGAACAGGTCACCGATCTTGGGCAAGGGGTACTTGTTCTTTATGGTTACCTTATTGAGTTGCCTATAATCTATACACAGTCTAAGGGTGTCGTCCTTCTTTTTCACGAACAGGACTAGTGCTCTCCATGGAGACACGCTGGGTCGAATATATCCTTTATCCATCATTTCTTTTAATTGCATCTTGAGTTCAACTAACTCGGGTGTGCTCATCCGGTAGGGTGTCCTAGACACCGTCACTGCTCCTGGTGCAAGTTCTATCGAGAAGTCTATGTCCCTTATCGGAGGTAAACCTGGTACCTCTTCCAGAAACACATCTCTGTATTCTCTTAGGATAGGGTGATCGTCAAGGCTTGGTTTGTCACCTTCGATTGTTTTCAACACCTGTATTGCATATAGGGGACATCCCTTTCGGCAATACTTTCTCATTTGCAGAGCGGATATTTGTCTCACTGAGACAGGTTTTCGGATCCCTTGAAGGGTTATATTTTTCCCTTCTTTACTTACACATTCTAAGGTTTTATGGTAACAGTTCAATCCAGTTTTATGGGTGGCTAGCCAGTCCATACCAATCAGTAGATCATACGATCCCAGGGGTAATAAGTTAAGGGTTGTTTGGGTGGGGAATTCACCCAACATTAATTGGAAGGCTGGTATGACCTCTGCTATCCTCCTTTTGGCGCCAGTGGCTAACTGTACCAACCATGGCTTGGTATGTTTTTGTGGTTGTAGTTTACACTTGTCAACAGCTTTAGGGGCTACATAACTCAAATTTGAACCAGGGTCAATTAAAACAGACACTAGATGGTTGGAAATCATACCTTCTATTTCCACTACTGAAGCTTGGTGGTCGGCTTGGTTATTATCCAAGGCTACATAAATTTGTGGCACACTCCTGGCCACATCATTCACAATAGTAGCTTCCTGTATGTTATAAATTCTCCGACTATTCTGTTGTCGGTGTGGACAGTCTCTCAGGAGATGTTCTTCCCCGCAACCCTAGCATTTCAAAGGTTCTCTCTTTGGGTTATCAATCTTCACTGATATGGGTCCAGAAGTTTTATTTCCGCTCAAGGAGGGAAAATTCTATTGGTGCATACTCCGGGCTGGGAAGCTCATTCTTGGGTTCTTCTTATAGTTCTTAAATCCTGGGGATTTAATTCCCCTTTTCTGAAATCTTGAACTATTCTTATGTTTGCATCCTTCGCGAGGTTCTGCTCGATGCCCAAACTGTTCATGACAATAGGTCACCTTTCGAATAGTGCCTTCTAGAGTCTTTGGCTCATCAAATTCAATTTTGTTCTGATAGTCCTTAGGTAGTCCACTGATGAAGCGTTGCACCTTTTCCTTTTCCGCTTTAATATAAGGTACATACCTCAACAAATCGAGGAATTTGTTGACATATTCTTCTATAGTGAGTTGTCCCAGTTTGAGTTCATAAAACTCTTTAGTCTTTTCGTCGAAATATTTTTCCGACAAATACTTCTTATGGAAGTATTTCTCAAACCGTTTCCAAGACAGGTCCTCTTCGCGAACCCCTTTCACATTCTTAAGGTCTTCCCACCAAATGGAATCCTTTCTGTTCAAGTTGAAGGTGGCCACTCGGGCCTTCATATTTTCTGAAAAGTCATGGACTCTAAAATGCTTCTTTAGTCCAAGTAGCTAGGCCTCTGCTTCCTCTCCCTTCTTTATTTCACCGTCGAAGGAGGGTGGTTTGGCCTTTCTGAATTCTTTGAATTTTCGACCTTTGAAAGACTTTTGCTTCTTTTGTCTTCTTCGGGGATAGGAACTGGTTATGTTGCTAGAAGAGCCCTCTAAATCGCCAGCTTCCTTCTCAGAGGAATCATTCGACGCTTGTCCTTTACCTCTGGGGTGGACCTTTTTCGAGGTGCTCCTCTCAGTGTGGCCACTGATATGACCATGTTTCTAAGTTTTAGGTTCATGCTGCATTTGTCTTTGTAGATCGGATAAACTCTGCAGTAAAACTACGTTAATTTCTGTTTGCTTTTCTTGTTCTTTCATCATCCTTTCATTGTCAGCCTTGCAGCTTTGTAATTTGACCATGAGACTCCTCATAGTCTCGGCTAGATCTGGAGGGGTCCCTGCTGCCCTCCTTTCGTCAGACTCTTTGTCTCTATTGTGGGAGCCTTCTCCCACTTCATGGTGAGTCACCATACTATGCGTTGATAATTTCCCCGCGGTTGATCTTCCACTTGTGTGCAAAAGGAAAAATGTTGGTTGTTAGTCAATATTTATATTTATTTATAACCGGTACATAATTCATATTTTCACATTTACACACACACAATAGGGGTTTTTCATTCTTAACTTTGTATTTTGATTAGGAAGGTTAAGACAAGGGGAGGGGGTTACTCTTTTTAGGAGTGTTCCAAACGGAGCTTCTGCGCAACCCGTTCATGAGCCCATGCAGGCCGAGTGTTGTAACCATGCTCTGATACCAATTTTTCAGATACCCACTAAGGAAAAAAAAAAAAAATCATCGAATTCTCGAGGATCAGAATCCCCGAAATACATACGGGGGTCTTAGCATAGGCTAGTTTCTTCCTTGTCCATCTCCATATGATTGTGGGTCGCGACCACAGGCCGAACAAGTATGGCATTCTTTCGCTCTTCACGACTCAGCACTACCAAAGCGTCAAGTCTTTCGACTCTGCAAACCCCGACAC
This sequence comes from Picea engelmannii, assembly GCA_009831015.1. NCBI lineage: Eukaryota > Viridiplantae > Streptophyta > Pinopsida > Pinales > Pinaceae > Picea > Picea engelmannii. Next base: position 695,729 of record ML777205.1, read on the forward strand.
GGCGAAGCGTCGAACCCCGATAGGGCTAGCGAGTGGCAGGTTTCCCCCTTGGGGTCTTGTCCACATGACCCTGTCCCGTGTCTACATGCTTAATCTGGCCAAGCGCTTATCGATTTTTCATGAATCGGGGAAATGCGATGCATGACTTCCCTTTGACACTTTTCGCTACTCGCAACCTCGCAGGTTGAAGCGTCGGGCTCTTGTGCTCTTCTTCTCCGAAATCCCGAGACGCGAAAGTCAGCAGTGGTTGACTTCCTCTTTGCACTTCTCGCTACTCGCAACCTTGCAAGTTGGAGCGTCAAGCCTTCGTGCTCCTATCTCGCGAACCTCCAAGACATGAGAAGTCAACAGAGTGTTGACTCCTTTCCAGGCGACGCGTGCCCACCTGTCAATCACACGGGCCCCACTTGATGGATGTGCCACGTGTTCTCACGAGTCTCGACTCTCGGCATTTAGCGATTTCTACAGTCGAAAGTGACCCCTTCCAACCTCCAAACCCCCGAACTCCTGATATACAATATCACCACGGAGTTCTGATCCAACGGTCCTCCCGTTCCTGGATCCAACGGTTCAGATTTTTCTCCTCGCCACTTCATGCTTCGCGACTTCGTGAGTTGGAGCACCCAACTCTTGCGCTCTCTTCTTGCAAAACCCCGAGATGCAAGATTTCTTGATATTCGCCACCTGTCCTCCCTAGATGGATGGTCCTGATCCTCTCGCGACTTCCCTGCTCGCGAGGTCGAAAGACTTTCCTCTATCACTCCTGATGTCTGAATCCTCGATATGGGTGATCTCGCGACACGCGTCCACTCTAAGAAAAATGGCTCAGATTTCCTCAGAACTTCTCTACTCGCGAAGTCAAGATGCTCGCCTCTATGAGTCCTGATGCTCGAATCTTCGAAATGGATGATTCTGCGAAAGGCGTCCTCCCGCAGACGGATGGCTCAAACTCTTTCACCCCTTCGAGATGTTCGGGACAAAAGTCTCGACCTCCTATCCGCCGATATGCCGAAATTCCGACACGTCGTCAACGCGGGTCCCACAACGGAACTTCCCACCTTTTTGGAGTTTCGAACTTCGCGAATCCTGATGCTAAGCTTTAGGTTCTTCAACCCATGAAACCCCGAAATGCCGAGTTCTGATGCACTTCACCAATAACTGGCTCACACAAATCCTTTTTCCCCTTCGGGACTTCGCCTTTCGCGGCCTCGCGAATCTTGAGGCAAGGGTTTTAACCCTTCAACTCGCGAATCCATGAAATGAGATTTCACGAGTGATCTAACAGTGCTTGTCGGCCCACATCCTACGGTTAGATTTCTCCCAAGCTTAAGACTTGAAAAATAGGCTTATTGTAACTCCCCTTCTCCTCTGCAAGATCTGATGGCTCTCAGGACTTTCGCGAATTCTCCACGGGGAATTCCAACCGTCCATTGCCTCCTTGATGACTCTTGTGAAGCGAACACAGTATTCTTTAGCTGCTATTTTTGGATTTCAAGAGGATCATTCTTCCTCGCACAGGGTTACTAAGACTTACGCCTTCAAATCCTTTTTCCAGGTTCTTGGTGAGCTTTCTAAAAAAGGTGTCTCTATGGGGAGATCTATCTAGGGTATTACCTGAGACGGATAAGGGTATAGATTTCTTGAGAATAGACTTGAAGTCTGAATTAATTCAATATGCGTATAAATAGCGATTTATAAAACATAAACCATACATGGTCTTTCCATTATAAGCATGCAACCACCATTTCTAAATCAAGACACTACACAGGCAGTCTTATACGCAAACCATTCATAAAACTGCACAGACTATGAGCATACATGTCAGCATATAAATTTCAAGATGCAAGATGTAAAAACACTTATCAGAAATAACACCAGATGTGATTGCAACTGCTGAGAGGGGTACTTGTTTCCACCCAACCGTAGGCTCAGCGACTCCCAACGGATTTACCACTAGCCACCCCCGAGCTGAGACCACGATGTTGCGAGACTGCGTCTTGGTTTKCCAGTGACCGAGAATGAAGGTTACTCTCCTTCTTCTCCGCTATCACTCACTCTATGTTTGTCCAGATTTCTCTTTCTTCCTTCCTTCACGTCTTACCCCTTCGCTTCTCCCTCATGCCTTTTTTCTCTTGCGAGGTTGCGTGTAGCGCGATTTCCCTCACACTGGTCAGGCCTGACGGCTCTACGGATGGTCGGTTCAGCCCCCCCCCCTCCATCCCTCATTTCTCATGAGGAGCCATCTACCTACCAATCCTGGTGAGTCATTTAATTCAGGGCTAGCGAGCCGCTCTTGGTTCTCCGGGCCAATGAAGTCCAAATACGGTATTGGTTTCGGTGGAAGTTAACACCACCTTTCTTCAGCCATCGTGGTCTCTTTTTCAACATATCCCCTCTCATCAGTCCTGCAACATATATTCATAATATTATTCACATTCATCGACCTTTTTCACAAGGTCCATTCACATCACACATTCACATTTTTGGGTTTGCCACAGTTCTTGGCTAGTATAGTTATTTTTACAAACTGGGGGAAACAGGGTGTTACATCACCAAAATAGACTTAGCAGGAAAGAAAAACGGCTTCTAGGATGCCATCTTAATCCTCAACTCGCTGGTGTTAACCAAGCAAGCTTTCGATAAACAAGTTGATAATTTGAAGGCCTTGTCTTTAGAAATTTTTTACAGGATTGTTGAATATCATGAAGAAGAGGTGGACAACTGGCTAGTCCGATATTCGATACAGAATGGAGACATTCATGAAGCTCTGTGTAAACTTTCAATTGATCTAACGGAATTAGAAAATGAATATTTCAGCATTCAAATCTGCAATGACATCAAAGTCGCCCCCTTGCGAAGCTATATTGAAGAGAACTTGAAGTGGGTCACCGATGTAATCCAACAGGAAAATGCATAAATTCTATGTTTATCAATCCAATTATTCAAGTGGGCCGCCCACAAAAATCAGCAGGGAAAAGCATGACCAAGCAAATACCAAAATTACTTATACGTACCATCCCTGTAAGTGTATAGTGATAGTCCTTTCTTTATCAATCCAGTTATTCCAACTTTTCTGAGTAGAAATCTATAGACAAAAACAGATCTTCCCATTTCTACTTTTCAGGTATCACATTCTACCGTGTCCAACTTCTTTCCGCAGTCCTATTTCTTGTACATGTTTTTGTTATGGTCCGCGGGAGCCCCATTCCTAGTCTATATGACAAACGCATTTACATTTCCAGGGATATGTAATAAACTATTATTTTTTTCATATATTCCAAATAAAACTATTCTTTTGTCTCCTTATATATTTATGTGTTCCTAGATTTTTACCTTCAGCTATGTTGAATGTGAACTCATTCTGTTTATTTTATCTCAATTCTCTTTTTTTCTTATGCATTTTTTCTCCGGCCTAGTCATTTTCAAAATAAAGTATGGCATAATTGACTCACTCAAATTTGAGATATCATATTTCACATATATATGTATATGTTTCTTTAAATTTCCAAGAATATGTAACACGTTTCATTTTTTTTTATATAAATGTTATAAAATTATGTTCACTACTTTTTTTGTACTCAAATGTATAGAGAGTATGTCATTTCTCGCATCTTTACCACTTGTCCTTCATACTTTTATCAGAAAGACCCTTAAAATTAAAATAGTCCACAAGTTCGCTCGTCGATTTGTATATCATGGAACTGTGGGTGCTCTTTGTAGGCCATGGAACAACACATGCCCAATTTTCAGCTCGCCAGCTCGACAACCCGCGATCCAAAAATTGCCTAGGTATGGAATCAGGGCTCCGTGCAAGTATGGAATGAGGGCTCTGTGTATGCTCTATAAAATCTCATCCCCATACTTTATAAAAGTACATGTTTCGTATGTATAAAAGTAAATATCTACTTTAAAAAATAACGTTTTTTCCTATGTATAGTTTATGCTCTCCAGGAACCTATAATTTGATACATTTCAATTTCTTCTATCTAGAAGCCCCTGTTTTAAAGAAAACTAATTTGGAAACGCTATTTATTTGGTCCTCTTGTCCATTGCCCTATGTAATAGACATCGGTACTATATTTTTTGTACATTTGTCCACCACCATATGTAAAACCTATGTAGAGATAACTAATTCGTGAATGCTAAAATAGTCTACAAGCCTGCTTCTCAATTTGTATATCACGTAACTCTCGTTACTCTTTGTAGGCCATGGAACAACCGAGGCCCAATTTCCAACCCGCCAGCCCGAGAACCCACGATCCAAAAATTGCCTAAGTATGGAATCAGGCCTCCGTGCAAGTATGGAATAAGGGCTTCATCCTTGCTCTATAAAATCTCATCCCCATACTTTATAAAAGTACATATTTCATATGTATAAAAGTAAATATCTACTTTGAAAAATTATGTATTTGCTATGTATAGTTTATGGTCTCCAGGAACCTATAATTTCATAAATTTCAATTTCTTGTGTCGAGGAGCCCCTGTTTCAAAGAAAACTAATTCGGGAATGCTATTTATTTGGTCCTTTTGTCCACCGCCCTATGTAACAGACATTGGTACTATACTTTTTGCCCTTTTTCCCACAAGCGTATGTAAAACCTATGTAAAGTAAGTTTTGTAAAATTACATAGTCATGAATGCTAATTTTTTATTTTTTTTGCCAACAAACCTATGTAACAGACATCACCACTATTGTTTACAGTTGAAATAGCACGATCTCCACTTGTCAATTTGTATATCGCGAAACTGTGGGTATTCTTTGTAGGCCACGGAACAGAAGAGGCCCAATGCTATATTTTTTGGACACAATGTGCTTAAAATTCTAATAGTCCAGAAGTTCGATTGTCAGTTTGTCTATCGCGGAACTATCGACGCTTTTTGTAGGGCACGGAAGAACAGAAGCCCAAATTTCAGCCAGACATCCCGAGAACCCACCATCCAAAAACTGGCAAAGTATGGAATAAGGGCTCTGCTTTGCAAAATTACATATTCTGTATGTATAAATTAAGTTGTCCAGGAACCTTTCATTTCATAAATTTCAATTTCTATTGTGTCCACGATCCCTTCTTTTAAAGAAAACTAAGTCAGGAATGCTAAATTTTTTTTTGTTTTTTGTCAACAAACCTATGTAATAGACATTGCCACTATTTTTTATAATTCAAATAGTCTGAACTCCGCTTGTCAATTTGTATATCATGGAACTCTGGGTATTCTTTGTAGGCCACAGAACAACAGATGCCCATTTTTCAGCCCGAGAACCCACGATGCAAAAACTAGCTAAGTATGAATTCAAGGCTTCGTGCATACTCTATAAAATGTCATCCCCATACTCTATAAAAGTACATATTTCGTATGTATAAAAGTAAATACCTTTAATTTCATAAATTTCTATTTCTATTGTGTCCACGATCCCTTCTTTTAAAGAAAACTATGTCAGGAACGCTATTTTTTTTTTTTTTGTCAACAAACCTAAACTGCAGAGCAATGATACATACATGGTGTTTTGTCTGAGTTTCCTCCCCATAGTCCAAACTCTGCTTGTCAATTTGTATATCGCAGAACAATGGGTATTCTTTTTAGGCCACGGAACATCAGACGCCCATTTTTCAGCCCGCTGGCCCGAGAACCCGCGATGCAAAAACTGGCTAAGTATGAATTCAGGGCTCCATGCATACTCTATAAAATGTCATCCCCATACTCTATAAAAGTACATATTTCGTATGTATAAAAGTAAATACCTTTCATTTCATAAATTTCAATTTCTATTGTGTCCACAATCCCTTCTTTTAAAGAAAACTAAGTTAGGAACGCTAAAAAAAAAAAAATTTTGTCAACAAACCTATGTAACAGACATTACCACTATTTTTTCTGATTTTTGCCCACGTACCCATGTACATCAACTTCCTACCCACGTGTCTGTACTCCATCGCATTTATTCCCTTTCCCGCGGATGGGGTGCTAGTAGAGCACACATGTCTAACAGAGCAACCAGTACCGATCCTCTATGGCGTCGGCCACATGACAACCATGTGCCACTCCCTCCCATCTACCTCGTGACTTTAAGTTCAAATTGCTCAAGGCAGGGCGCCATTACTCTCAGTGCACCCTGCTCTACCTTCTCATCCTTTCGACGAACCAACACCCTTGTTGGGCCTTTACTCTGCGTGTGCGGCCATTTATGGAACCTCACCGGCTCCTCAGCCTATTTCAATTGCTCTAGCAACTTCAAATGGCTCATTATTTCCTGGTTTTTCTTCTTAGAGCTTGGCCTCCTGCCCAGCTTTTCCCTGCTTTGTTCTTGGTGCACTTTCTCTCTCCCATTGTCCCGGAGATGCCCCGACTACAAGGGAAGTCGAAACGAGGGCCATCTTGGCAGCCAAACCGACCCCACCTAGTCCTCCATCCCCCACCTTCTCCCTCCCTGTTATCCTCCTCCTCTTCGACCACCTCGTCCTCCTCCCTGGCGCAGTCGACTCAAATTCTCGCTTCTCCCCTGCCCCTTGTTGCGTTCCTTGCCAACAGAATGGAGGGGTTGGATTGCTCAGGGGCCTCACTGGACTACAACCCAGGACCTTTAGGCAATTCGGCATATGTTTCACACCTAGGCCCTTTGGCTCCTCCCAACTCTTTGGCCACCCAATCGCTTCAGGACCAACCTCACGATGCCCAATTTCAGATTGATGGTCCGGAAGGCAGTTAAAATTCACGACGGAAACCCCAATCTCGAGTCGGTTCCAACGCTGACCCAAAATGCGAGTGGCAAACAGACCTTGCACTGGTGAAGAGCCTGGTATTCGACCTGCGTCGGGACATGGATGACCTCTGGTTCCACCTAGAGACCCTAGACGACAAAGCCTCTCAACTCCTACAGTTTCTCTCTACGTTACAGGGTGCTCATCACCTCCCAGCAGAGGCAACCCAAGCAGAAACAACCCAACCAGCAACAACCTCTGCACCAGTGTTGGCACTGGAAAATTTGGTCCACGCAGAGGCAGACTGCAAGGAGCAGAGGCTTCCATCATGCCCGGAGGACGTCCAAAAGGAAGAGCACGTGCCATCACAGATCGAGGACACCATGCAACTGGACCGGACATCGGTTGAGGAGGAGTCGCTTGCTCCTAGGGACACGACATTTCGTGCCTTCTGCATGGCCGCATCGCCACACTACAACCCATACCGGTGATGTGTCTGTTGTTTTGTCATGTGCATTGTGACCTTTCATGCATTTCTCCATGGTTATTATAATTATGTTGTCTACACTTTCCACAGTTGTAATAGCCACCATTAGGGGGCATAATTTTGAGCTCTTTTTGTGTCAGTAACAGTTTAGACTTCAGGTATGAAGCGATTCGACTGGCTGAGTTGGTTTCCCCTCAAAGCAACTCAGTATTTACAGCTTGAAACCATGGAAATTCTCTATACTCCTTCATTTTGACAGACTTTTATACAATCTTACTTATAAAAAAAAATATTGAATAAAATTTAAATAATTGTTTATACTATTCATTAGGTAAAACATGTCATAGCATTATATAAATTACTATAACTCTCCATACAATGTTATAATATTCTATAAATTGCAGTCTCATGTTTATGACGAAATTGTTTGGTGCAAAATGTATATAACGGAAGTCTTTGCTGCAAAATGTATATCACACAACACGTTGGACATGAAAAGTGTGAACCCACGACTCCGCCAACCCGCAACTCCGTAATTGTTCGGTGCAAAATGTATCAAGTTTAATAGCATTATACAAATTACTATAAATCTTGGTACAATGTTATAATTTTCTATAAATTACTATCTCATGTATATGACGGAATTGTTGGGTGCAAAATGTATATCACGGAAGTGTTGGGCTATATATTCATCACACAAGCTCCTTCAAATTGAAATAGTCTGCAAATCTGATTCTCAATTTGTATATCGCGGAACTGTCAGTGTTATTTGTAGGACATGGAACAACAAAAGCCTGGTTTTCAGGTCCCTAGCCTGAGAACCCAGGATCCAAAAACTGGCTAAGTCGTATAGTTTATGGTCTCAAGGAACCTATAATTTCATAAATTTCATTTTCATGTGTCGGGGAGCCCCTATTTTAAAGAAACCTAATTCGGAAATACTATTTATTTGGTCCTTTTGTCCACCACCCTATGTAACAGACATTGGTACTATACTTTTTTCCCTTTTTTCCACCAGCGTATGTAAAACCTATGTAAAGAAAACTAATTGGCGAATGCTGAATTTTTTGGACACGAACTCCTTAAAATTAAAATAGTCTGCAAGCCCGATTCTCAATTTGTATATCGCGGAACTGTCGGTGCTAGTTGTAGGAAACTAATTGGCGAATGTTGAATTTTTTGGACACGAGCTCCTTAAAATTCAAATAGTCCGCAAGTTTGATTCTCAATTTGTATATCACAGAACTATTGGTGCTATTTGTAGGACATGGAACAACAAAAGATCGATTTTCAGGTCCCCAACCCAAGAACCTGCGATCCAAAAACTGGCTAAGTCGAGAACCCGCTTTTTTAAAGAAAACTAATTTGGGAATGTTATTTTTTTCATACTTTTGTCCACCAGCCTATGTAACAGACATCAATACTATTTTTATTTTTATTTTGTCCTCGAGCATATGTTAAAAGGAAAACTAATTCAGGAAGCCCCTTCAAATTCAAGTAGTTCGCAAGTCTGATTGTCAATTTGTATATCGTGGAACTCTAGGTGCTATTTGTAGGCCACGGAACAACAAAAACCCAATTTTCAGCCCGCCAGACCGAGAACCCGCCATCCAAAAATTCAAATAGTCCGCAAGGTCGCTTCTCAATTTGTATATCGCCAAACTCTTGGTGCTATTTGTAGGGCAGGAAACATCAGAAGCCCAATTTCTAGCCCACTACCCCGACAACTTGGAATGAAGCAAATTCAAATAGTCCACAAAACCGCTTGTCAATTTGTATATCGTGGAACTCTCGGTGCTCTTTGTAGGGCACAGAACAACAGAAGCCTAATTTTCATCCCGCCAACATGAGAACCCGCGATCCAAAAATTCAAATAGTCCACAAGACCACTTCTCAATTTGTATTTCGCGGAACTCTCGGTGCTATTTGTAGGGCACGAAACAACAGAAGCCCAATTTTCAGCGCACCACCCCAACAACCTAGATTGAAGCTTCCGTCCATGCTCTATATATCTACTTAATTAAGTTACATATTTGATATGTATAATTTCTCCTGTCCACGAACCTATAATTTCATATATTTCAATTTCTTATGTCCAAGAGCCCTTCTTTTAAACAAAACTAATTCGGTATTGCTAGTCTTTTTATGCTTTTGTCCAAGAACCTATGTTACATACGTTGACCCTTAAATCTCAAATAGTCCACAAGCCCGATTGTCAATTTGTATGTCGCGGAATTCTGGGTGTTATTTGTAGCGCACAGAACAACAGAAGCCCAACTTTCAGCCTGCCAACCCGACAGCCCCCATGCTCTATATATCTACTTAATCAAATTACATATTTGGTATCCAGTATCCCTTCTTTGTAACATATGTACACCCTTAAATTTCAAATAGTCCACAACTCCAATTGTCAATTTCTATGTTGCGGAACTCTGGGTGTTATTTGTAGGCCATGGAACCACAGAGCCCGATTTTCAGCGCACTAGCCCGAGAACCCACGATACAGAAAATGACAAGTATGGAATCTCTTTCCCATACTTTATAAAAGTACATATTTCGTATCTATAAAAGTAAATATCTACTTTATAAAATTACAAATTTCATATGTATAATTTATGCTATCCACGAACCTATAACTTGATAAATTTCAATTCATTTTGTATCCACCAGCCCTTGTTTTAAAGAAAACTAATTCGTGAATGTTATTTCTTTTGTGTTTCCATGTACTTCAACTTCCTGCCCATGTGTTTGTACTCGGTCGCATTTATTTCCATTCCTACCTGACAGGAACTACGCTGCCATGCAACACTTGTTTATGATGAATTTGAAATGGATTGAGATGTGCACTAAGTGATTGATAATAATAAATTCAGTCATTATACGTAGCTTTTTTTAATACGATTATACATGAATTATTTATGATGAATTTGGAATGAATTGGGATGTGCTTTAAGTGATTGATAATAAGAAATTCATAGTCATTATACTTAGAATTTATGTATTTGTAAATCATGAACTCATTGTGCGTATCTTGGCATTTATTATTTGATGAAGAAATTATCCGATAGAATAAAATCACACTTAGTTACTCATGAAACATGTCAAGTGAGAATGTATTTTAATTATCGGCACGAGGTAATGTCACCTTATTATTTGATAAATTGTGAGGTACATTTACTCACTTATTTACTGACATTTAGTTGGTAGTACATGATCCTCACAAGAGATCTAACTAAATTGGTCGTTTGTGGAGAAACTAATCCCTAGTGTAATGAAACTATATGTGATAGGGGCTACTTATCCAAGATTGACACATTGATCTCTGCCATTTAGGAGGATGTTCACCATGAAAGGGAACACTCAATCCATGTCATGGGAGTACGTAATCTATAGTGGTGGTGTTGATCCCTAGATGTTGGTTATTGGTTTGAAAGTATTTGATCTGCATGGGATGTCTAGCTAACTTATGCCTCATGGGATGTCTAACTAACTTATCCCGAGTTGTTCGACCTTGGTTATGGATGGAAAGTTCTTGATCCTCATCCAAGGTCTCATTAACTTTATCCCTAATGTAGATGTGAATCCTTAGTTTCTATTGTCACATGTTACATGTGAATCCTTAGTTTCTATTGGCGATAAAAACACAAAGTTTTTTCATAGATATGCGAGCTATAAGAGAAATAAAAAACATCTATGGGATATAACTAATGATGCTGGTAGAGTTCACTCATGTCAAGAAGCTATAAAAAATGAAGTTGTTTCTTATTTCCACTCCTTTTTTCAAGATACGGGGCAGACAAATTTGTGAGCGCAGTTGGAGACTATCAGTGTTTATCCAAAGCTCATTTTGGAGGAAGAAGTCTCATCTTTAGAGCAGGCTGTAACTTTGGAGGAATTATCATACATTCTTAAAGGTTTTTCCAAGGACAAAAGTCCTGGCCCAGATGGGTGGACAGTCGAATTTTTCCTTTTTTTCTTTGACATGGTTGGCTCTGACTTACTTGCTATGGTTGAGGATTTAGAATACGTGGCGAAGTTATTCATCCGATTCACTCTACCTTTCTAGATCTGATTCTGAAATCCAATCACCCTTTATCCTTCTCCAACTATCGTCTTATTGCTTTGTGTAATCTTTGTTATAAGATTATTACAAAGATCATAGCTAGGAGAATTAGACATATTCTCTCTCGTACTTTGTCTGAGGAACAGTTGGGTTTTCTAAAGGGACGTCAGATACTTGATGCCATTGGAACAACACAGGAGTGTCTGCACAATATTAAAGCTAAGAAATTACAGGCTGTCATATTGAAGCTGGACTTGAAAAATGCATATGATTGCACTAACTGGGATTAGCTAAGGCTGATGCTTCTACATTGTGGATTTGGACATCATATGACTAAATCGATTATGGGTTGTGTTTCCTCTGCATATTTTTCCATTCTGATCAACGGGGAGACTACAAAATTCTTTAACAGTGGTAGAGGATTACGTCAAGGATGTCCTTTGTCTCCTTTGTTGTTCATTCTTGTAATGGAGGGGTTGAGCCTATCACTGGAAAAAAGTCACACAGAAGGGAATTTGACGGGTATTAAAGTCTCTCGGATGGTAAGAATTCTCCATCTCTTATTTGTGGACGATGTGCTAATTATGTCAAATGATTCTATCACTGAGTGGCAAGAAATTCATACTCTTTTATATGAATTTTTTGGTGCTTCTGGATTGGAGATCAATGTAAACAAGTCAACCTTCCATCATTTTGGTGTACAACAAGGTTTTATTAATAATTTGACTGTGTTGTTTCATTATGGTATCATGAGTCTATCGGTTGGGTTTAAATACTTGGGTTACTATTTAAATATGGATAGCTATAAGGTGGAGAACTGGCAGTGGCTATTGCAGAAATATGAGCATAGAATTCGTCACTGGTGCAATCACTTTCTTTCATTGGGAGGTAAATATGTTTTGATAAAGGCAGTGCTTGAAAGTCAGTCGGTGTATTGGTTGGCCTTGGCTCACATTCCAGACATAGTATGAATCGGATCTGTAAGTTGGTATTTTATTTTCTCTGGTCTGGCACAAAAAATCCATCATCCTATCACTTGTGCAAGTGGGAGACTTTAGCAAGGCATAAAAAGTTAGGTGGTTGGGGGCTTAGAAACATCTTATGTTTCTCAAGAGCCTTGGCTCCAAAATCACTTTGGCGCAGATTGTTGCATCCTGGTATATGGCAGTAGGTTTTAAAAGATAAATACCTACCTGTTGGTAGCCATTTCGCATTTTTATCCTATCTTTATAAGCTGCCTACACAAGTGTTTTGGAACCCTTGATTCTCATAGCAACCTTTGGATAAAACAACATGATTATTTTGCACATTTTCACACCTGCCTTTTGTTTTCATTTTCACGACTGCAAGTGTGAAAACCTTGAATTTGAAGTCATGTCGATGGCACTAAAATCGTCACTGGATTATTATGGTTACTCTTGTCTATGTATTCATTTCACTTCTAATTCAATGACAGTCTCACAGTTGGCAAGACACCAAATTTTTACCCACTTTGCATTTTCTGTTAATATGACTTCATTTTATTAATGTGTGATGCAATGGTGTTCTTTGAGTCCTTGATATAATGGTGGTTTGATGTTCTATTGCATTTGGTCAAATTTGGTGGTGTAATGGTTTCATAACAAAGCATTGACATTGTGATTAGACCCTTAGTGCAATGGTTTCATACAACGCATAAGTTTTATGGTCAAATCTTTGGTGCTAAATTCGAAATATTGTTTTGTTTTAAATCATACAAACACTATTGTTTGTGCAGATATTCGGGTCGACTTATCATGGTTTTCAATAGTTGTTTGATTGGCATTGCTTTTAACACACACCAATAGTGATTTGAATCACCATAGCACCGTTGATTGTACATTTCGATATGAATGTTTTGCATGGGTTTGTTTCGCTCCACCACCCTCGCACACTTAGGCATTAATGTCTGCCTTGTATCTCGGGTTACCTCTATTGGTTTTGGGGAAACCTGTGAGATTTCAGTTCTGCGTATACCCTGTCCAGCCCCCTCACCGTTTACCCTGTAGACTGTGTGCTCTCTCCTGGCTTCTGTAGGGCGAATTTAACCCCATGGTGTTCAGAGTCTGTTATGATTTGATAGTGCCAGAGAAGACTGCCCCCGTAATTGCCTCCCAGAGACACATTTTTGCGTGGGCGATTCTGGGCAAACGATTTTGAATCAGATCAAACCCTTGAAATCGAGAACCAAAATTAGCCCCTTTACCTTCATCGTGGGTGATTTCCTCAAAAATTGGGTTATTGTAGAGATCTAGCTCGTCCTTTATAGGTCAAATTTCAGATCCTCTCCGTGGTTGTAAGGTACGTTTTTGGTCTGTGTACATTTGTTGAAATGTTTATTACTTCTCCAGGCCTGTGCCCCCAACCCCTCTCACTCAGCCTCCCACTGTGAACGCTTGATCAATTCAAAGGATATTCAACCAGTCTGCCAGCAAGTTTTACATCTACAAGGCATGTGATTTTTAAAAGAAAAAAACGTGTAAGCAGCTACAGCCATCATGATTCGATTTGATTGCACAATGGCTGGTATGATTTTGTTTAATTTTAGCATGATTCTGTCTTTCTTGAATTAGTATAAACGATTTGTGTTGGCTCTGAGTTAGTTTGATTTAGTTCTATTTGGTTTGATTCAGAAACGATTCTGTATGTCTTGAATTAGCATAGTCGTTTGTGTATGTGTGGGATTAGTATCAAAGATTGGTTTGATAAATATAATTTGTTGATTCAAAAATGATTTCGAATTGTCAAAACGATTTTGCCTGTTTCGAATTGGTAATAAAAAAAAGTAGTTTTACATACATCCCTGTTACCATTCGATTAATGCAATACGATTTTGTTTATTTTGAGTTGGCATAAAAGATTCGGTTTACCTAGAATGATTTGCTTGCTTTGAATTAGTAATTAAGAGTTGTTTGATTCACTTTACACATTCTTGTTATTATTTGGATTCCTTTAAAACGATTATGTTTGCAAATATGACCAGCTACAGAATCATGAGATTCTGTTAGCTGGTCATAAAATTTAGATTTTTGTTAATTTTACAAATAAAGCATTATCTAAACTTGTTTATTCTTGTCCACCTACAGGTACATACGAATTTCTATGGGAAATTGGACATGCTATGGCAGTTTAGAACATGTTTTTGTTATAAATTGTTAGCCTTAGACAGAAATAGAGATTTGGGAGATTGTTCCCAGATTTTTCCAAACAGTTTTTGATATTTTCCACAGGGATGTTTTACCCTGTGGCCTTTATATACTCATTAATTTTTGTAATGAACCCATCACTGTTGGGACAACAAAGACTATGGATTTATGATGATGCAGACTTGAATGGAAGTGGATCTTTTGTAACAGTTTTAGCTTTCAATTTATCATACTTTCGTTCAAGTTTTGTGCATTTTAATTTGTGATCAAGTCATTGACTACTTTAGATATCAAGACTTGTTACAGGTTAATGCGTTGTAATTTAAATTCTATCCATATCTTATGTATCTCATTTTTAGTACAGCAATTACTCTGTTTCAATTTAATGAATAAAGGTTTATCTTCTTCGTTAAATGAACTGTTCTGTACAAATTTTCGCACAGGGATTTATCTAATTGTGATGATTTGTAAATTATAAAATTGTTGTCGTTTTATGTCTTGTTTGTTCTGTCATTCATATTCAAAGAGCATTGATGCTTCATGTTTACAAGAAGCTTGTGGAGAATCTGGTGCGGGTTTCCTCCCATCAAACAGCTAAATCAACTATTGTGCACAGGACAGATAGGAAGCGTTACTTCAGGTTAGTTTATTATTTGTTATTTGATAGTTAATAAATTCGAGAATTCTCAGTAGTTTAGATAGATATATAGTTCAGTTTTACAGTTAGGATTATTATTATTTTAATTGCTCAGCTTAGATAGTTTTCATTTTATTCCTTTCCCATAAAAATTATAAAAATCAAAAACAATAGTTTCGTTGTCACAATATATTTTACAAATGATTTTGCAAGTTTCGATTAAAATTTGTATTATGTAAATATTGTACATTTGTGATTAAGATTTAATTGTATTTATAAGCTGAACATTTAATAAGTAGGGCAATTTCTCTATAGTGTTAGTTAATAAACTGTATATATGCTTTAGATTTGTATATAGTTTGTTGTAGTTGTTTTTTCTCATTTAGATTAGTTCCTTTAGTTTAGTTTTCTTTCGTTTCTTAGGACTTAGATCGGCCAACGGAGCCGCTAAACCCATCGGGGTGGATCATTCCAAACGGCTTGGGTTATTTAGACAACCTCGGACCGGATCCACTCCTCCAGTTGGCTAGCGTTCATTTTCGCCCGTCAACACTACCTCACATTTCAATGATAACTTGGTTGCACAAAGTTGTACCAGTCGCATCCACTAGTTCCCAAACATGGAAGAACTTTTTAAATGCTCTACCATTGCTTGTGCACTGGCTGGTGTGGAAACCGGGGGTGGGGGATTCTATTATTACTGGAAAAGATGAAATCCTGGGGATGGGAAAGGTTTCCTTTCTTTCTGTGGAGTTGATAAATCATTTAAATAGTAACCATGTTTATTTTATTTTTCAAGCTAGTCGGTCTCCTGCACAGGGCTCGATATGCACAAATTGGCTTAATAGTATAGACTTGGGCTTGGAGGGTGATCTTGCTTCTGAATGGGATCATTACAAACTGAGTTTGATTGGAGCAGGCATAGCTTTATCTGACAGACAGGACGAGTTAAGGTGGACAAGGGGCGACTATACCAAACATTTAACAACCAAGAATGTATATAATGCTCTGGTTGTTGAGTTGTGGAAGAACGAAATTTGAGGCTGGAGGAGAAAGTTGTGGACCTGGGATTTCCCTCAAAAGATCAAATTGTTTGTGTGGCTCCTCATAGAAGATAAATTGTTTACCTGGAACAATCTCCTCAAACGAGGATGGCAAGGGCCTGGTCTTTGTCAACTATTCAAAGGTAATGAGGATTATGTATTTCACCTTTTTGTTCAATGTCCTTTCACATGCTTTGTTTGGAAAAAGATCAAAGTTCATTTCAAGCTAGCCATAGGGTGGAAGGGTTCCATAGTGTTTGAATGTTTTGAATTATGGGCTAGAAGGAACTATAGTCTCTCAACATTGTCAGCATTTGTTTGTTGGTTCATTTGGAATGAAAGGAACTTGGCAATTTTTGAGTTTAAGTTCCCATCTATGGAGAAGGTATGCTTCCTATCTATTGCAGTTGTGTCTTTCCATAGTCCCCAAAAAACTCAGCAATCCATTAGACGGTTTATCCATATCTTTCCTCATCACAGAATCATTGGATGGTTTGACAGGGCAGCTCAAATGAATGGGGAACTAAGTGGCGTGGGGGGTGTTATACAGCTCAATGAACACATAGCTTACAGGTGGACTCTTAATTGTGGTGGAGGTACAAACATAAGAGCGGAACTCTTGGGAGCTTGGGTTGTCCTTACTTTGGCTCATAGACTTTCCATCACAGATTTCCACATCATTGGTGATTCTAAAATTGTTATTGACTGGCTTAATAATATTGGTTTTCTATAGGTTATGTCCATAGATTGTTGGAAATATAGGGTAAGGGAACTCATCAAGCACTTTTATGTCATTACCTTTGCCCATGTCTACAGAGAATAAAATCATGAGGCTGACATGTTATCCAAAAAGGCCCTTATAGAGTGTCCTAGAGCTATTGCATACAATTAGTGGGTTGATGGTCATGAGGGACCAAATTTTTTTTTCAAGTTATACTAGTTGATCCTATTTGACTCAAGCTTGTGTGAGGACTATTTTTTATGGTAGCTTTTGGTATGCTTGTAAAGTCAAAAAACTGTTATTTATAAAAGTTCTTGACTACTTGTTTTTTTGTGGACAGTAGCTATATTGTTTTTTGGATAGTCATCATCGAGGTTTAGTCATTATCTGTAGTCTTTTGGATATTTGATTAGTAGAGTTGGCAGTCGAGATATCTTAAGGCAAGGCCTTCGTCTATAATAGTCTTTTGTCTATGTGAACAGATTATATATCTCAATATAATGTGCAATTTTCTTGTGGAATGTTACAATTATATTGAGTCTTGTTGAAAATTTGCATTGTGAAGGTCAGTCTTGATGATTGGAGAATAGCACTTGATACTATTAGAGGAACATATCCTCAATTCTAAATTTTGAAAGGAAGCACTTGATCCCACATTAGGTGTCGGTCCCTTGTTTATGTATACTACTAATGATATTGATTATTATTGGAATTTGGACTATGGACTCACTCTTTATTATTAGGAAGGGAAAAATTGATCTTGCGGGAGGTGATGATCCTTGATTTATATTGATACATGTACTAGTAATGATATTAAATTAAGTCTTGTTGAAATTGATATGGAGAAATAGTTATATGTGATTCAACAGGAGCACTTAATCTTGAAGGAGGTGTAGATCCTCAATCAATTTGAATTATTTAGCATCGACTGAGATGCCCTTTAAGGGGATGGCATTGTAATTCCCCAACCTACCAAGTAGATGTTGTTTAGTTTATGTGGTATAGTGACACACGTTGTCTAGAATATGAAATGCATGTGCAGGTTGTCTGTGTGGTGTGATGATGCACTTTGGTACACTCTTTATAATGAAATGGTGGATGAGCATGAGCATGTGTAGGGATCTCGAGAATATTCATTGTTGAGTCTTGAACTAACATTGTTAGATGTTGGGAGCCACCTCGCTATCATAATAATAACTTATTGAATGCATACGCTAATGCAAACATGTTTTATTTTAGGGAGGATTCTTGCAAAGGGGTGTATGTGGGGCATACTTTCCTCTATCACCCATGTTGGTAAAAAAAAAACAATTGCAACACCTATTTCTTTATCATAACTCAAAATTAGGGATTCTCACAAAACCCAACAAACTTTTAATGCAATTAGATTTGAAATTAAATTGTATAAGTGAAGATATCATTAT
This sequence comes from Picea engelmannii, assembly GCA_009831015.1. NCBI lineage: Eukaryota > Viridiplantae > Streptophyta > Pinopsida > Pinales > Pinaceae > Picea > Picea engelmannii. The sequence continues at coordinate 713,960 of ML777205.1, forward strand.
ATATGAACACCAATCATAAACATACAAATTTATACAAAACTCCTATTGTTTACCATGCAAGCATAAATTTCATACACATAATTTCTCACTAAATTCTCCATCGTAAGATAAACATATAAGAAAATTTCCAATATTAAGTAACAAAGCGCAAGCAATCGAAATACATATTTATAATGAAGAATTAACAACATCATAATAGAGATAACATTATTTATCTTCATTAAGTTGTGCACATGGAAAACCAATGATGTTGGATCAATTTTGCTCCCACCTTGGTATCAATGGTGGATACCACCCCTAAACCATAGACTTAAGCAACAAGGGTGAATTATGCCTACAAGAATCATATCTCAAAATCTACCCCATATACAACCCTCTATAGTGTTTCATAACTCAATTCAATTTAACAATTGCCCTGAGTTTCATTAGTGTGTACTAATCAGTGAGAACCCTCTACCAACATTCAAAAATCCCATAGACATATTTTTTGTCGACCATTACCTAACTTAAGCTTGAGCAAATCCCTTTTGTGCATATTCTTATTAAGAAGTCCTTCATTTTTTAGATTATTATTTTGGAAAGAAGTGTCCACATCACTGTTATCATGTTGGAAAAACTATAAATGGTAGTGCAACCTATGAAATCATGCATCTAGAGAAATCACTGGTAATTTTAGGCATCTATTGACATTTATAATCAAGACCTGGCACATGTTACTTTATAGTAGTGATTCCCCTCATAACTCTCTACCAACAATCATCCATTTCTCAAAATCAACATATAAGTCTCCCTCCATGAAAGGACCAAAATATCTTCAAGGCGACGAGAGAAAGAAAAGAAAAAGGCGAAAGGAAAAGAATTGAAATGAAAGGCTGGATTTTGTATGAAACCTTATTGTCGTCATGCAAATTTCACTTGCTTGTGACACTTAAGTGCCTTTTACAAAATACATCACAAATCACTTCCAAATTAAGTTTATGAGCTCAAAACATTGGAGGATATGTCAATTCTAGATGAAAATAAGACATTAAATATCAATTTCACCAATTGAAAAATGTTCCCTTATCCCTTTACCAAGGGTGCATCTATGCACCTACCCATTTAATGAGGACACAATTGTACCCTTAATCCTTATATAGCCACAAAACCACTATTGTATCATGATTTTAGTTAATTCCTTGGCCCATTTAATGAGATGGTCACATAAGGAAGCTTCTCGATCAATTGGAGCCTACACTAGTTGAACCATCTCATTCAATTGAAGTGTCCTTGGCCATATCTAGAGTTATTGCATTCACATTGAAGTGGTTCTTCATTGAAGCTCAATTTTGAATCCAAGAAAATATATAAATAGAGGCATTCATTCTCCATTTGAACAAGCATGGGGATGCTAGTGTTATGTTGCAAGAATTTCTCTGAGGGTTGTGAAGAACACTTGCATCAACCCTTCCTTTGAGCCATTGGAGTGTTATTATGCCAAAATTCCCCCAACATCTGACCATTTTGTAGGGGGGAACTGATCCAAGTGGATATCTATGGCCACCCACCTCTTCCAACTGGCTCACATATAGCCTTCATCTTGGCAGTCTTCTTCTAGCTTTTCGGGTCCTAAACCTATGGGGTCGTTTTGAGGACCTAAACAACGTTTTTTGGGCTCACCAAAGTCACACTATAGATAGAGTCGGAGTGTGAATGAAAAAATGTGCATTCCTCGGATAGAACTTTCCAATGGGATATTGTGTACCTAAAACAAAGATCGTATGCAAATATTACGACCCCAGGAAGTTGATGTTCCAACTTACCACATCGGGGCCCACATGACTTTTGGCGCTTCATCTCCTAGGGTTAGGCTTTTGGATGTCTAGGGTTTTTTTATTTCTTCTTGATGCTAAAAAGGACTAGAGGCCTCATTGTAATGTCCTCATACGAATGCATGTAGTCACCACATCTCTTCTCGGAGATTATCTACCACCATTCGAGCAAGATTGTTTCATTCTGCATTTTACAGTTTCAACAGATTTATTTATTGAATAGAAGTTAAGTTTCATTGTATCTTTGTTATTTTTCTCTGTATATCTATGTTAATGTTATAGATCTGTGTTTCATTTCATTCCGCTCATAAATCTGGATAAGTGGTATCGGAGCGGTCTACTCTTCATTTTTTTCTTTGTGCATGTCCCCAACGAGGTCAGGGTATAAGCAGTTGGGACTCGAAGTAGTTGAGCCTTTGCAAGATCAGCCTCACTGAACACGACAGTCACCCATGGGGAAAGAAAAGAGACAGGATGGGGCAAGAGACCCCTTTAAACTATTGCTCGATGAATCCATTGCACGATAGAGGAAGGAGATGATGGATAATTTTGTGCAAATCCTTCAACGACTGCCAACAGGTGACACATCTTCCTCAAGCGGAGGTGCCACCCCCTTCAAGGTTCAGATCAATTTTGATATTCTTATATTTGAAGTTCAAATATATGTGGATGTCGTAGACAGGTGATTAATCCTTTTAGAAGGGTATTTTTTTTCCATAACTTTTCTAATAGAGAAAACATTACATTTTCACTCCTTAAGGTCGCCCCCCATGTCAAATATTGGTGGTAGACTTAAAGTGAGCAAAAGGGAAAAAAGGGATCTACATTATTTGTAGTCACACCTACTTGGGGTTCTTTCAGGGATGTTATTAAGGAAAAATACTACCATGTTCGAAGTTATGACGACTTATATACAATATGGACCACATTGTAGAAGGAAAGGGACCAAACAGTGCCTAAGTTCACCAATGTCTTCCATACCTTGCGCACCAAGTTGGGTATCAAATACTTTGAGTGACATTTGGTGCTCAAGTATCATGACAGTCTGCATAGATACATCTAGACACAAATGGAGTTTCTAGACATTTCGTCCTTGGGCGCGGCCTATCGATATGATGTCAAAATCGAGCATAAGCTTAAACAAAATACATGGCAGTTTGGGTTTGCAGACCCCTCACAGTAGAAACAGGGAAAAGGCGGCCCCAACCCATAGAACAAAGGACACAACAAGGATGGACAACCTCAGGAAAACTATTCTAAGTTGCAAACAAAGAAGGACTATGGAAAGACAAAAAAAGACACTAGGAAGTGGTGTGAGTTCCAGAAGAGTCTCGGGCATAACATCGTTGAATGTTTCTCAAAGAATTCATTGGTGGCCAAGGTGAAAGCCTCTTAATCAGCTGTGGGCTTGGACTCTAAGTCAAAACTAGAAAAAGGGAGACAGATAATTGATGCAGAACCTAGTGCCACCATTTCTACCACCAAGGTCCAACCTAGTGAACATGATGAACCAGAGGAAGGTGAGCGCCTCTTTCATTCACAGATATGGGTGAAGGGTACTCCGATGCACTTCATCATCGATAGCAGTATCCAGAAGAACCTCATCTCAACAGAGGTCATCAAGCGGTTGGCTCTGCCGACCACACCACACCCATAGTCGTACACCATTGATTGGCTCCGCCAAGGGAGCGATCTTCACGTCAACCAATAGTGCCACCTATCCTACGACATCAAGCCCTCAAAGATGAGGTATTGCATGATGTCGCCCCCCTTGAAGTTTGTGATATTCTTTTGGGCCAACCTTATTTATGGAAACGTCATGTTGTATATGATTCTAGGCCTCGTAGTGTTATTATTACTTTGGAAAATAAATTGAACAGGATACTCGAGGTAGTCCCACCTACAGCCCTTTCCTTGATCTCTGCCAAGCAATGCAGGAAGGTCATCTCTCAAACCGAACAGTTTGTCTTCTTTGTGATTCGCACTCAAAGTGAGTGGAAGATTGCAGATACATTCATGGCCTCTGCGGCAAGTCTCTCCATGCAGCAGAAGCAAGTGGATAAGGTCATGGAAGAATACAAAGACATCTTATCCTCACTCATTGGGGTACCTCTGCGTTCTCAGGTCAAGCACTCAATCGATCTAACCCTCGATGCACCACTACCCAATGGGCCAGTCTATCACCACTCTATGTCAAAAAATGAGGAAATCAAGCACCAAATCCAAGAGATCCTCGAAAAGGGGTACATCTGACCAAGCTCATCACCTTGTGGAAGCCCAATTGTGCTTGTGCAGAAGAAAGATGGGACTTGGTGACTTTACATTGATTATTATGCCCTAAATAGAATCACAGTGAGGAACCAATACCTAATTCCATGAACTAACGATCTCCTTGACCAACTCAAGGGGGACAAATACTTCAGTAAGATTGATCTAAAGTCCAGCTACCACCAGGTCCCAATAGAGAAAATCGATGTATGGAAGATTGCCTTCAAGTCCAAAGAAGGTCTTTTTGAATGGCCAGTCATTCCCTTTGGATTGAAAAATGCCCTAACAAATTTCATGAGGATGATGGATGATATCTTGCGGCCTTTCACCAATTCTTTTGTGGTGGTGTATTTGGATGACATCCTCAACTTCAACAAGAGTTGGGTGGAGCACTTGTAGCATATTGAACAGGTTTTGCACACTCTGCGGCAACACAAGCTATACACAAATTTGGAAAAAATATCCTTCAACATGAGTAGGGTCCAGTACCTAGGCTACATTATTGATTAGCACGGGGTGCATGTCGATCCAGCAAATATCCAAGTCATTTGTGACTAGCCATCCCTGACCATACTCACTGAGCTTCGGAGCTTCTTATGCATTCCCATTTTCTATCGTAGGTTCGTGTTGGGATTCCCCCACATTGCATGGGCCCTTAGCCAAGTGACTAGGGTGGTGGCAATTCAAATTTCATGTGGGGACGGTCGCAATAGAAAGCGTTCGATGATTTGAAGCAGCGCTTGTGCTCTGTCCCAATGCTCTCATTACCTGACCTGCAACAACCTTTTGAGATTGAGAAAGATGCTTCAGACTATCTTGTGGACGCAGTTCTCACTCAGCATGGACATCATGTGTCCTATCATAGTGAGACTCTATCATATACCGTTCGTAAGTACCCCACTTATGACAAAGAAATGTAATCCATTGTACAAGCCTGCCGCCAGTGAAGGCATTACATTTTTGGGAAGGAGAAAGTCATCCATATTGATCATAAGCCCTACAATTCACGCAAACATAAGGAAAATTGCAGAATGAACACCATCATAAGTGGTCCACATACTTGCAGTAGTTCCATCTCAACATCAAGTATAATACAGGGAGCACCAACTGCGTTGTTGACTACCTTACCGCACTAACCATGGTGTTATACTCTTGTGGACATGAGACCTCCGGATGGCCCCAACTCTACAAGAGAGATCTTGACTTCGCCTTTATCTACGAGATGTTGGGCACAAACACAGTTGTCATTGATTTCCATCTTCATGATGGGTTGTTGTGCTATCAGGGCCATCTTTGTGTCCCAACAAGCGAGCGAGCAAAGCAAATTTGGGAAGCTCACTACAGTCGGGTGGTAGGACACTTTGGCGTAGAAAAGATAGTGGCGGTGTTGCAACAACATTTATATTGACCAAAACTTCGAAATGATGTCAGAAAGTATATCAGGTCCAGCACAGCCTGCGCCACTGCCAAATCGACCATTAAGAAACAAGGCATGTAACACCCTTTTCCTACTCCCGACAAACCATGGTAATCCATCTCGATGGACTACATGTTGGGCCTTCCTTCAACCAAGCAGGGAAATGACTGTGTTTTTGTGGTTGTTGATTGATTTTCCAAGATGGCGATTTTGGTCGCTTGCAAGAAGAGCATCACCGTGGAGGCCACGGCCAAGCTATTCTTCGAACAATTATGGGTACATTTTGGGATACCACAAACCATCATCTCATATCCGGAAAATCGGTTCCTCAACACATTCTAGTCAATCCTCTAGTCATGGTTGGACACCAAGCTCACCAAATCCACGACCTTCCACCTACAAATGGATGGCCAAACAAGGATCGTCAACATGATGATCATGCATATCTTGAGCATGTACAGTTCCAAGCACCCACACACATGACATGAGAGTCTTCCCTATGTTCAACACAGTTAAAATAGATCCATGCATAGCCTAACTGGACACAACCCCTTTCAGGTGGGGTTAGGATTTCAACCATTGAGTCCCATGGATGTTGCACTACCCCTTGTGTCCACACATAAAAAAATCGTCCCATGCTCAAACCGAAGATGAAAAATCCATCACATCTGCCAACAGGTTCAAGATATTTTGCAAAGGTCCAATGCCAAGTACAAGCAACGCCATGACCAACAACGGGGTGCCACACAAGTTTCGGGTGGGAGATAAAGTTTGGTTGAATTTGTAGAAAGAACGTCTTACAAGACCCCATTGGAAGCTTCGTACACTCCACTATGGACCTTACACCATCATCAAGATTGTGGGTGACAATGATTTTGAGCTCAACATTCCCCTCTTCCTTGGATTGCACCCAATGTTTAATGTGGACCTCCTTCGTCCATACTTTCTACCATTATTGGACACCTCAGAGATAGCAGAACAGTTGACACCGATAGAGATCAACCCTGACTGCATGGATTAGGAATCCATTGATTATATCAAGGACACACGTCAAGGGTACTCACTAATAGAAGCTTCAGCTTTATCGTGTTGTCAAAGAGGGGCAACTCATGCACCAAGGCAAGTGGCTCACCCGGGGCCAAATTCAGCATAAATTTTCTCATCTGATGGGGGAACTCAATGCAATGGATACCATTACTTCTTAAGGAGGGAGGATTGATACAGGCAGATATCGGTGGCCAACCACCTCTTTCAACTGGCTCACATACATTCTTCATATTGGCAGTATTTTTTTAGCTTTTCGGGTCCTAAACTTTTAGGGTCGTTTTGAGGCCCTAAACAATGATTTTCGGGCTCACCATAGTCACATTGTTGAAAGATTCAAAGTGTGGTGCAAAAATGTGTATTCCTTGGATAAACCTTTCCAATGGCATATCATGCGCCTAAAACAGATATCGTATGCAAAAATTATGACCCTAGGAAGTTGATGTACCAACTTATCCCATCGGGGCCCACATGACTTTTGGTGCTTCCTCTCCTAGGGTTAGGTTTTTGGATGTCTATGGTTTTATGATTTCTTCTTGATGCTAAAAAGGCCTGGAGGCCTCATTCTAATATGCTTAGATGAATGTGTGTATCCACCACATCTCCTCTCAGAGATTAGCTACCACCATTCGAGCAAGATTGTTTAATTATGCATTTTACAATTTCAACAAATTTATTTATTGAATAGAAGTTAAGTTTCATTGTATATTTGTTATTGTTCTCTGTATATCTTCCTTAATGTTATAGATTTGTGTTTCATTTCATTCCACTCATAAATCAAGATCAGGAACACTATTGATATCACTATAAATTTGAGAAAGAAGTCATATTTGAATAATCAAGAACATCCCAAAGAGAGAGCATTGGAATCCATCTTCATACTTCTCAAGGTGAAATTTCAATTTTGTGTATTTCTTTTCTATTGGTGAATACAATATATTATTTTCTTTCCCCCGAGTTAGCTTGGTGTTCATATGAGTGTTTTACATTTGGTTTTTGGGCTAGCAATTTGGAACACTAATCATTAGTATAAAATAGTGGATCAATTGGTTTATTTGTTGCTCATAGGACCATTAAGCAATGGAATATCCTCTTAAATTCTCTGCCTCTTGCTGAAATTTTAAGCCCCCAACTTTACAAGGGGCTCTGAAAGGTTTTCCTCACCTTTACATCATTCAAGTTTTATTAGTTTTGCTCCTATGCTTGCTTAGGGATAGAATAGGATACTTTAGGTTGTTAGTTAGTTTATTTTATGTCTACCTCAACTTTACACTTCACTAAAGTAGGTTCATTTTTTCACATTGTGCAAAAATGTCTTGACAACATAATGGAAACCACACTGGGGAAGAGAGCTTAAGTATTTCCCTTGGTTGGATTTGGGACGTATTCTCTATTTTTCAGTTATTTCTTACAGTTAATAGCATAAGCTAGACTACATGTTTTCCCTAACCAATAGTTGAGAGGATTGTGTTGTTTAATGTATTTCAAACACAAATGTGTGCTCTCCTCTTTGAAAGTCATGTAGTCTTGGTTAGGCATCTATGCAGGTGCTTAAACTCTCGGTTGTGCATGTGCACTCCCATGTCTATCTTTCCCATGCAAGTGCATCAAAAGTGTGATTCTTTTATGATTTAGCTTTCTAGGAGGGCGATGATTACATTCCTATTTTTTTTGTAACTTTTGTAGCTCTATTGTTGGTTACGTGATTAGATTGCACATAATTAAAATTAATTGGAATAGGTAAGAAAAGATTCATCTACTTGTTTCAAAGAACATTTCATTCCCATTATTTCCTTTCCAACAATTTTCAATTCTTAGCAATCTCACACCTCACTCTTGGCACACAAACATTACCAAAATAAGCAAGCAACTCTAAAATGAACCATGTAATGTAATCTTGTAATAAAAAATATTTTCAAAAAACTGTTATTGTATGACCCCTGCGTTGGCATCAATTTGCAAGAGGGTGTAGCAAACACAAAGATAATATATTTTAATAAACAAAACCCACATTTAGATTATATTAGGATCTTGGAGGTAGGTGGTCTAAAACCACTCTAAGATCACCAGAATTTGAAACCAAAAGTGTACTAAGTGAGGACATAAGTACTTTAGTAGCAAGGGTGTGTCTAAGAGCATGTCTTGAAAGATAGGCATTGCAGAAGAGACTAGACTATAGGTGTATGAGAATCCACCCATGTTTCTTTGCACACAATAGATTGATGATTCTATACTCCCCAACAACTTCTTGTGAAGAGGTATCCTAATGGCCCATCACCTGATGATTTCTTGTGGATATTGTGAGGGTACACAAGACATATAATGCATCACTCCCCTTTGATTCCATCCCATTGGGTAGAGGTCATTATAACTTGACCCTTTCACACCTTTACTTGGCGTACACCATTGAAGGATTTCATCACCCCAGTGGAGGCTCATTTGGAAGGCCCTTTTGATTTTATTGTTTACTTCAACCTTAATAGTGCATCTTACGGGTGTGAAATTCATTTTTTCTTTCATCATCATCAAGACACTTGTCACTAACACCATCTTTATCACTATTGAAAACAAAGTTGGAAACCATTTTCTTACCACCTAAACTACCACATTGCTATAATTGTGTTACCATTAGCGACATTGTTCTAGAGACATATTTATCAAGAGCACTTATTTGAAACAACTGGTTGGTTGTAGTTGGAACCAAAGAATTGGTACCTTTGTCGCTATTGTGAACCCTTACCACCCTAGGTGTTCTCTTAGAATATGTGGTGTTCCTCTTTTGATCATGGATCTCTCATCTCATTTCACATAACCATCTAGCAACATCGCAATTTCGTCTAGCATGTATCATTCTCATCAACCTCCTCCTCCTCCTCCTCAAATTATTTTCTTCGTTCATAGCTAGCTTGAACCTATCATATTTAAAACATCTCACAAATGACCCTATTTTGTGTTGATTTTGTAGCTTTGGGAGGTATTCCCACTAGAGACCAAGGTGCCATGAATATGGGAATTTTCATTGGCACTAGTTTTTCCTTTCATTTCATCAAAATCAACCTATAAATGAGGCTAGGGCCTCATGGCAAGATGATGATCTTGTGAGCTTGTGTTGGGGTTCCACACCCACAAGAGGAGATCAAAATATTCTAATTTAATGTTGACTTGTGAAAGGGATCTTTGACACACCCTTTTGGACTTGTATAAATAAAGGTCAAGTCATTGTGACATTAAATCATATTGTGCAAGTATGGAGATAGCATAAGTAAGGTGTACTTGTGCTAGGAGCTTGGAAATTTCAGCAAGCAGAAATATGAAACTGTGAGGCAAATTTGGCCTAGAGTTTGGGGTGATTTTCTATTTCAATTTTCTATCCAAGGAAGGCTTCTTCTCATCCTAGGAGAGTCACATGTGTGAGAAGAGGAGCGGGAGCAGAATGCACGTGTGGGATATAGGTACAAGATGCACGTGTGGAGCAAGCCGCATGTATGAGGCAACCATACAACCACACATACTAGGGAAAACCGTACAACACAGTCTGCATGTGTGAGCACAAGCAGGCCGCACATGTGACATATTTTTTGGGTAGATTCGGTCCACACGTGCAAGGAGTTTGAGGTAGCAATAGGTTTGTACTGCTGATGTCATCATTCGTACAAGTGGAAACAACAAATAAAATCATGAGAAATATTGGTCAATTGCGACTAATACTCATGGATATGGGTCATAGATTAATGAATTACACTACATAGTTAATCCTGAAAATGATATCTAACAACAATTTTGTCAGGCAGAGGTGATTTCTAGGTATTTGTTGAGTTTGCATTTCGCTGATTTTTACTATTTTGAGGAGGACAAGGTTGTCTTAGTTTTGGTCAAAGTGTGTTGACTAGGAGAGTTGGATTTTACCCTCATATTTTCTGAATTTGGCAAACGTTATGAAACATAAATTTGTCTTAGTTGTGTTGATGATTCATCTTTGATATTTTGTGTTTCCGCTACATATAATTTATGTCATAATTTTCAGTGTGAAATTGTTTATTGATAACAGGTAGGGTGTTATTGTTAGCTCAATAGGTAACAATTTTCAGAACAAAAAATTGGTCACATAGAGTGCATGTGAAAATTTGATATGGTTCCAAAGCTTGGGATATGAAGAGAAGAGGATCATCTTGAGACATACTTTTGGCTACAACATTGGAAGAGTGTTGTTCTTGTTCCAGGCAGGTTAAGATGGTGAACACATTAAATCTTGAGGATAGGTTGGAGGGGGAAACCAACTTCAAGGCTTGGAAGGCAAGGGTTCTCCTCTTGTTGGAATAAAATTACCTCAAGGAGTATGTTGAGAGTGTGGTTGCAGATCCTACCGATCCATAGGAGTTGACAACACACAAGAAGAAATAAGTGAAGGAGAAGCAGGTATTGCTAGAATCTATGAAGGATCACTTGATCCCCCACATTGTTGAGAAGACAACTACCAAGAATATGTATGATGCCATGGTGGGTCTCTACCAAAACAATAATACATGGAGGATACTACACTTGAATCACTAGCTTCAGATTATTAGGATGACCAGTGAAGACAAAATGGTCAACTATCTTATGAAGATTACTCATATTTGAGATCAGCGTGCAGCCATTGCTGAGATAGTGCATGATGTTGAGTTAATGAATGCGGACTTGAGAGGTCTTCCTAGGTCTTGGGAACCATTCGGGCAGGGGATATGTGCACGAGAGACACTTCCCACTTTTCTTAGGATATGGACTGATTATATCCAAGAGGAGATCCAATTGATGTCCAAGAAGAATATGGATGGTATGGTGAAGAGTAATAGTGATGAGAATCAAGCCCTTGTATCCCACACTACGAGGGGCATAAGAGGTTCTCTAGAAAGAATAATTCCACCAGGAAGAAGAGCTTCTCTCGGGAGAGAAGCATCCCCAGAGCCGAGATGGAAGAAATATCTTAGCAAGATCATATGCTTTGAGTGTCATGATTTTGGCCATTATGCTTCACGGTTTCCACTTCAGAGGGCAAGAGGAAGAAGGCATCATGCATTAACAACAGAGGTTGATGACGTTGAAGATAGGTTCCAAAGGGAGATCTTTTTGGTCTCCGACCTTTCAGGTACAATCTTTAGAAGGGAGACTTGGTTGGTGTACACTGTAGCATATTTCCATATGACAGGTGCACGAGAGTTGTTTGACACTCTCATAGAGACTGGCTCATAATTATGTGTGGAGCTTGGTATGAGAGCCAATCATTCAATACGAGGATATGATACAGTATCGTTTCAATTGGAGTCAGGAAAGATACTGAGGGTGTCGGATGTGTTGTGGGTGCCAAAACTTAGGAGGAGTGTCCTCTCAGTATCATATATTGAGAGGAAGGGCTATCATGTATTGTTTTGATATGGACATGTATTTCTTGTGCCCAAATGGTCTAGCTTCGTATCAGCAGTGGTTATTAGAGTTAGGGAGGGAAACCTATATAGGCTAAGGGGATAGCTTATGAGTGTTGTGGCCAGCAGGAGTAGAGAGACAGAGGAGGAGTAGGTAGCTCCACTAGTGGTGAGGCAGAATCCCCCCCAATAGTATAGGTTAAAATGGATAAGGTGGCTCCACGATTAGTGAGGCAGGTGGCCTCACTAGTAGTACTAACTCAAAGAGAGTCAATCCTCAGGATCCAAGAAGGAGTAGAAACATTCCAGGATTATGTAAGGGATAGTGGATAGGGAGAAGATGGCCCGAGAGGTTGTGCAGACTCAAAGGGAGTCAGATTTCATAAGGAGCATGCAATCTCAGAGTGAGCCAAATCTCAGGGAGAGTCAGTTGGCTAGAGGGAGAGATGGTCATCCAAAGGGAGTTCCTCCTCAGGTTTAGATGGGAGAGAGACATCTTCTAGGACTGGCAGACATGTTTCATGGATTGAGGAGGTCATATAAGAGATGTAGGAGCAGGAGGCTTCTAAGATTTGTGTACCTTCCATGGAGGATCCACTTGATTCAACAAGTTTTACTATAGTGATAGAGGAAGCGGAAAAGCAGGAAATAGGATTTTCTTCAGTCACATAGGGAGTAGCCAGTGAGGTAGATTGGATAACAATAATTGCTTCAGAGACCAAGGATGCGACCCTTCAGACAAAGTTTGCCTCAGTGATTGAGGATGTGGCCAGTCAGATAGACTGGACAGTAGGATGTGCTCCAGTGACCGAGTATGCAACAAGTTGGAAAAACTTGACAACATGAATTATTCTGGTGACAAAGTTCACAGACCCATTTTCCACAACAACAGAGGGATTACCTAGTTAGGATTGGAGTGTAGATGAGGTGGTTGAATCATAGTTATTTTTACTATGTGCAATAGTGGTGCATCCAGATGTTGGAGGATGAGATACCTCCCTCACTAAGAGGGGGTGTTGATTTTGTAGCTTCAGGAGGTATTCTCACTAGAAGACAAGGTGATAGGCATGTGGGAATTTTTGTTGGCACCATTTTTTCCTTTCGTTTCGTCAAAATTGACCTATAAATGAGGCTAGGGACTAATGGGAAAGATGATGGGTCTTGTGGGCTTGTGCTAGGTTTCCACATCCACAAGAGGAGATCAAAATATTATAATTTAATGTTGACTTGTGAAAGGGATCTTTGACACACCCTTTTGGACTTGTATAAATAAAGGTCAAGTCATTGTGACATTAGATCATATTGTGCAAGTATGGAGATAGAATAAGTCAAGTGCACTTGTGCTAGGAGCTTGGAAATTTCAGCAAGGAGAAATCATAAAATGTGAGGCAAATTTGGCCTAGGGTTTGGGGTGATTTTTTGTTTCATTTTTCTAGCCAAGGAAGGCTTTTTCTTAGCTTAGGAGGATCACACGTGTGAGAAGAGGAGCAACAACAGGTCGCATGTGTGGACCAGGGTGCACATGTGAAGCAATTGTACAACCACACATGCGAGGGAAAATTGTACAACAGTCTACACATGTGAGAACAAGCAGATCGCACGTGTGATATATTTTTTGGGTAAATTTGGTATGTACATGCAAGGAGATTGAGGCAGCAACATGTTTGTATTGCTGACATCAATAGTTGTATGATTGACATCAACATTAGTACAGGTGGCAACAACAACTTTGTCAGGCAGAGGTAATTTATGGGTATTTTCTAAGTTTGCATTTTTCTAATTTTTAGTGTTTTGAGGAGGACAAGGTTGTCTTGATTTTGGTCAAAGTGTGTTGACCATGAGGGCTAGTTTTTACCCTTAGATTTTTTGAATTTGATAAAAGTTACAGAACAACATTTTGTCTCAGTTGTGTTGATGATTCATTTATGATCTTTTTTGTTTCCGCTGGATATAATTTATGTCATAATTTTCAATGTGAAATTGTTTTGTGATAACAGCAAGGGTGATATTGTTAGCTCACTAGGTAAAAAAAATTGGATATGAAAATTGGTCATATAGAGTGCATGTGAAAATTTGACATTTTGCATGATGTATCTTGGTTGGCCATGCCTACCAAGTTTCCATTGGATATCATTAAATTTTAAGGTTGAGTTGAAGAGGACATCGCCAATCACGAGATGATTTTTCATTTATGGTGTTCCTCCAATAGCATAAATGAGGATTATGTTAGACTTAGGCACTTTCAACGCACTGTCACAAGCATTGCGATTATGTTGAGCTTATTACTAGCACATATATCACCTATGAGTCTATTACTAAGGTGATTCGAGAGCCTTACTACATGTGGGAAAACCACTTCCACCCACATAATGGATTATATTTACAAGTAGTGATGTAGGAGAATCCTTTATGAAATTAACCTACATAATGAACTCCTCATGGATTGGTCTTTAAAAACCCTCCTTCCTACCATTACAAAAGATGTGGCCACTGCCCACCCCAAAATTGAAGAAGAGGTAATCCTAAAATCCCTACAGTCTAACCTTATCTATTTGCAATCGTGGTATTTATAAAATGTCACCCTTGATGCCCCTAGGAATCTATCAAATGAACCACCTATAACAATAAGTGCATTACATGTCGCTCATGGTATAGGGTAATTCTTCAACTATGAGTAATTTTAATGTTATGTCAATGTCCATAAAAACTAGCATTTATGGCAACCATTGTAGTGTGGATAACACACCTTATGGGGGCATATTACATCTTATGGTGAAGCTATAACTTATTGTAGTAGTTTAAGGAATTCCTATTGGGGGTGAAACACTTATTATGGGATCCCACCACCCCCTAACACATGTGTCCCCTTCAATCATGATGTCTTGCAAGCATTTATCTCCTACCAAGGCCACCACTTACTAAGCCCTTGTTTCCCTCAAACATTAATGTGGTTCACCCTTACATCCATAACCAGGTCAAGTGTTCATGCAACAAAATCCACTTGGACAACTTAATCCCCCACAGAAAAACAAGGGTAAGTAGAAGAATGGAAATAATTTCAACATTAATAATAACAACCTAAACCAAGGGTAATGGGACAACCACAAAATCACCCTCATGATGTTGGGGACAATAATAATAAAATCAAAATCAAAATCAATTCATCAAAGATCATTCCAACAAGTTGATGACTTCTCATTCATGTGCCATTTGTGTGAACTTCATTCATTCCATCCATTATTTTCATGATATTCCAAAAATCCAACACATGAGGAGCTAGACACCTAAAATGAACAAACTCTCCCCCAAGGGAATGTCCCCTCCCATAAGAGAATCCTAGCGTAGCCCAAGAAAAAACTAATGACTAACTAACATGATGCACCATTAGCTTACACTTCTCTTATATCATCACACAATGGGGATCCCTCCTTTCAACATATATACATGACTTCTAATGATGTGAATCTTAAAACTAGCAATCGCACATATGAGACACCTAACCTTGAATATGACAACAAGGAAATTGCTCAACCATCTTTTGGTGGCCCTTTTCATATTCAATTATAACATGTCTCCCCCACCCCTCATGTTCCCAATATTCCTCTATGGATGATGAAAAATAGCGCTCATGCAAGTGTTTCTCACAACTACAACATTGTCAAAGATTTGGCCCAACTTCCTTCTACTCTTTAAACAATACAGGTTCTTCAAACCTGCCCTTCCCATTGTAAAGTTTTGTTGTCTACTATAGGAGGTTGAAAACTCTTTTAATTTTACGTTAATGACATTTGACTTGAACAAAGTAGAACCATGAATCCACCACCTAAGTTTTCTTCCGAATCCAAATCACTTTAAAAAAATTGATTATTCATCAATGTGTTGTGGATGAGGGAGATTTCACATGCATCATGTCTTCCTTGGTATTGAAAAAGTTGGTGTATCTATAATTAGTCCCTTTAACAATCACCCTACATGCCTTTAACAATGGGGCTTTCCAAACTCAAGGGTTGTTCACTAATGTTCCCATTGAGTTGTCAGGGAAAATAGTCTTAATCAACAATTAAGTTGTTGACACTCCCTCAAAGTATAACATGATTATTGGGTGCAATTATGTGTATTCTATGAAAGTATTGGCCTCCTTGGTTTTCCGCACCATGAAATTCCCCCTTGAAGGTAAAATTTTCACCCTTAATAAACTTATATATTACAAAGCCATTCCAACTTTCAATCTTGACAATGTTTTACCCATTGTCATGGGTGCTCAATCCATCCCATATTTGGTGGAAATAGCTCCTATTTTGTTCATGGAAACCCCTTCATTTAAAGCTTATCAATAAGCTTAGCCCCAATTTAACTATATGTGATAGTCCCCCATATATAAAATTTCTTCCTTTGTCTCACCATCACCAATGAGATGCCCTCTCTCACCTTAGGAGTAGAAACTAGTCACACATGGGATTCATCTACTTCCCAGACATGCATGACAACATTAATTGGTCCTTCCACCTCTGTGATACTCATATTCCACTTTGATGAATACATCTTAGAGGCAATGACTTCCCCCAATTTCCCTTGGGATGACTTCCATCATCATTCACCACATGGATAGCTTAAACACCCTATTCCTATGTGTGGATGCATTTATGGAAGGGAATTTGACCAATATTTCTAAAATCACCATCATTGACATTTCCATCAAACTGAATGTCATAGAAAATTTCCTTCTTAGAGAAACATGCACCCCTAGGACAATTGTTTCCTACAAAGCATCGTTCCAAGAATTCCAAGACAATTTCACCAAGTCTGATGAGAAAATTTTAGGCATGGACCCAAACATCATTGAACACCACATAGATACTTGGTTCGATGCACCACCTATTCATTGAAAACAAAATTATATCAACCCCACCAAATCCTTAGCAATCAAAGTTGAAATTGACATACTATCCACAACACCCCATCACCTACACTTCTTGGGTATCCAATCCAATTCCAATAGACAAAAAGCAAGGGATCATTAGGGTGTGCATTAATTTCCATCCCTAAATAAGGCATGTGCCAAAGAGAACTTCCCTACCATATTTTTTGACCAAATTATTGACACATGCATCGAACATGAAGTTATGTCCTTCATGTATGGGTTCTCATGGTATAATCAAATGCAAACACGTAAGTCAGATCAATGCAAAATTGTGTTTACTACAACTTGGGGTTTGTATATCTATCATGTTATTACATTTGCACTTAAGAATGTTGGAGCCACCTTCTAGTGAATTATTTCTTATGTTCCACAATCTGATTCACACCATTCTACCTACCTTGATGATCTCACATCTAGATCTAAATGAGAATTACAACACCTTGAGGATTTACAAGTCATTTTCCTACGATTTCATCAATTCAACATTTAGGTTAGTCCTCTTAAGCATGTTTTATATATAATGGTTGGACACCTCTTGGGGTTCGTTGTATCCAAACAAATAATTATTGTCAATCCCTTAGTAATATTATCCATAATGGAGCTACCCCTTCCATAGATTTATTGTGGCAATTTGTTCCTAACTATGCAACTAAAGCTTGTGTATTTTTGTGTCTCTTACATAAAGATCCCACTTTCATGTGGGATGAACAAGCCCAAAAAAAATCTGACACCCTCAAACATGATCTCGCCATGGCCTCGCTAATCATACCATCCCCCCATTTTTTATAGCAATTTCATCTTTACATATGTGCCTCGATGTTTGCCATCATAAGTGTTTTAGTCAAATAGGGGGATGACAACCATGAGCATGCCATCTATTATGTTAACAAGACTTTTCAAGCCCCACATTTCACTATAATCGGAATGTGAAGTTGGCATTAGCCATGGTCCATTCAATTCAATGAAATCCTCCATTACATTATTCTTTGCTATACCAAGGTCATAGTCTATTCAAATCCCATGCACTTTATCTTAGGTCGGTGACTCATTAATAGCAAGTTTTCCTACTAGATAGTTTCTCTCCAATATTTTGAACTTGAATTAGCTAATTCAAGAAGAAAGAAGGCCTTGGCCCTCACATAATTTATTTTCATTCTACCCATTGGCAAGGCTAACCCCCCTCTTAATGATGTTCACCCAAATGAGCATTTATTTATCATATCATTAGACAACCCATGATAAGACAAAAACCTAGTTTATCTCCAAACTTAGAATTTTGACCTCCATTTCTATCACAATGACTTCCAACACATCCACCAATAGCCCCTCGATACCTCCTCCTTGACAATGTTTTGTATCGACAAGGGGTAAATAGCATTTTGCATTAATGCCTAAATCATGAAGAGGAAAAATGAGCTCTTAACCATTTTTGCAACAACACTTGTATTGGCCACTTATCTAGGGTGGATATCACACAAAAAATATCTACATGAGATATTTTTGTCTCTCTATCTTTCGAGACTGCATCCATGCAATAAAACAATGTGAGAATTTTCCAAATTTTTGCTTCTAATTCCTAAGTGCTACTTGATCCTCTGCATCTTGCGATCATGGTTGATCCCTTCTATAAGTAAGGGTTTGACGTCATGGAATTATGCCCCCCATCAATTAATGGCCATGAGTACATTATTGTGGCCGCCTTCACCAAATGGGTGGAAGTAATGCCTACATTTGACAACAATTCATACACAATGAGACTTTTGCTATTTAATTATGGCATCACTTGCTTTTGTGTCCCTAAATAATTGGTATCCAACCACAACAAACACTTTGAGAACTAAGTCATGTAAACTTTAGCTTCATAGTCATAGTTTAAACATGGGTTCTCCTTTCCTTACTATTCTCAATCCAATGACCAAGTTGAGTTTATTAAACAAGTGATGAAAAACGTGCTTTAGTATACCATCAACAAGAATTTTTTAGAGGATTATCAACAAGATGCAAAAAATTCTCCAAGGATTATGATTCCCACTTGCTTCAATTTTTCCTTTGCGCTACTATAGTCTTGTTGTGCCAAAATCCCCCCTCCATATGACCATTTCTTGAAATAACTATAGAACATGAGAGAGAAATTATGTTTGAGGAGTCGAGAACCTCCTAGAGAGAAAGCATCGAAGGCCATCTTCAATACTCCTCGAGGTGAAATTCCAATTTTTGTATTGATATTCTAAAATATCTTCTCTTTTCCTCAAAAAAATATCTTCTTGTTCACATGAATGTTTTTCATTTGGTTTTGGGCTAACAACTTGGAACACTAATAATTGATAGGAAATAGTAAATTGTTTAAGTTATTGTGTTTCTTGTAGGACCATCAAAAGGTGGAATCTCCACTCAGATTCTCCTCCTGGTCCTACTCAAAGTTAAAGACACCAACTCTATAAGGTGTTCTCCAAGGCTTGTCTCACCTTTCCATCATTGAAGTTTCATTATTTATTCTCATATACTTGCTTGAGGATAGAAGAAGATAGGATATTAGTTAATTTATTTTATGTCTACCTTAGCTTTCCAACTGGATGAAGAGGGCTCATCTAGTCACATATCATAGGTTCATACTAGTACCTCAACTACTCATTTTCATCATAGGTGGGTACCTCACACTTAGTAGTGATTTCCATCATTGATCATTGACCATACGATTTCTCCCATGCTTGACTTCAACCCATCATCACATTGTGGAGATTCTTACATTATGATGTTAGTGTTCCATATCTAGTTGAATACCATGGACATGTATGAATCCTTTTTCACAATTATTTGAGCCTTTAGCTCAAGTGTACCTCCAATGAGCTCTCTACACATACCCTCCCACCATTGTGAGCCTCATATACTATAGTTTTTTCCCCCCTTGGGTGAAATTGTTCCATCACGTACTTTAAATAGAAGCAACACTCATTTCATATGTATCATGACTTGGCTTCATATGTATCATATTACTAAGCCATGGTCCTATATTATAGTTGAATTGATCATTACGTGAGCATGGGTATGCATGCCTCGGTTTAAGAGATAATATACATCACCTTTCATGTGTTTTGCAAGTGGTTTGCTTTCTCTCTTAATAGAGGTTCTCCTCATTTAGCTTTCTCTCATAACTTTTTACATAAATGTGTGTTGTATTTTTGTTATATGATGCTCTCCTAACCTCACACATCAAAGGAAACTATTATCATGTTACTTTAATATTCTTGGGACACTGAAGTGTCTTTTAAAAAATACAAATCACATCCAAATATAGCTTATGAGCTCAAAATCTTGGAGGATGGACCAATTCTACATGAAAACGTCAGTCAGATATTAGTTTGTCCAATTGAATACATACATGCTTATCCCTTTAATAAGTTCACCCTTAATCCTTCAATGGTTGCACAATTATTGGTGTAGCATGATTTTGGTTGATTTGGTGGTCCATTCAATGAGATCTCCACCTCAATAAGCTTCTAAGATAATTATATCCCATACCGGTCGAACCAACTCATTCAATCGAATGATCCTTAGCCATACATGGAGTTACCACATTCACACTTAAGTGGTTCTTTATTCAAGTTTTGTTTTGGTTGAAATAAAATCTATAAATAGAGTCTTCCATCCTCTATTTGAACAAGCTTAAGGTTCATACTATTACGCTACAATAATTTCTCCAAAGATTGTGAATCCCACGTGCTTCAATTTTTCCTTTGAGCCATTGTAGTGTTGTTATGTCAACATTTCCCCTCCATATGACCATTGCATAGGGGGAAATGATGTTGAAATAACTCTAGAATATGAGAGAGAAGTTTGATTTGAGGAATCAAGAACCTCCCAAAGAGAGAGCATTGGAGGACATCTTCAATATTCCTCGAGGTGAAATTCTAATTTTGTGTATCGCTTTTCTATTGGTGAATGCACAAATCTTCTTTTCGTCCCCCCAAAATAACATATGAATGTTTTCCATTTGGTTTTTGGGCTAACAATTTTGAGTCACCATTAAGAGGTGGAATCTCCACTTGGATTCTCTATTCATACTTAAAGTTCAAGCCTCCAACTTTGCAAGAGGTTCTCCAAGGTTTGCCTCAACTTTCCATCATCGCATTGTTTCATTAGTTTTGTTCTTATGCTTGCTTGGGGATACAATAGGATAGATTAGGTTGTTAGTGAGTTTATTTTCTATCTACCTCAAATTTTCAACTTGTTGAAGAGGTCTCATTTGGTCACATTGTGCACAAATAGCGCAACAACACTTGTATGTATAAATAACATGTTTGTTCATTTTCCAAGGTGAGGACAAATAGTAAAGGTTCAAGGAAATACTTCTCATGTTGTCATGTGGCATAGAATTCAACCGTGTATTTTTCTTCCTTTCATATTATATTTTCATATAAGATGGTGAAATGACTTAACATGTCAACTCAGGAAAACAACTTAAAAATCCCAATAACTCCAAGACTTTATCCTCCTTTAGTTGTGCCTTAGCCTTGGGCTCTATGCACTAGGAACATGTACAAATAATTTATAATATTTACATCATCGTTTGTATTTTAAACTCAACCCACATGAATTGACACACATCAAACTAACCGCATTATCCCAATGATTACATCATTTGATTGAATATATTTCATGAGTCAAAATTGAGGTAATAAATTGCAATCCCTCATTTGACAATTTTTCTCCCTTCTTTGTGTGGATTAAACTTAAAAGTGTGGCACAGGTGGTCTCCCTTTTAGACCTAGTATTATTAACTTACAAATCTAAGTGTTGCATGTGATGTGTTAATTGTTGCACATGCAAATGAATAATGATGTGATGTGTAACTGAAATAAAGAAGACATTGGTCACTTGTGCATAAATGAGAGGTAAAGGATAAAGATAAATGGACACTTCTTACCCATCCATGAGGAAATAATAACAAAAACACACTTCTTAGTCATGCAAAGTTGGAGATTATTCTCCCCTAAACTTTATAAAAAGGTGATTTGCCTATGACTAGTGTGCATTCATCTTAACTTTGGATCTATTGAGCATCCAAAGGAATCAAATCCAGAGTTAAGATGGATCTACAACTAGTTTGTTTATATATATATATATATATATATATATATATATATATATATATATATATATATATATATATATATATATATATATATATATATATATATATATATATATATATATATTCCAAATAGAAAAAAAGTGTTGTTCTTTTTATCCAAAAAATAAAAATGACACAATGATGTTTGTAGTCCAGAAAAGGTCAAATAGGATAGACCCAAAGGGCCTTCTAGGCCAATTAGATAATCTGGATATCCCTCATAATAAAAATAACCACGTATATGTTAATCCTCATGGCACATGATAGATAGCTAAAAAAAATTCTAAAATCCTCATAAGCTAGGCTCAATAATCCCTAATGGGAATTTATACATGTTGCATAGGCCAAAAAAAGGAGAATTTCACCTCATACAACCTGGCCATAGGAATCAACATCAAGAAAAGGAAGGAGAATGATTACATGTTCTTTCCTCTTAGTCTGGCACTTCATTTTCTAGAGCTAGGTCGAGAAGAGGGAGGACCTCACACTTGAGAAGCACTCACCCTGCAACACTGCAAATAGGATTAATCACCATTGTTTGGATAATCGAGGATATGTAACCTTCTTAATCATGGTGTTTGGATCTAATATTGAGGATCTCGATAACAAAACCAACACAAGAAACATGTGATTGAAAGCCACAATATTGATTAGGAAGGCATTTACTTCTGCAATCATTTACAAAAGGTCAACACTTAGAGAGTCTCGTCTAGACCGCACCCCATCTATCTTACCAACCACATAATATATCGCATCCACATTGCCTTAGTAACCACTCCCACTACTTCATAATAATGAGATGAATTAATCCTCAAATTGCACTCATCGTCGGGGATACTTTCCATAACCAAACCTAATTTATATCCATAATAACATTTATCCATTAACACCACTTGATGTGAGGACCCGCCATTCAATTGAGCCTCCACGGATCCAAAACACCACTTTGCCTCACTTTTAATTGCTAAAAAACATAGACCTCAACCCTATTCTACCCCTTTGAGTGATCATTTTCTCTACATCATCCACCTTGACTCAAGTCTTCCCCACAACTCAATACATCGTCAAAATATTATTTTCCCAGTCCAACCCCTTCAATAGTCCTTGCACAAAACCTTCATCCATCATACGCCACTTTGCCTCACTTTTAATTACTCAACAACAAATCCCTCAACATTATTCTACCCCTTTGAGTGATCATTTTCACTACATTTGCACATTGATCCACCTCGTTTAAACTCTTCCCCACAACTCAATCCATTTTCAAAAATTATTTACCCAATCCAACCCCTTCACTAGTCCTTACATGGAACCTTCATCCTTGGAGTGTTTTCACTTATGAACCATACCCTTCCTTCTCAGGAAACTCATCTACAAGTGACCATGGCTAATACAAAAGTGGCATTGGAATGGGAGGTTCTCGTAATCTAGGATTCCATGCCTTTCACTACCTCCTTCCTGTAACACCCTCCTCTATCCTAGCCCTTTAATGGGTGTTATAAATTACAATTATTCTGTCAAATTATATTTACCTTTTCATTCTTCTAAAATGTGAAATTTATGGCATAGTCTAATGTACAATTTTTATGATTGTTACTATAAAACTACAATTTAAGCCTAATAATTGAAAAGTTCATATTGGTTGTCAAGCAAAACATTCAAGAATCAATCCCTACAACAATTAACCTATAACTAGGAGATCAAATTCAAACATTTACTTCAATTTCATTGACCAACTAATTATAAGTTTCTTTACAACAATTTATAGTAACAAGGAGAAATACATGTGATTCTGTTTGATTTAGTCTAGTGTAGCTCCTCTTTATAATTTGCTTGATTTAGTGTAATGAAACTCCCATTTAGATCTGACATGCCCAAACTAGTTTTTTATCCTCCCAACCAACTAGGAACAACCTATCTAACTCCCTAGCTATAGGAAACATTGGGTTTCCTAGCCCTCAATCCCTGAAGCTCCAAGAACAACAAGCAACCCACAAAACTAGTATCCCAACAATTTTAGTAGTTCCAAGCAATGTCATCTACCCCGAAAATAGTTGAGTCCTAATTTTTTTCTTCCAATATAAATTCAATGCCCTGCATCCTCTCCCCCCCACCCCCCCCTTTCCTTATCCCATTTCCATATCCCTTCCCAAGTGTTAACTTTCTAATCCCGACACCTAGGTATCTTGTTTACTAGTGATTTCCTTGTTGCAAATCAAATTAGCAGCTCACAAAACAAAATACACTTGTTGGAATCATTAACTCAAATAGATAGTGGAAGTAATACTGGAAACCAAAACTCATACACGATACACAAAGATATTATGCCCTTCAAATTAGCTTATCATTAGAATAATATCAAAGCTTACAAGGGATCCCAAACCTGGGAAAATGGTCCACAGAGAAATACAAAAAACTATAAACAACACTGCAAACCCTAGCAACTCCTCCTTGGTTGTACGGTCTTGTACAATCAATTCTTAGAACTTGCATGTGCATGTCCTCATTGTCATCTGCGTACATATGTGTTTTCTTGCATTGTAGCTCATGTACATACGCACCCTAATTGACCTGTGAAGTGTGTAAAGTTCCACTCTGCAGTTGTGGATTTAATCCGTCGAATCTTCTTGTGGATACCCCTGTTCTCTCTTCTCCCTGACCTGCATTGATCTCTAGATAAAATTCCTTCTCCACCTATCTAAGATCTCCTTGAGAAAAAATCCTTATTTGCTCTCTCTCTCTCGCTAATGAAAAGTGTCTCATCCTTTACCCTAACCTTGCTTTTATAATATTGATTTATGACCTAACCCTAATCTCCAAAGTGATTGACGACTGAGATTAAATCTTACCTCACTTGAGATAAATGCCTAAGATTTAATTCACTAATGCTAATGACTTTAACATTTCATTAAATAAAACTCAACTAATTAATGAAAACACTTTACTATAATAATTCATTTAATTAAAGTAAGTTACTAAGGTAGAAGGATTTGGATGACTTCCACGCGTCTAGACACTTAGACCTATGTGGAAGTACATGTTTGATGCTACATACATCAACACTCCCTCTTAGCGAGGAAGGTATTCTGCACCACTCCAAGTTTGTCCCTAAAGAATTATAACTTCCCTTTAACCAAGGGTTTGGTCAGAAAGTCTGCAACTTGCTCATCTATGGAAACAAACTGAAGCTTGATTGCTCCCTTTTGGATCCTGTCTTGGATCAAATGATATTTGATCTCAATATGCTTGGACGTGTCATGGAAAACTGGATTCTAAGAGAGTTTGATACAACTCTAATTATCATAGTATATCATAGTGAGCTCCAACTCTTGATCAAATAAACATGTAAAAAATTTGTGAAGCCAAATGGCTTCACAACTAGCCATACTTGATGCCATATACTCTACCTATGATGAACTGAGTGCTACAAAAGTCTGCTTCCTACTGAACCATGTCATCACTGTTGATTCCAAGTTGAATCAACACCCTGAGGTGCTCTTCCTGTCTACTGTACTCCCTGCCCAATCTAAGTCTGAATATTCCTAGAACCTCACTCCATCACCTCTAAGATACCTCAATCCATACTCCATTGTAACTCTCAAGTACCTGAGCACGTGCTTCACTACTATCCAATGCACCTGCCTCAGCTCCACCATGAACTGACTCAAGGTGATCACAACAAAACATATATTTGTCCTGGTGTTGACCAAATACATCAATGAGGGATCAATTGCATGTATATCCTAGGATCCACCAACTTTGAATCTAAAGTGACAACCTTCTTCAGGTTGGTAACCATGGGTGTAGCCATCAGTCTTTAGTCCTCCATCCTAAATCTCCTCAATATCTCTATTGTGTACTTCCCTTGGCCAAGGAAGATCTCCCTTGATATCTACCATACCTCTAACCCCAAGAAATAATGCATCAAGCCAATATCCTTCATCTAGAACTTTGTAGCCAATTCTTCTTTACGCCCTACTATAAGCTCCTCTATACCTATGAGAAACAAATTGTCCTTGTACAACACCAAGATAAGTGGATATGTCCCGACAAGTATAAAGTACAAGTTAGGACCAGCCTCACTCTTGGTGAAGCCCATACTCTGCAAGTATCCATCAATCATGGAATACCATGCTCCGGGTGCCTATTTGAGTATGCACAAGTATTTCTTAAGCCTCTAGATATGAGACTCCCTCCCATGTACCTCAAATCCTTGAGGTTGCTCTATATATACTTATTCCTCAATGATCCCATTGAGGAAATCTATCTTCACATCCATCTAGTGAATCCTCCACCCTATAAATGAAGCAATATAAATAACATCTTGATTAGAAGCATACTTGGCGACTGGAGCAAATGTCTCCTCGTAGTCTACTCCATCTCTCCGAGAGAATCCTCTCTCCACAAATCTCACCTTAAAGTTCTCGATGTTGTCATTTGCAACATGCTTGAT
The DNA here is from genome assembly GCA_009831015.1 of Picea engelmannii. Classification (NCBI taxonomy): domain Eukaryota; kingdom Viridiplantae; phylum Streptophyta; class Pinopsida; order Pinales; family Pinaceae; genus Picea; species Picea engelmannii. The sequence continues at coordinate 740,404 of ML777205.1, forward strand.
CTTGTAGAGCCACATGAAACTCACAACTGACTTGCCCTCTGATATCAACACTATGTCCCAAACACCATTCCTCGTGATAGAGGTGCATTCCTCCAACATCGAATCCCACCAAACTTGTTGATTTGTTGCTTCCTCAAAACTAGAAGGCTCAACATCAATGATGCTACTCATAAGAAACATATAGTTAGGAAACTTCCTCGGAGGTATACTCTCCATAATTGCACTCCTAGGAGCCTCACCTGCATCCCTCAATGCCTGTAATAACCACTTGGGTCTCCTGGCAGAACTGGAAGGGGATAACTCCTCCTCCCCACCTGAATTTTTACTTCTTGAACTAGAAGCTACTGAGCATTTCTCATCCTTCAGAGCCTCCCGCTCCTCATCCTCTACCACTACTAGTGACTCCTAATATTTCCTAGATGTCAAGTTTTCCTAGAACTTAACATCTTTCCTCACAATTGTCTTCCATTGTGTTGTTTTGAAGATCCTATAAACCTTTGAGGTCTCGTTGTACCCCACAAATATACCCTTTTGTCATGAAGGCTCCAACTTCATCCTCTTCTCCACATGCACATGGAATTTGTATACAAGACAACGAAAGACCCTCAAGTGTCTTATCTCTATCTTCACTCATGAGAATGCCTCCTCCAAATTCTTGTCCCCGGTATCTTATGAAGACTCTTGTTTTGAACATATACTACCATGTTACATGCCTTTGCCCAAAGAAACCTAGGAAGATCTTGGTCATGTATCATAGCCTTGGAAGAACCAATGATGGACCTATTATTTCTCTCTGCAACCCCATTCTGTTGAGAGTTGTATGAGAGTATTAACTCCCTCTTGATATGTGTCTCCTTGAAGAAATCCTTGAAGTCATTGGAGGTGTACTCTCCTCCATTATCCGACCTCAAGACCTTGATCCTCCTCCATGTATGGTTCTCCACCTGAACCTTGACTTCATGGAACCGATCGAAGACCTTATCCTTGCTCTTCATAAATAAGATCCAAGTTTTCTTGGAAAAGTCATGAATGAATGTCACATAATATGATGCTCCCTACATTGATGCAACTGACATCAACCCACTCACATCTGAGTGAATAATATCCAAGATCCCCATGGACATACTCTCACTACTTGGAAAATTAGCCTTGGCATTCTTGCCAAGTGCACACCCTCTACACACACGCTGCTGCTCAATATTGAAATATGGAAGACCAGTGGCAATCGCCCTCAGAATCAACAACACCCCTTGATGTAGGTGTTTGAACCTCCCGTGCCATAACTCACATAGGTTATCATTTTCATGTACCAAGGCCTAAATAGACTTGCCTATCAACCTATATAAGTTACCCTCTCTAACCCCAATGGCCATTATTGTGTCAGAGCTATCTCCCTCTAAACATACGAGTACTTTCCCTCTCTAGAATATAACTGCAAAACCCATGTCCTCCATAATTGAGACTAAGAGCAAATTTTTCCTAAGTCTTGGTACATAAATCACATCATGGACATAAAAAAAAACCACCTGATTCAAGTTGGAACAATATAATTCCCTCACCCTTCGTTGCATACTCGACATCATCAACAAGTTCCACATGGATCCCTGAGTCCTTCTCTGTTATACTGTTGAATAACTCCCATGCTTCTATCATACAACGAGATGCACCATTGTCCAAGTACCACACATTCCTAGTAGTTGTGTTGGTGGAAAGCCAAGAAACTAGTGAGAAATCCCTCTCGAACTTCACAACAAACCCATCCAACTGAGTTTCTGCAGATGATGTTACTTGATGTGGTTTTCCCCTTCCTTTCTTATTCTCTAGACATTAAGATGCATAATGACCACTCTTGCGACATGTGAAGCACTTGATCTTCCTATAGTCCTTCTTCTTCCCCGACAGTGAAGTACCTCCATCATTGTTACCCTTTTTGTTGAGAACATTTCCTTTGCCCTTCCTTGTCTTCTTGACAAGGGCTAAGTTCTCATCACTACCTCCTTGCTTACCAACTTTGGACTCCTCCTAAGTATCTTCCTAGATACAATCATCCCATAGCCTTCGCCAATATGGAAGATTTTACCAAGCATAGAATCCCTTGATAAATGGTTCCCAAGACTTTGAGAAACCATTCAATGCCACATTTACAAGTTATGTGTCATTCACTTTCTTCCTAATAGCTGCAAGTTGATCACATACCTAAGTGATCCTCATGAAGTAGTTGGTAACATTGTTATATCTAGACATCTGCATTGATCTGAGTTTATTTATTAAGATCATCTTCCTATTCAATTTGTCACTCTAGAATAAACATGCCAGAGCATCTAGCATCTCCTTGGCCATCTTCTTCTCAGGTAAGTGAAGAATCAAATGATCTTTGACTACATCCAATATTACCCACTAGGATTTAATCTCCTCCTTCTCGTGAGCTACCAAAGCTAACAGATCTGACAATGGACAAACTACTTAGTCTACAATCTCTCAAGGATCATATTCATTCAAAATAAAAGTAACACTTTCTTTCCAGGATAGGAAGTTGGATGCTCCATCCAATCTATCTTCAACTCTCAAACTTGTTGTTGCCATCCCTTAGTCTGATATTCTACTGAGGAAATAACATGTTACTGAAACTACCCCTATACGGACTTGTACACACCTTTCCTCACTATAGCCCATGTATGTACACTCTTTCCTACACTGTAGCCCACGTACATTTTCACCTTGACTGACCTGTGAAGTGTGTACAACTCCTTACGATTGCAAATACAAGCTCTATTGTTGTCTGATTGTTTCCCTGAAATTTGTCCTTCAATTTTTTACTGTTGGTTTATAGATCTACATAGATCTCCTTGCATATTTGTTGCAAACTATTGTGGATCTGAAATTTGGCTCCATCTTAGAGTGAAATCTTTTATACCATGTTAACTTTCTAATCCCAACACTTAGGTATCGTGTTTATTAGTGATTTCCTTACTGCAAATCAAATTAGCAACTCACAAAAAAAATTCACTTGCTAGAATACTTAACTCAAATAAATAGTGAAATCAATACTAGAAACTAAATCTCATACACAATACACAAAAATATTCTACCCTTCAAATCGGGTTATCATCAGAATAATATCGAAGCTTACAAGAGCTCCCAAAGTTGGGAAAATGGCCCATAGAGAAATACAAACAACTATAGATAGCACCTACAAACCCTAGCAACTCCTCATTGGTTGTATGGTCATATACAATCAATTCTCAAAACTTGTGCGTGCATGTCCTCACTGTCACCCACGTACATACATGTTTTCCTGCATTATATCCCACGTACATACATGCCCTGACTGAACTGTGAAGTGTATACAGTTCCGCTTTGTTGCTTTGGCTCTAATCTGTTGGATCTTCTTGTGGCTACCCTTGTTGTCTCTTCTCCTTGACCTGTACTGATCTCTAGATGAAATTCCTTCTCCACCTAGCCAAGATCTCCTTGAGCGGAAGTCCTTCTTTGCTCTCTCTCTATAATGAAAAGTGTCTCCTCCTTTACCCTAACCTTGATTTTATAATATTTAGTTGTGACCTAACCCTAATATCCAAAGTGATTGACAACTGAGATTAAATCTCACCTCACTTGAGATCAATGGCTAAGATTTAATTCACTAATGCTAATAACTTTAGCATTTCATTAAATAAAAGTCAACTAATTATTAAAAGCACTTTACTTTAATAATTCATTTAATTAAAGTAAATTACTAAGGTAGAAGACTTTGGACTACTTCTACGTGTCTAGACACTTAGACCTATGCGGAAGTACTTGTCCGATGCTACAAACATCAACACCAAGGTCTCCTCAACCACCCTCATTAATGGCCATCAACCCCTTCTTCTAGATTTTTGAGAGAATGTTAATTAAAATAAAAAGTTAAATGAATTACATAAAATAATTAAAATGGAGTTACAATGTCTTTTTCTCGTGTGAGCTTATAAATGAAGCTTGACTTTTTTCCCCAAAATTCATGACAACCCACCATACTGATTTAATACATCATAACAACCAATAAATCAAGTCAATGAGGGTATTCACTGCTAGTAGATATTTGCATATGCAATATAATTTCCATAATCATTCAACCATTAATTAAGTAGGTAATAGTCTAGTTTAGCAATTAATACATCAAGTAGTTGTACTAGCATACATGCACAATGTATGTATGTGTAGTTGGCGTACAAAGAATTTGCATATGTACTAGTGATAAACAATCACTGCCTCGAATGCATAATTCTTGTATATTCACAATGAAGCATGCAACATAATAAATCCAATAATGCATCATTCAATAATTGTTACTAACAAAATTCCAATAATTCCAATAATTCATCAATCATTGATCGTGATGGGAAATGAATCAAAACAAATGTTACAAACACAGTAGGAACCACACAAGAAAATAAGAGTGGCACATCTAATCCCCAAGCAACATCCTCAAATAACTCTGGATCATCATTCCTCCCTGACCTACTTCCATCTTCCACATCTTATCCTTTCCTATGTTGCAATATGCTAGAGTGTTGAATATATTGACCTAACTCCATAAATAACCTTCAAGTGGAATTGTTGACTACATCGACCTAACTTCCCCAACATGCAACTAGTAGTCACCATCACACATCTATGGGAATGTGGCTTAATACAACCCTCCCATGACTCCAGGTTTTAGAGGATAAATGATGGGAAATACCTCAACCCCTCCTGATAAAACTAGGGTCAACACCCTATCATTGACCATACTATGCCACTCTTGTTGTTCTTAGAGCTTTGTCATCAAATAACTAGTTTGGGCAATGATGCTTCATATAAAACACGCACTTGCCCACGTATCATAACAATGTTTTCAACCAAAAATTAAATCACGAAATAATGCTTCATAACATACTATTAATCTTTTGATGTCGACGACATTAGTGTTAATTCAATGCCACATTTATATAGCTATTTCTTAGACCCTTACCAAAACACATCTCCATGCATAACTATATAACCATTTTCATGATATTAACAATATTGCATATTGGCATTTAAAGTAAGCAAGTGTGTTTATTTACCATGTGCTTTGCACCAACAACCATTCACCATATAAATTGAGTTGGTATCCATGTACAAAACTTTTCTTTTAACTTTTGCATACTTAAGAAAATCATCTAACTGTCACCATTAATAACATAAATTATAAAAGAGGTGGCAGGTGTGGGGGGATAATTTGTAATCCTGGAGGGGCAATGTCAAATAATGAAGCAGAGGCCAACACCCTTTATTTGATTTCCCTTATCGCCATCATGGAGTCTCCACATAATGTCATGTGGAGACTCCATGATGGTGATAAGGGAAATCATCAAGAAAAACATCGTTGGGGGCAATGTCTACACTGGTGTGATGTCTCGGTCTCTTGCTCTTCTAAAAAAAATTGATGAGTGCTCCTTGTTACATGTTAAGTGTGAATTAAACTCAAAAGCGGACAGATGGGCTAAGGAGGGATCTAGTTTAGAAACAAGTGAGATTATAATAAATGAAGAAAATTTGAATCTCCCCATTCCTTAAGACCCATTGAGTGTCCATTTGATTTCTATGACAACCGATAGAGCTTTGGAATAAATGTGCCAAGGCTCGCACATATTGAGGGACCTATATTTGAGAGGGGCATTCACTCATGCACGTGTGACTACATTTTTTTAGGTAAGCTAGATATGGTTTTCATAAAATTTGTTGGTGGTATCTCTGAAAGGAGCATTGGTAATGAAGAAAATTGGGGTGCAGATCCTTTTCCGAATGTGATAAGCCTGCAACACAAAGTTATTTTAGCTTCCAGGTTTTTCTACTCTTTCCCTGAGCATTCTTAATTGTAGACCTTTGGTTTGTTGAGAGATAAAAGCATAATTTCCAGTTTCCTTGTCATTCCTGCTCATTTTGGAAGAGGCAGTGTGCTCGGGTTGGGTTATGGGGATTTTTTTAATTCTAAAACCTCTATCATCCTTGTTGTCCTTATTGCTCTTGGAACAAATAATGTTTATGGGTTGTGGAAGGGCGCCATAGTTTGCTTACAATATAACTCAAACAATGATTTTTGCAGTGGGATTGTTTGTCTCGGACCTATCCTAGTCATCAACCTTTTATTTTGGACTTATGTGGGAAATTTCTCTATTTGTCCTCCTTTGGTTCCCATTATCACTCTGGATATATGCATTTTGGCATGGCTATGGGAAGGTATTGAGTGTCCTCTTCTTTCGGGTTTTGGAATATGGGTTCTATGTAGGAGCATAATTGACACCAATCTCTATGTTATTTATGTTGATATTGAAAGAGACCTTTTCCATAAGATAGGGTAGTGAGTGTTTTGTCCTACTGAGTTTTAAATTTGAACCCCCTTTCATTCCTGTTGATTTTACTGATTATGGGAAAGATTATGCATATGGTCTAGGAATTGTGATATAAATTGCTCATGGTGCAACTCAATTAATAGTTTATGCAAAGGATTTGTATGTACTGAGTCCTTTTCAACAAACAAGCCTTTAGGCGGGTCACCTATTGCTAAGTTGTGGTTCTATGTTTTCCCTTTTCGAGGTTTTGTATTCTAGGGTCTATGTTGGGGTAAAATTGACAGTCTTGGGCATCCACCCTACCAAAGTATGAATCCCTCTTAGAGTGACATCAAGTGCATTATGCACAGACATGAAGATATGGTTCAAGGCATTATTAGCATGAATCTCATGCAAGTCACGGGCAAGGTAAGTGCAATTGGTTAGATTGTTGCAACACTCCTTCAACACATGGATAATTTAGAAGAAGAGTGATAGAGGACAAGTGCACTTGAATGTATGGTTGCAACACTCCTTCAATGCATGGACAATATGGAACAAGAATGTTAGCAATTAAGGGCAATGATGATGCCACAAGAATCTCAATCTGCTTCAAACAATCAGGCTTCGAGAATATCTCACAGTGAAAATTCAAGTGAAGAACAAGGAGGATGGGATGTGGAACCTATGGAAGTAGAAGAAAATGACCCAAGCCAAGACGAAGCATAGGAGGAACCAGACAATGAATCAACCCCTTGATACACGTATTTCAAATGTGTTTTTTTGCTTGGACAATTTATTAAACTATTTTGTGGCCTAACTGCAGGGATGTATAAACAAGAATTTAGTATGTTTGTCAGTAGGATAGCAGTCAAGGACTCTCTCAGCCATGAGCCAATTTTTATAAAAAAAATTGATTATGATGATTCTCTACGGTGCAACCACCTTATATATATATATATATATATATATATATATATATATACACACACACACTCTTCAGTTTTTGTTAGAAAAAACATAAACTATAAAAATCATACATTATATTTCACATATAGGTAGGTCCACATGTTATCATAATATAGTTCTATCGGTGTAGTTGAGTTCAATAGATAATAAGCAAAGGAATACCAATATAGGCCATAGTCTACTTTAGTTGTTTTAAAATCCAAAAAGAGGGGCATTGAACTTCCTCAAAGATTATTTATTTGGGCTAAATTTTGTAAATGGACATCCTCACTAGGATTCTTGGAACCTCTTCACAAACTAGGGTTTTTGGTGTTGGGTATTGATATATTCCTAACGTATCACCAATAGCTCTCAAAATCCTTTTGGAGCAATAATGAAGTGGAAAGCTCGACAACCTAACCCAAACAAACAACTTTTTGCAAGGAAAAACTCAAGTTGAATCCATCATTCCATTGCTTCAACACTAGCTCCAATTTATGGAAGAACTAGGGGGCTTCATCCAAAATAACAACTTTATCAACAGTAGTCTCAAAGGGAAAGGTGTAAAACCCCCATTGTAATGGAGATATTCTTACCTTTCCTTTCACAACCGCAGTCCAGGCCAAGCCAATCCACAGACATATGGTGTTTTGACCCATTAAAGTACCTAATCAATGTAACTCTCTAAGCCAATTCCTTACCTCCATTGATAAGACATCCACTTGACAAATAAAGCTTGAGAGATCCAGATGAAGGCATTGTTTCCTACATGGAGCTTGCTTCCTTGCAAACCTTAAATCAAACTCGTTCTTTTTTTCCTCTTCTTCCATCCCTTCCCCAAAGCAAGACCATCCTCTTATGTGTGTTTGTGTGTTCTAATTATTTTATTATTATTATTTAATTTTCTTTTTGTTTAAACTTAAAAAATATGAAAACTCCTTTTTAATTTTTTGACCACATAAGCATTACAGATGGGATGAGTGTTACAATCTCTTCCAAATTGCACTCTAGAAAGCGCCTCTTGACATAATGAAGGGGAAGATAGAGAGACAGGGAAAGGATGAATATAAAAAAGCTAGGGTAGACATGACTCATTTATGTTAATGCCATTATATCTAAAGTTTTGTTTATATATAGGCGTGGAAATTATCTGTAGTTGCTAGTTGGGTTGAGAGCCTACAACCTGCCCATTTATTAAAAAGATAGGGGTGCAAAGAGGGAATGACAACCCGTTAGGATGTAGGAACAATGGATGTAGGTCTTTGGAAAGGTACTCACATCATTGGTTTTTTATTTCGTGACAACCCATTAGGATGTAGAAACAATGGATGAGAAAGAGAAAGCATAACACCATAGAAATATCATTTGGTGAAGTGTTACTTCTTTTGTAATGTATTAACTTGCATGATTTTGGTAATTAGGGATAGGATAAAGAGAAAATATAATTCCATGGATCACTTGGTAAGGAAGTGTTCCAATAACTTATTGACTAATGTGATTTCATTACTAGATATGAATTAAGTGAGAATGATAATATAACTTGAGACATGTTACTTATTATGGTGTAGGAACGTTGAGTTAAAATGGAACTGAAGACCTTTTACCTAGATGGGCATATTTTCTTAACCAAAATACCATGTTGGGATCTTCAAAAAGGTACCCACGTCATTAGTATCTTATTCTTGTAAAAAAGGAATGTCTAGTAAGAATGAAACTTTGGTATCTTACTTGTGTTGCAACATCTTGTTGCAGTATAACAATGTTAAGTGAGAATAGAACTCGAGACCTTATACATGTGCACATACCTCCTTAACTAAAAAAACAAATTGAGCTCTTCAAGTAAGATACCCATATTGACAACATAAGAGCATTAAAAAAATATGGAACTCTAAACCTCTCTCCCTCTCTCTCTTCCCAGTGGAATCCCACCCCTCTAGGAGAATATTACAATATCGCTTACTCCTCAAGTAAGCACACTACAGAACTGGTTCACCCAATGATAATGTTGTGGCCAACTCACAAGCATATACCCAAGGAATCAGACCATTGACCTAACACCGAATAGCACTAGGTACTTAAATCTTTTACTTTTTTTCCCATTATGACGATGGAATCCCAACCCATGCAGAGAGTATTTTGATATCACTCAGTCCTTGGGAAAACAAACTACATAAATAGTTTGCTCAAATATAACGCTACAACCAACTCACTAATTGTTGCCTAAAGAGTTGAATCGATCACCTTCTACCTTTTTCCCCCAAAGCAAGAGAAATATGTTGACCTGCATCACTAGGTTTCAATAACCTTGTCATCGCTAGCACAAATCTTGGATCACTTAGTGCCCTTACAATTTAGCCTAGAGGCTAAACCACTTTCTAAAGAGTGTCAATACCTCCTTGCACCATTTCAAGTGACAACAAATTCTAGGTAATACCTTAATAATACTATGTATTAACGTGAAGGGAGCATGCTTTAGCTCATTCCCAATTATCCAAGTGAATATCAATGGCCACCTACCTCTTCCACTAACTCAACATGGCTCTCCATTTGGGAAGTTTTGTTATGATTTTATGGGTCTTAAACTTATGGGTCCATTTGAGGCCCTTGACGAGCTTTTTAGACAAGTGATCCCAACATGGCTTTACCTTTGGCAAAGCCAAGCCATATTATTTTATCATAGTCCTCAGTTAGAGCTTTCCAATGAGCTACTATATGCACCAAATAGAGTTCGTATGCGAAAGTTACGCTTCTAGGAAATTGATGTAAAAACTAACGCCCAAAAACACATTTTGGCGTTATTTAAAAAAAAAACACCTTTTGACACTTTGTCTCCTAGGTTTAGGGTTTTGGGCCTTTAGGATTCTTGCTTTATCTTAAAAGGCCATCTTTTCGACCTCTTGTATTAGCTTGTTGTGAATGTGGGTAGCCGTCATCCCTTCAGAGATAAGCTACCACCATTCTAATGAATTTGTGTTCTACAATTTTCCATTATTTTATTCATTAATAAAAATTTGGTTTTCACTATATCATTGCGCTCTCTGCTATATTTATGTATATGTTTCATTTAGTTCCCTATTCTATTAAACCCAAACTTTTATCATTTAAACATATCAAAAAAGGCACACCTTGCCATGTAGATACTTAACCTATTTTAAAAAAAAATTAACTCATACCCCAAAACTGAAAAAATAGTTTTAACCCTTGAATATACTAAATACTTCCACCTAAACCAATGTCCAATGACTTAAGATCCACTCAAGAGGTCAAACCCAATCGGGTATCCATGTCATACACAACACCAAATTACAATTTAACCACGTACATGGATGAATTTTACTTGTAAACATGTTCCTCATTTAAAAAAAAAAAAAAAAACCTTTAATATTCGTGTCATTATTATTATTTTATTCCAAATTAAAAAAATTTAAATAAAACATTTACGTCCTTGTTATTTTATTCCAAAAATGACAACCACAACAATTGAAAAAACATAAAGTAAAAATGAGCCTTGCAACGTATCGTCAAACTAAATGCTACGATCGACGACATCTCTGTCGGTGAAAAATGTGTCACCATAAAATCAATCACTTTTCACTTATGTCGGTACAAATATGTCAAGGTATTGTAAATTAAGAGTGGTTTTATAGCTACAACCCACATAGAATGGCTCAACTTTGAAATTATGCTTGACATTCTTCACGGCAAGTTGTATATATATATAAATATCTATCTCACGAGGTTACTTCAGCAGCAAGTTCTTTTAATCCCAACCTAACGAAGCAACACACGAGTTCCTAAACACACAAGCTAACATCGATCATAACGAGCGAGTAATCCGAGGACCTTAAAATTAATGACAGGTGAGGTGGATATGAAAACAACTATAGACTTCGCATAGCCATAGTGGTTGGGGTGTTTGATGGTTTGTGCGCGTTGATTATCTATGGGGGAGAAGAAACTGTGGGCACGTGATGAAGTTAAAAGGAAATACTGACCGCTGAGTCTGATATTTGTTCTCTATTTAGCATGCAAACAGCCAAGTGGAGCTCAAGACCCACATACTCGTAGTTCACGGTTAGTATTAAGCGTCATATCTAGATCTGACTTGTTTTTCGTTTTTGTATTTATATTTTTGGCCATATATACATAAGCTAAGCTTTTCTCTATTTATATATTTTTCCAACACACCCTTTCGAAGGTTTGAGCGGAAATACTTCTTGTGTTAGTCTGTTTTTGCAGAAGAAATGGCATCTACCGCTTGTGTTGTAGAATGCATTGGAGTCCCCAAATATGGAAACTCATTGGCTGCCGGTTGCCCTGCGCCTTCGCCGTTCTTCCATGGTGTCAAGGTCGGCTCGGTCCGGCGTGCGGATTTGGCCAGATCACACAAGGTTTCCATGACCGCAACGCTGCCTCCTAAGGCCAAGTAAGTACTTCAATTTCTTAAACCCTAAGCTCGTAATATTCAATTCAAAGGATTGTATTTTTCATACTTTCGATTACGGATTACGGATCATCTGTTCGGCTTCAGTGTCGAGAATGTGTTACAATTTTTTCTAAGTTTATGGAATGTTTTGCTTGTTTTTCGTTTTTCGGAGGAAGATTTGAATGCTTCGACAGCGTTTTGAAGGTGAGAGGAGATATTGCTGTATTTTTAACCGCCGAAATGTTTGTTTTGCGCTGATCGGCTTAATATTTTGTTTCGTTATGGCTCTGGTGCCTGCCTGATTAGTATTTTAGCGTCTTCCTTAGGATGCCCTGTTTTTACCGGCAAATGTCGGTAATGTTTTCTGAGGATTTGCTTATTAGTCTTCTACATGTCTGGTCTTTAGCGGCCGCTTTGTATGCGTTACTATTTAAACAAAATATTCAGCAATTGGCTTGTGCTTGTCGATTCTTTAAACTACCTCTACCTTACTGTCATTTTTCCAGCACAGTAGAGAGATTTATATCGAATCGCAGTCAGGATAAAATTGTTATAAGGTAAAGATATGAAACGAAAAACTTGCCTCTTTTAGTTTCTATCTTTTGTCATTTTTCCTGTGCTAAGGAAGATCGTTAGAGAATTTTCATTTTCAATGTCTACCTCAAGGCAGATTTATTCATCGTTTTCTGCATGTTAGGTCTTAAGCAGCCGCTTTGTATGTGTTGCTATTTCAACAAAATAATTCAGCAATTTGCTTGTTCTTGTCGGTTCTTTAAGCTCTGTCTACCTTACTGTCATTTGCCCAGCACAGTAGAGGGATTTATGTCAAATCACGGATATTTCTACCTTACTGTTATATTTCTAGCACAGTAAAATTGAATCGCTGTTTGGATAAACTAGCTATAAGGTAGACCAAGGGATTAGCTCGACCGGTTGTTGCCAATGGTGTTAGGGTATTTAGGTAATTCTGTACCAGCAGGATCCCCGGTTCAAGCCCTAGTGAGGTACACTAGTCTAAGCCTAAGCCATGGGTTAACTAGGGATGCAGTCCACAAATGTGGGGAAGGATCCCTTGGGTTTCCTTTAGTGGTTTTCCTTGCAAAAAAATAATTCTGTCTATAAGGTAGACAATTAAACAGAAATACTTGCCTCTTTTAGTTTATCTCTTATGTCATTTCTTCGTGTGTCAAGGAAGATCGTCAGAGAATTTTTCTTTTTAGGGAATACCTGACGGCCATAGCTGATTCTTCACAATGTGCTAGCAAATTTGCTTTTGGAATTTTTACTCTACTGCTGTTTTAGCTCCTTTAAGGTAATTCTCAATACTGTGCTGGCCAATTTCTCTTTCCTAATTTTCTCCTTGCAGCCATTTACACCGACTTTTGTGCTGAGGTAAATCTAGTAATTTCCATTACCTTCAAGTTGCTTTACCGTAACATTTTGTGCCAAGGTATCTTAGGAATGTGCTTTTGTCTGGACTTTACCTTAAGGCTGCTTTACCCTGACTTTTGGTTAGAAATGAAGAATATGGTAGCAACTTTGCTTTATAGGCTCCCACCTTATGGCCAAATTTTGCTTTTTAGGTTTGTCCCGTACAGACTCTGAACAGACAGGTATGCCAGCGTATTTCCTAATGTTTTGGCTATTTGGCTTGTGTTTATTGGCGGATTTTATGCACAACAACATGCATGAATGAACTAAACCCCAAGGGTGCAATTTAGTCAAATTTACGAAGGGATTTGGACTTACCATGCTGCTGTTGTGGCTAATGGGTTTGCATTAATATGGTTTCACCGTAAATTTATTCACAATGCCAAGGTATGGGTGAAAATAGTGAAAATCAAAATCATACTGAAAATCATAACTTCTAAATAGTGAAAATTTATTCACTCATGGCAGTCGCTCAAAATCATGACTTGTAGAAGTATGGATGAATATTGAAAAAATTTGTGCAGGATTATACTTGAGCATTTTAGTGAGGAAGTCATCCTACAGGGAGGCAGAGTGGGAACTGCATGAGTAAGTTTGTGAGCTGTTGATCGAAAAAAATTGTGCGAGTCTGTTACATAATGTAACTCTATCCACATATATTCATTTTGCATTCCATTTGAGTGGTAACTTCTAAGTGGCTATTGTATGCTGTTATTATTGACTCATTTCTGCGACATATACTGTCTACTAAAGATAGAAAGTGCTTCCTAATACTCTGAAGAAGATAATAAATTATTGCTGAACGTGTTTCTTGCTGTTCACAGATGAATTTTACAATATCTCATCATTCATGGCATACATAATATAGATCTTCTTGGAAATGTTAAGCAAGTGGAGTCTACCGTATAGTTTCTTCTTACTCAAAGATGAATTATACGATAATGATATAATCTCCTGATTCTCCTCATTCATGACACACATAATATAGATCTTCATGGAAAATTTATCTGGATTCTGGCCGTCTCTTGCGGGCTTTGACATAGTCCACATATCAGCGTGCAGGACTAGAACAGTGCAGTCAATTTTGGTGTGATAATTCGTCTCTAATCTATTTCCAAGCTTGTAAACTAGCCCATTTGAAACATCGTTGACTGACAATGTCATTGTCTTAACCTTTTATTGTCATTTAGTTCTTTAGCTTTCAAGCAGCTTGCATTGCTGGTTTTATATTCTGAAAATTCTATGGTCTTACCAGCACCATCTCTTTCTCATAATGAAAATTCTATGGTCTTACCAGCACCATCTCTTTCTATGGTCTTACTGCTTTATTCCATTACTCTGTTTTTGACGAAAAGCAACTTCCTCTTTGACGTTATCAACATGTATTTGTTTTATTCCACTTGTTATTGCATGCAGTCTTTGCTTCGTCAGACTTCCTTCAGGCTTGAGATGTTATCATGTAGATCACCTTTTCTAACCTCCAAATGAAGTTCTGATCAAGATAATTGTATTGCACTTTTCCATATATTTGTGACACGCTGAACAAAAAATTGGCACCTAGAGTAGCACACATAAGGGCCAATAACGGACAAAGCTTTTAACTAGAAAGGAAAATTCTGCATCTATATATCTGTTAAGGCAATATGTGTACTTTCTATTTAACTTTTTTAGTGTCCTTTTGGCTCCATCATGGACACACACTTTCATGTCTTTTGGAAATATACAGGAGTTGCATATGTCTTTAAACTTGGGAATATTATTTTTCCATTGCTATGAACAATACTTGAATATTAAATAAAACCAATGTGGAAGTTGTTTTCCTACAGCATAGATCAATATTATCCTCGTATCTATTAAGTGCCAAGAAGGATCAAAAACTTTGAGGGTCTGTGTAATAGATCTGGGGTTAAGATGGATACATTCTAGTTTTTTGGTTTACCCGGCCTATGCTTATATATATATTAGTAATTTACACAAATAGACATGAAATAGCTTGGGATCTCCCCTACTTGAGCTGTCGAGTACCTTGCTTCTCTCTACACAAATACTACTTAAGTTCTCTCATTTAAGAGCCTTTTTTCTCCTCTGGGAATTTGGGATGCCAGATCAGCTTGCATTGCAAGTGTTGAATATTTTTTTCTTTATTTTTCTGTTATGTTGTAATACCGTAATTATAATTGTGTCTTTTGTTCCTAGTTACTCTTTGTAGTATATCTTTAACTCTATTTCTTATTCTTAATATAAAGATTTCCTCTTGCTGATCTTGTTTATCTCAATGAGATATCGTGCCTTTGTGAAATTGCAATTTCTTCTTGTTTTAATGTTTACATTTTTTGTGGTTTTGTATACTTGTTGAACATTTTGTTTATTTCCATATTTCTCATATCTTAGAAGTGTTAGTATATACTGTCATATTTTTCAGTGGCCATACTTCTGTATCCATCATCTATTGTAAGAATGGTGTTGTTACTTCTGGGAAAAGGTGCTTCACTTCTAATTATTCAAGTCCCTAATGTTGGGTTGAACCTAACTATTCCTCTTGACCCCTGTGCCAAGAGTGACTAGTCTCATGGTACAAAACTCTGGAGGCATGGTAAATGCGCTCACATATGCTAGCTCTCAAACTTTGAGCCTTTATTTTAGATCACCAATAAAGTTTGTGTTTTGAAAGGCCCATGCCAGGCAATGTGGCTGTGATTGAATCCTTTCCTTTGCAGGGCTGATAGTTAAAACTCAAGTTTCAGTGGGGGAGGTGGTGATTACATTGATGACAGTAGAGAAATATTCCTGAGATCTTTATGAAGGTGCTCCAAAGCCAAATAAAGAAGTGTTTCTCCCTTCTTGTACGCATATTCCACCTAAATCAATTGAACAATATAAAAGCCACAGGAGAGAAACTTAAGACTTTTAAAGCGTAGATTAAAGAGCCATTTTATCCATCTCAATTCAATGAGAGCAGTGCTCTTGACTTTGATCTTCAGATTTTTTCAATAGGTGGCTTCCCTGTCTTCTTTAGGCCTGCTTGTATCTGCCCATGGATCAAATTGCTGATTCCCATTTAATTCACATGTTTGGTGCTGTAGTCATAAGTAGTTTTTGTCAATTAGGGATCACTCATTGTTTTAATTTTTGCAGAGTTCATTTGCTATCGTGTAGAATGCGTTTACTTAATTCCCTCATGTATCTTATTAATCATGTTTTTTGTTCATATGAACTAATGACCTGTGATTTCTGATGTCATCTGTTTCATTTTTCAGGGAAGTTGAAAAAATTAAAATCCAACCCCGTGAAGCTCATGAACAGGTGACGCATTCCATGCCACCTGAGAAGATTGAGATCTTTAAATCACTTGAGGGCTGGGCAGACGACAATATATTGGTTCATTTAAAGACTGTTGAGAAGTCTTGGCAGCCACAAGACTTTTTGCCTGATCCTTCTTCTGAGGGCTTCCTTGACGAAGTTAGAGAGTTGCGGGAGCGGTCACTTGAATTACCAGATGACTATTTAGTTTGCCTTGTGGGAGATATGATTACAGAGGAAGCGTTGCCCACTTACCAGACTATGCTTAACACCTTGGATGGTGTAAGAGATGAGACTGGTGCCAGTCCCACATCCTGGGCAACATGGACACGTATGTGGACAGCTGAGGAGAATAGACATGGTGATCTTCTTAATAAGTATCTTTACCTGTGTGGCCGAGTGGACATGAGACAGGTCGAGAAAACCATACAGTACCTGATTGGTTCTGGAATGGTAAGTCACGACTTTGTACTGCTAACATTTTTTATTGGATTTTCTGTATTACATGTTGGGAGCTTTCTGCGGGATATTGTAAATGAGTACTATCTGACTTGACCTTTTGGCTTATTTAGGATCCACGCACAGAAAATAGCCCCTATCTGGGCTTCTTATACACCTCTTTCCAGGAGAGAGCAACATTCATATCACATGGCAACACTGCAAGATTCGCTAAAGGTTACGGTGATCTGAAGTTGGCCCAAATATGTGGAACTATTGCTGCAGACGAGAAGCGCCATGAAACCGCATACACTAAGATAGTGGAAAAGCTGTTTGAGATTGATCCTGACACCACAATGTTAGATTTTGAAGATATGATGCGGAAAAAGGTTTCCATGCCTGCACATTTGATGTACGATGGGCAGGATAATGATTTGTTTGAGCATTTTTCAGCTGTTGCTCAGAGATTAGGGGTATACACAGCGAGGGACTATGCGGACATTTTGGAATTCTTAGTTAAGAGATGGAATGTGGAGAAAATAGAAGGTCTTTCGAGCAAGGGAAGGAAGGCTCAAGATTATGTATGCAAGTTGGCACCTCGCATCAGAAGGCTGGATGAGCGAGCTCAAGAAAGGGCAAAACAAGGACAAACCTGCACTTTTAGTTGGATATTTAACAAAGAAGTACCGCTGTAGAATCATTTTTGTGCTAAAGCTTATAAAAACTACTATACTGCATTCTGTAGGATGAACTTAGTGTCTATATCTAAGTTGTGCTTTCTGAAATTATGATCATCCTTGTTCCTGAAGCCAGGAGCCTTACTGGGTTTGTTGGATTGATAGCCTCTCTGGTCTTTTTGGATCAGTCAACTCGATCTGCACTACCTGCATGGGCCGGGTGCAGAGAAAAGACTAGGAAAGCTATGTTTTTTTTCTGATCTGCCAATAACCAGGCTAGTGTGTAGACTCTGTTCTCTGGCCTTAAATCTAAGTACGAAGTTTGCCATTCAGGTTGTTTGAATCCCTTATTCTGTGAGAACTTCTGCTGCTTCAGATTGGATACGTGGTTTTGTAGTGTTACTTGCATTTGGTAGAAGGCTTAAGAAGATTCTTGTGTATTGTAGGGTGTCTGATTGAGTAGTTGTTTATCTGTATAATAGTGTTAGGGTTTGTTGTTCGTAGGCTAATGTTCTTTAATGTGCCATATGGAAGCACAAAAGCTTTGTATGTTTGTCATCTGTTTCAGCGGATAATATGTAAATGTTACCTTGTTCAAATGTCTTTTGCATTTGTGTTAAACACATACATCTACGTAGTGTATCCATAAAAGATATTTTGCAAGGCTTTTGGGATTTGACTAAGAATATTGAATATGCATTTTCCAAGAGAGACTAATTATAGATTAAACTTGCAAAGGAGTTTAATACATGAGATGATGGAAAAGATTTACAAGACAGTGATGGTGGTAGGAATTGGAATAGCCAGTTGCTTGCAGGATTGCACAGCCAAAGTGACAGAATCAAGTTCCAGCAATTATGTCTACTGGAATCCTTTGCAAAGAGCACAAGTACTGAATTTTAATCTGGCCCAATATCAGCAATAACATATTTGTGGCAGTTCTTCTTGAATGGCTGGATGTATCTGATGAATTCCTTAGATATTAACTATTCTGTAAATTATGTCTGATCTTTGTTATTTGTCTAAACCCTCGTGAGAGGGCATATATTTATCGAAAATGATGTATCCTGCTTGCAAATGCTCTATTTTCTATAGAGAGCTTCTTGAACGAAATTATTTATTTTGGCACCCAAACATCTTGAACTAGGCAACGGAAAGAGTACAGAATCCATATGATTGAGAGATTGACACCCAAACATCTTGAACAAGGCAACATAATGTGTTTAGAATTGTTGCCTTTTTACTTGCAAGCGTAGCATACTTGGCTCCGCTGCCTTCAAAAAGATCATCAGGACCTGTATTTATGTTTGTATTTGCACTTCCTTCAATTTCGTCTCAACGTAACCGTTCTGTGTAAAGCAAACGATTCTACAATTATTGAACAGATGAATGAATTAATTGGATGCATACATAGCGCCCGATGAATGAATCAATTGGATGCATACATAGTGCCAGAGGGCTGCAAATGAAGTCTGTTTTGGCTACATAGTACAGCGACATTATACATCAAACCAATCACCTTTATTTAAACATTTTTAAAACCCCTATTATGCTTTTGTTCTGCATTGTCTGACCTGCTTTGTGCTGAACGTAGAATGCATATATTTCTCATAGATTGGCTTTGGTTTGATCATGTGATAATTGGTGTTGAGCCATCAGATATCTGCCCTACTTTGAATGACAAGCATTTAGGTATTGAACTTTACCGTGTCCAATAATCTAACATGGTATTTTAATGCCCTATGTCTCATAGATTTCTCATAGATTTCTCGTGTACTGTCAACAATGGAAATTCCAATCAAGATATCATGTAGAAAACACAGAAGCTTGTCTTTTTAAGGTTGACCTTAATTGCACGAAGACTCAATTCCATCTGAAATTGCACCGGCCCCATCTGAAATTGTGCCAGCCCTACAAAGTTTAGATACCCAATATCCTAGTTCGAAGTTCCTATACTGGTCGTAAACAAGGTCATTATTGTTGATGATTAACAACAGATGGGGTCAACTATTCAGCGTTAGGAGTTTATTGGGATCAACTGCATAATTGTTTGAAAATTTTGCCCAGAGTTGCATCCACCTTATCACTATTAATCCATTACTCTACTTGCTGGAGAACAGACTTTCATAAATAAACCAGCTTATTCATCGCGTTTCATTTCATAGCAACATATGCTTAATGATGTATAGAGCAATTCAACCATTTCTTCCACCATTGCGAAATTGGCATCAGGAATACGCAGACAAGTAATTATCTTTTTGCTTACAAAGGACTATAAGCAGATTTTGCCAACTTTGAAAAGTCTTT
The DNA here is from genome assembly GCA_009831015.1 of Picea engelmannii. Taxonomy (NCBI): domain Eukaryota; kingdom Viridiplantae; phylum Streptophyta; class Pinopsida; order Pinales; family Pinaceae; genus Picea; species Picea engelmannii. Next base: position 760,263 of record ML777205.1, read on the forward strand.
TGATGGAGAGAAAATAACAAGAAGAAAGCTTGTTAAGGAAAATACTAAAACAGTTGTCAGTAACCAAGATAAGATCTAAAAAGATCTAAAATTTGTTGTTACACTAGCTTGAGCAACATTTTGCAAGGTGAAGTTTTATGCTGTCTTCCATGCTTGGATGTGTTTTACAGAACATGCGATATCCTGGCCCCTCTACCCTTAAGATGAATCTTCTTGCCAATATAGTGTCTTTCCATGCGTGGATTTGTTACAGCGGTCGTAGTGTCTTCTATGCTTGGACTTCATACAGTGGTACAATTAATAATGTTGCGAGGTGAAGTTTCATATTGTCGTCTATTTGTGAGGTGAAGTTTCATATTGTCTTCTATGCTGGGACTTGTTACAGTGCTACAATTATATATAATTCCACAAACCTGTGATACTCTCCGTCCAAAGATTGAGTTGTGTTGACACTGCCAACCTTTTGTACGTTAGCCTCGATTGATAACCTCTTGTTTTTACAGGTTAGCCTAATAAAACTTGTTTGCAAGTGCTAATGCCATTCCCTTGCTCGCAAATCAGTTATGCCTCGTTGTTGAGGATTATTGATCCGACTCTTTGAAGATATCCAATGGAAGTACTTGTGAAATTATACTAGACTCAAAAAGGTACCATTGCAAAAAGCTGTATTTAAGTTCTGGTTTCTTGAAACAAACTATTTTAAAGCAATTAAAAAGGCAATACAATAGAATCAAAATATTTGGCTGGGTACCATTGGTTGCAATATTAATTACTTGTGCATGTATCATTGCAATATTAATGATTTATGGCAAGTAAAATGGTCTCAATGTTATAGAAACAAAAGTTAATTTTTCAACAATACATGTAAAATGTTATAAAAAATATATATTTCGTCAAATGTTAAAAATATATATATATAT
>ML777205.1:762297-772793 GCA_009831015.1 Picea engelmannii
GAAAGATTAAAAGTTTATACCTGGAGATTTGAGAGACTCTTGAAGTGCAAAACTTAAGGAAAGATTAAAGGTTTGCATCTAGCGATTTGATCTCTATAGACGTTTGATAGATCCACAATTAAGATGGATCTAAACTAGTTTCTCTTCATTCAAAATATATATATATAAAGGAAGGGACATAGTTTTTATTATATATATAGAGAGAAAATAGTTTTTATTATTTATTATTATTTATTTATTTTTATTATTTTAATGCCTTACTTACATGAACATCTCCCTTATATTGGATTTTTGAATTTTTTTAGGCCAATCAATTTTTTTTTTTCTATTTTAATTTTCTATTACTTTTTTAATTTATAATTTATATTTGCTTTGGATTATAAAATTTCTTTTGCCTTTCAGCCCAATCAAATTTTTTTTTTTTTCTATTTTAAATTTTTATTTGTAGGTTGATCAATAAGGGATTGAGAATTACGAGAGAACCCGAGAATAATGTTGTAATGCATGTCTAATGTTATTATAATTTTGCCATTACCAATTAGATACCCATAAGAATAGGGTTGACAAAACTCAGTATGAAGAACCACTTTCCTAATTGCCAATTGTGGCTTCCAAGTAGAAGTCTTGGTCTCCACTATGACATATAACCTCTTGCCTCGAACATAGCTTGAAGAACCATCATATCGTCGATATCACACACATTGCAAGTAAAGGAGGAGAAATGTGGGACAAGCACAAAGAGACGAGGAGGATCAATGACTCTCACCTTGATCCATGCTATTAAACAAACGTCAAACACCTTATATTCATGACATGCATTTGAGACCTCTGATCTTTGCTCAAGGTATTAAGACTAATTCAAGGTCACCCCCATTTTTAACTAGAACCCCTTTATCCAAGTAGATAGGCAAGTTCGCCATTTCATCTACCTTTGAATTGTGTAAGCAATGAATGTGGTAAAACTCTCTTTTCCAAATGAGAAATAAGCTCTTTAATCCTCTCGACCATTTTGAATAAGATTGATTTGCTTCTTATATTAACCCTTCTCACTCATTCAATAACTACCACAGAGTCTCCAAAAACCATTACATTCTTGACATTCAGATAATGAAAAGTGCCCAATCCAAGATACATGCATGAATCTATGTTTGTTTTTTTGTTATCATTTTAAGTCCCTAAACAAAAGATCACCCTCACCCCCACCAATTTGCTACCCCTAACAATACGCTGAGCAAGAACTCAACATGACTCTTACAAGAATATAATCTTATTAAATATATTATATCATCATAATCTCATGCTATTTATATTATCAATATTTTTTTGTCCTACTTATAATAGGTTTTTTATTACCTTAATCTAGTTTTGGTTTATTATTTCATCATTTTTATTATTCTTTTTATTTGTTGATTTTCTTTTTCTAATTGATTTATTTATTTATAATATATTTTTTATTGCCTATTTTTATTACCTTAATTTAGTTTTGGTTTATTATTTCATTATTTTTTTATTTGTTGATTTTTCTAATTGATTTATTTATTTATAATCTATTTTTTATTGTCTATTTTTATTACCTTAATTTAGTTTTGGTTTATTATTTCATTATTTTTATTATTCTTTTTATTTGTTGATTTTCTTTTTTTAATTGATTTATTTATTTATAATATGTTTTTTTATTACCTTAATTTAATTTTGGTTTATTATTTCATTATTTTTATTATTCTTTTTATTTGTTGATTTTCTTTTTCTAATTGATTTAGAGCTGACTTCTTATATTTAGCGCTGACTATTATTTTATTTAGTTATTATTTATTAATCATTTTATTTTATTTTTATTTTCACAATAATTTTTCTTTTTTTATTATTAAATATTAATTATTCAATCTCCTCTTATTAAATAAATTATTATTATTGCTCCTCTTTATTAAATAAATTATTATTATTTTATAAAATTAATCTATTATTATTATTCTCACTTTTAAATATCTTATAAAAGTTTTATAAATCTTTCTCTAGTATTTACATGAAACATAGAGATAAAAAGTTCAATATAATTATAATTAAACTTAGCATAATTTATTTATTTTTTCTTGGAAAAATTTGTAATTTTATTTATTTAAAGAGAATCAAAATTACATTTTATAGGTGCATGAAGTACTTTTCAATCATGGGTAAAAGAGCAAAAAATAAGAAGTCCGAGAGGGTCCAGATGTAGCTACTAAATCTTTGGGTATAATTACAATAATAAGGACTGGTAAGATCATGCATCTAAAGTAAAAGACAAAATTGCATGCCCAAGAAGGACCTCAAAGTGCATATCCACAGATCAACACTGCACGCCCAAAGGATGGACCTCAAAGCTCTGACCCAACCACCAAAGAGAAGCAGAAAAACCCAGTAACCGCAACACCAAGCTCCAGATCCCAAGTCCAGATACCCATATCCTAGCCACCAACGCACCAAGAGATGGAGCCATAAAAAAGTAGAAGCCCCCGACGGATCAGTTCAAGGGGCATAGAACCACCCATCGTGACAAAATCCAGAGCAAATATAAAATCCACATCGGAGAACTTTTACCACAACAAAGCCAAGGGCCACTCAAACAGACAATGCACTAGATCCAGACCCGATCTGTCGCAGGAAAGAAGTGGGGGCACCAGCGAAAACTTGAGCAGCCCATAGGGGCAGAGCCACTAGTAAAGAAGCGATGAGACTCATCGGAAGGAAGAAAGGCGCCTGCAAGAAAAGTTGCGGCAAGAAAAACCCTAACTGCAAAACCCAATCATTTACCCACCCTCTAAACTCTAGCATAATTTAATTCAAAAGTTCAATATAATTATAATTAAATTCTAGCATAATTTATGTTCAAAAATTTAATATAATTATAATTAATTGTGAAAATCCATATGCTCAAACTATACACTATTTTCTATAATTGTTTACAATTATTAACAATGTTTTTTATTATTATAATATTTTTATTTTATTATTACAAATTTGTTTTCTCTTTTGTTTTAAGATTTTTATTTTGTTATTACAAATTTAATATGTTTTTTAAACAAAACAAATTTACTATAAATCATTTAATTAACATAATATTAGATACAAAGAATGATGTGTAAATAAAAATTACATTGCCACGGTGAGAGATAGTTACCCAGCTTCATAATTCTATTACAATATCAAAAGTTTGTATGGTTTTTTCTTTTATTTGATTATAAGTTAGTGAGTATGTCGTGACTTACCCCAAAAAAAAAAAAAAAAAATTGTGTTTCTTGCTTTGTATATTGTACTCATGTGGCCGCTATTTCCCGATTGAGTTAATTGGGGAAGAAAGCATATCTTCCTTACAAGGTAAGGTAGGTAGGAAGGATATCTACCCTATAAGATAAAGTAGGTAGGTAGGTAAGTGTGTGATTATTTAGTAAAGGTAAGTTGTATATTTAGTGAAAGTGAGGTGAGGGTTTTTTATTTCTCTAATCTAATTTTTTTTAGATAATTTTTAGATAATTTTATTTAATATTTATGGTAATTTTTTTTATTTAAAAAAAAAAAATTAGTTGGGGTTTTCTTATTTATGGTGGAGTATACAAAATTAAATTTGTAAAGTTCACATTATAATATGTTCATGAGGAGTCTATGTTGGTTACAAGTCTTGTTATGATGTTATGAGTTTACAAGTTGTGTTTCTTCATTTCCTCTTGCATTGGATTGCGTGGAGCCTTAGGAATGGTTACTTTATTGTGATTGGAAAAGATTGTATTTTGGGCATGGGCAATGGGGTTCTACTTTCAGGTGAGTTGATTGCTACCATCAACAAGAAAGGGTTACACTTTTTATTTCAGGCACAGGGGGATACACAGGTAGGGAGAATTACACAAAATTGAAAAACCAATGATGACTTGGAATTGACTGGGCACTTATATGCTGAATGGTCACATTTCTGTTGCGCTCTTATCAACAATGGTGTACACTTGCAGGAGAGATCAGATATTCTTAAATGGACAGGGGAGACTCATCGGGCTGCATCTTTGTTAAGAATGTTTACTTGGCATCCGAAAATCTTAATTGGAATATGAAGTTAGATGGTCGGAGAAAGGCTTTGTGGGACTGGGATTGTCCTCTAAAAATCAAGCTTTTTACTTGGCTATTGGTGGAGAACATAATCCTCTCATGGGAGATATTGCAGCGCGGAGGTTTTAGTGGCCCAAGCATTTGCCTTTTATGTAAGATGCAGGCAGAAACTACCCAACATTTGTTCATGGATTGCACTTTCACGGTGAACGTCTGGAGGAAGATAAAATCGGCCATCAACTTCTCAGGCAACTAAACAGGTTCAAATTTAAATCTGGTTGAATGTTTCAAGCAGTGGAAAGTATTGAACAATGATATACCCACCTTACCAGCGTTGATTTGTTGGTTCACTTGGAAGGAACATAACCAGACGATTTTTGAAAACAATAAACCCTTCATGATGAAGGTAATCCATCTTATTATTATGTCTTTAAGGGATCACATTCATGGATTGAAAGTCGTGGTCAGAAGATCGGAGTCCTCTCAGACTGGCTAGAGTGGAATCATTGGTTGGTTCAATGGTGCGGCCGCTTCTCTGGGTACCAATAGTGGAGTTGGCGATGTTATAAGGGTAAGTGAACATTGCAGGGATAAGTGGCTTCTAAATTGCGGCTCGAGCACAAATACCCGAGTGAAACTGCTTGGGGCTTGGGCTTTTCTCACATTGGCCTCTCGGTTGTCCATACAGTCGCTTCATGTAATGGGAGATTCAAAAATAATTATAGATTGGCTGCGGGGTAAAGGTCGGCTTCAAGTCATCACCCTGGAATGTTGGAAAGACAATATAAATGTTATAATCACCTCTTTCCAAAATATATCATTTTCCCATGTTTACAGAGAGGATAATCAACTGGCAGACAGCCTCTCAAAGCAGGCGCTCAACATGGATCCGGGGAAGCTTATCTATTACCAGTGTATTGAGGAGCATGAAGGGCCACATATGTTATTCAACCTTTATTAGTTTTTTCCCGGAAGTTTTCTGTTGGATGGTCGTCCTTCATGAGGGACTATTTTTTTTGTAAATAAGAAGTATATATATTAAGTACCCTCTAGAGCCGAAGCTGAGTAGCAAAATACAAAGATAACCATGCTGAGGTTACTGGACTGCCCCAACAGAGGGGAAACCAGTCCAGCTAGCCTATGAGTCACCATAAGTATTATAATAGGCTAAGAAAAAGTTAACAGACAAACTGTTCACCATCTAAGACTTGAGGACTGACAAGACTTGAAAACACTATAGAACTAGACACCTGGTGAGTAGTCTGGCCACTTGGCATGGAGGTCCTCTGTCCAAGGCTCCTCCTCAACATACGTCGTCTGGTCTGCCCAAAGCTTTCCAGCTTTCACATCGCCCGCAGTTTCATCAACATTGCTCTCTCACCCAAACTTCTCTCGATCCCTTTCTGCTGAGCGTTGCGCGTCATCCTGACCTTCACCTGTATCTGCACCTGGCTCCTCCATTGGATCAATTTCGGCCGGGCTTGAGGAGAGAGCTTCCTGGATGGAAGAGAGATTCCGAAGAAAGAGCTCCACTTTGGCATTTGTATCTTGTAAGCGGTAGTGGAGGTCCTCCACCCCCTGGCGGATACCAAAGACCAGATCGTGAAGCGCAGCCAGGCTGTCTCTAAACTGCGCAGCATTGAAGGAGTCAGTGAATTGTTGTCCGGCCCCCCTAGATGCACGGTGAGGAGAAGGTTCGCAGCCCAAATTGCCCAGAGGGTCGAGGATGGGCGTGGGGGCAGTGGGATTCACCGGAGGGTTGAGAAGGTGCCGCAAGGGCGAGCTTGGCGACCTGGGAACCATTGTCGTGCAATTGAACTGCGAGTTCATCGGGACGTGAGAGGAAGCCGAGAAGAGCTCAGACTGAAGGCGGGGGGAGGAGCAAATGGAGGGTGAGTCGGAAGGGGAGACTGAGGGCCGACGAGGCTTCCAAGGAGAGCCCCTCCTCGGTCTTCCCCTTGGACGAGTAATGAGTTGGCCAGTGCGACTGGCTGAGGTAGTCAAGAGCACCCGGTGAAGGTGTATGGGCGGGGAGTAAGCAGGGACAATATCGAACCAGAGTGTTCGAGCAAGGTCAAGCCATTGCAGCGACATAATGAGCTCTACGGGGATAAAATGGAGGCGAATGACCAGCATTGCGAACCACAACATACAAAAGCGCCAAACGGGAGAGAGGCCTGCGTAAATGCCCCTTCGCATCACAGTAAATTCCATTTAATCGCCGAGGAGGGTGGCAGGTTGTGGCACGAGCCCATCACGTGGCTCTGTGCCCTGGTGGTTGCTGCCTACTCCCGCCATCTGCCACATTGAACGCACTAACCCCACATCCGGGGGGACATCCACCATTCTGGCTTTGCGGATACACTGCTGGAGGATAGGGTGATCCTGATCTTGGGTTGAATTACACTGGAGTTCTGGTCCTCTCCAGTTGGTACCCAGATTGGCCAATTCGTCTGCAACCTGATTCGCCTTCCTCCTGATGTGTGCGGGAATGATAACCCGATTAGGATGCATTAGACCCGCAATGATCTGTAGGCCGTGAGATAGTCTCCAGCTGGGCGAAATGTTGTCCGGATTCACCCCATTTAGGAGTCTACGCAGCAAGCTGATGATGACTTGAGAGTCCCCCTCGACGAGTAGCTTGGTGAAATTGTATTTGATGGCCAATTGCAGTCCTTTTATAAGACCCCAGAGTTCTGTTGCATTGTTCGTAGAATGCCCAAGGGGGGCCTGCTCCTATGACTAGGATGTGCCCAAGATGGTTACAGAAGACCACTCCATAGATTGTAGCTCCGGGATTGCCCTTAGAGGCTCCGTCAAAATTGAGCTTGACGAAATCCTCTGGGGGAGGAGACCAAAGGGAGGGGCTGCTTGGAGGGATGGGGGGGGGAGCTTGAAGAGAGGGGAGAGGTGTCCAGTGCCGGAGGATGGGGAGCTCAGAGGGGGAGCAGGTTAAATCTGCGCTGGACCATTTTCGTAGGTGGAGAGTTTCCAAGATGTTGCGTTGGCACTGACGCTAGCATTGTTGCCACGGGAGAGAGATGTTTCTGAAAAGTCTTATGTTCCTTTCTTTCCAAGTTTGCCAGAGGATAAAGCCTGGTAGAAGTTGCCAGATACGATTGAGGAGGGGAGAGTGGAAAGCCAGATCCCTCCAGTTCGCAATTGTTTTGAGGACGCTATCTCTGAGGCGGTCCGAGGTGCGCATGATGAGCGCTGCTTGGTCCCAGATTTGAGCTGTGTAAGGGCAAGTGTTGAGGAGATGGTTCATGGTTTCTTCTACCTCTCCGCAAAGTATACATAAGGAGGGTCCTACAAAACCTCTTTTCAAGAGGTTATCCCAGGTTAGAATGCTTGAATGTGAGACCAACCAAAGGAATAGAGTGATTTTCGGCCAATGCTTAAGATTCCAGATTTTTTGCCAAACTTTCGAAGCTGGGAGGGGGTCTAATTGTGTTTTAATTTGATAGGCTTCCCGCGTGCTGAAGGAGCCCTGTGCCCTGTATCCCCATCGTAGAATATCTTCTCCTTCAATTGTAGGAATTTTCCGTTTAGCTAGCTCTTCTTGCAAAGTTGCTAAATCGACATGCAGCTCCAGGTCCATGCGTTCCCTCTCCACATGCCAGCAGCGCCAGGTGTCCTCCGTGGGATTGTTCTACCAGTAGTCCGCTACCTTTGTCAGGCTTGCCCGTGTATCTTAGGTGCAGATGTCACGTGCCCAATCCTCAGCGCTCAGAGTTGGCCATTGTTGCCAGGAATCCTGCCAGAATAAAGTTGTTTCCCCATTACCTATTTCCCAGAAGGCATGCTGAGTAACCATCTGTCTATTCTGCTTTGCTGCTGTCCAAATCAAGGAGCCCAGGTTATCCCCATCCCATCGGATTAGGCTCTTCTCTGCCATATTTGGTGCGTATTTCTTCCTCCAAAGTCTAGCCCAAAGTTCTTTGGGGTTTTTCAACCAGCGCCACCAAATTTTGGCACTGAGAACCTTGTTCATTATAATGGGATCTCTTAATCCCAGCCCTCCTTGTTCTTTGGGCTGACAGAGTTTATCCCAGCTAACAAGTGTTATCTTCTTTTCTTTGGTAAGGCCTTGCCAAAGGAAGTTCCTTTGTAGGCTTTTGATGGTTGTGAGAACGAACTCTGGGGCCGCCAGCGTGGAAAAAACATAGATCGGGAGGGCTTGAAGAACGACTTTGAGCAGTATGAGACGACTGGGGAGATTTAAGGCTCTAAAGGTCCAGGAGGAGAGCCTTTTGGAGAAGGAAGACAAAAGGTGTTCCCAGGAGGAATTCCGAAGAGCATTGTCAATCAAGGGAATGCCAAGGTATTTGGACGGAACGGAGCTTCTGTTGAATCCAAGGATATTCGAGATGTGGCGCTGGACCTGAGGGGGCGTATTAAAAAAGAAGATTTGGGATTTATCCTTGTTGCAGTCCAGTCCTGAGGCATCCGAGAAGGTTTGGAGGATCGCCTGGAGAGAGTTGGCTTCTCGGACAGTGGGGCTTCCCATTAAGAGAGTGTCGTCCACAAATTGGCTATGCGAAATAGGGGGTGAGATGTTGTGCAGGGGTAAACCTGTCAGAAGGTTGTTTTCCAGAGTTGCATGAATGGAGCGACTGAGTCCTTTGGCCATGATTATGAAAAGAAAAGGGGACAGGGGGTCGCCCTGTCTAATCACTCTTGAAGGGGAGAAGGGTTTCGAGGGGACACCATTGATGAGAAGAGAAAAGAAAGCCGAGGAGGTTAGATTTAAAATCCAAGTTACCCAGTTTTGATCAAATCCAAACACTAGAAGCATGGCTCACATATACTCCCAGCTTATCTTATCAAAATCTTTAGAGAGATCTAATTTAAGAAGCATACCTGGGGTCTTGGTCCTCTGTAGGGAGTGGATTACTTCATGCGCTAAGATGACGCTATCCATGATTTGTCCGCCTTCGACATAGCCAGATTGCTCTGGGGATATGATTGTTGGTAAGATCGGCTTGAGTCTTCGAGCTATTACTTTTGTAAGGATTTTATAGATGACATTACAGAGAGCTATATGCCTATACTGCTTGGGCCGATGTGTTTTTCCCTCTTTGGGGACTAGGGTGAGAAAAGTTGCATTAAGAGCCTGGAGGACCTTCCCAGTGGCCCTAGAGTCTTCCAAGATCTCCCAAACCTCTGTCCTGATTATCGGCCAGCAATAGTGAAAAAATTCGTTGGTGAAGCCATCAGGTCCAGGAGCCTTACACTTAGGGGTGTCCTGAAGCGCCTGATCTACTTCTTCGATTGTGAAGGGTCGGAGAAGGGCCGCGTTTTGTTCCTGGGTTACGAGGGAGGGCACATGCCTCGTGATTTTATTAATTGCCTCATGTCTATCCTGGATGGGCTCTGTAAGGAGGTCTTGAAAGCACTCGATTAAGGTTTTTTCCATGTCAGCATGGGAGTGGATGGTTTCCCCTTCATCCGAGATGAGATGCGTGATCTTATTGGAGTGCCTTCTCTGGATAGCAGTTCGATGAAAGAACTTGGTGTTGCGTTCCCCTTCCTTGAGCCATAGAATACACAACTTCTGTTTCCATAAGATCTCTTCATGTCTCTTCCTATCTTCCATCTGTTGATTCACTCTCATTTCCCAGTCCTTTAGCTCATCCATTAGCCCTTGCTCTCTGATCTGATGTTGAATCTCATCCATTTGCTCTGACAGCTCTTTTTGGGAGTCGAAGATGCTGCCGAAGGTATGTTTATTTTAGAGTTTAAGTGTTTGCTTCAGATTCTTTAGCTTTTGTTGGAATCTATACATTTTGGATCCATAAGGGATCTCCGCCTGCCTCCACCAGTCTTGAATATTTGCTCGGAAATCAGGGTGATCTAGCCAGAACTGTTCAAACCGAAAGGGTTTTTTTCCAGGTGTGGCTGGGACATCCACCCAAAGTTGAATGGGCCAGTGATCTGAACCATAGAGGTTCAGGATAGTGGATTCCATTGCCACTTTGTCCAGCATGAGTGATTCCGAAATGAGGAAACGATCCAGCTTGCAGGCAATTTGATGTATTCTTGTTCTTCTGTTTGTCCAAGTGTGGAGGCCATTGCTAGCCTCCAGATCAATGAGATGAAGCTCATCTATTAGCCTGTTGAAGTCGCAGGAGTCTCGATCCAGCCGTCTTGATCCTCCTTTTTTTCCCTTCAGGTTGCGAATGATATTAAAATCCCCGCCAACAATCCATCTATTATGCTATGTAAGGTTGGAAATGTAACACAGGCTTCTGAGAAAATCCTGTTTATCCCTTGGATTAGTCGGGTCGTAGACACTGGTCAAATGTCCGGGCTTGTTTGAGCCGATAAGCCTATACTCTATTGTGATGGACCATTTGGTTGTGCAGAAGTTCTCCATCATCACAGCGTTGGTGTTCCAGAGGATAGCCAGTCCTCCAGCC
>ML777205.1:775623-813659 GCA_009831015.1 Picea engelmannii
TGCTATAACCATTCTTCCAAAGGTGTCCATATATTAATATTATCCCTTTTTTATATTAAAAAAAAAAAAAGCTACGAGCCATTTCAATGTAATGTGCTTGATTACGTCTTGCAAGTTGGCCAACAATATGTCCAACTAACGAATTTTAAGAAAGTTTTTTTTATCTTTAATATCTTAGTTGGTGAGAGCACTCAAACATTAGAAAGTTTTTTTTATCTTTAATCTCTTAGTTGGTGAGAGCACTAAAACGTAAATGTTGAAAAGAATCCCAACACCACAAGAAACAATGATGTATTTTAAGAGTATAGGAGTGTGTGATAAATTTGGAAAAATTGTGTGTAACGATATACTATAGTGGGATAGCATCCTCTTCATGTAACAAATGTTTATTTAAATGGGATAGCATCCTCTTCATGTAACCAATGTATAATTTGATAAAATTTGGTGATGAAAAATTGTAATTTTGGTGATAAAAAATTTTATTTTATAAATATTCATAATTTAAATGAATTTTTAGGTTTTTCTTTTCATAAGAACAATTTTCATAGTAAAATTTTAACAACTAAATCTTATAATTATAAGAATCAATCAAAAGTTTTGTTGGATTTGTAAAGAAAAGTTATAAAAAAATATCATGTGTTTGTTGCATGAATAGCATATTCCTATAGTGCATAGTTTTAGTGTAAAAGAAGAAAGTGTGTGCTACAAATGCATAAAAACATGATGAAAATGTTTGATGAGTGCAACGCGACACAAGCTAACCTAACATACAACACAAGTGAAAGGAACTCGAAAGATTAAGCATAAATTTGAACAATGAAATTGGGAGTTAAAGAGTTTGAAAGGAGTTGAAAGTCAAAAAGGAAGATAATATATTAGTGATATAAATAAATAAATTGGTTAACATTATAGTGAAGTTGGCTAATCATTGTGTTAGAGTGAAATTGAAAGGCACATAGTTTGAGAGGAGTTGAAAGGCAAAAAGGAAAATAATGTATTAGTGATATAAATGAATAAACTCACGAACATTATAGTGAAATTGGCTAGTCATAGGGGGTTAGACTAGATGATTGAGTTGTTAGAGAGTCAACCAAAAATCAAAATAAAAACATAACAAACATCTCCAAATTGTAACTTATAGTTTAAGTACTCTCAACATTAATATTTGAGTAAACTGTTACACCTAAAACTGTGCATTTCATTTGAATATATATATATATATTCTTCAATGTAGTATCTTACCATGCACTTACTAGTGAATTAAGAAGTCATGTATTTCTATTATTGTTAAAAACAAAGCCTTATGAAATATATGATCTCTAGGAAGTCATATATTTTTGCTTCCTTTAACTTCATTGTATGATCTCTTGTGAATAAATTAGGAAGTCATATATTTTTACTTTCTTTAACTTCATTGTGGTTTATGTGCTTTTAACAGTCAAAGCAAATATTTGCTTTAATTGGGATAAGTCTAAACATTCTACTTTTTGGACTTTTTTTTTACGACCATCACTGAATTTGGCTATGAAATTGTTGGTAGAATTAGAATTGTGCATTTTTTAATGCATAAATGAATTCAACACCCTAGAAAATCTCTATTACACCTAAAATATACAATCGCAACAACTAATATTTACAATTCCAACAATTCTTCCAAATTTTTAACCAGATTTTAAACAAAACTAATAAAAAAATATATCAAAAAGAAAAAAAAACTTAACCCACTACAACCTTTCTTTAATATCCTCAATTTACACACATTGTTTTTTTTTGTAAGCTCACTATACTAAGGATCTATTAATTTAGCAAAATCTATACATGCCTTCGGCCTTTTCTATTGGCCTGCCACTAGGGAAACTAGACCAGTTGCAGAGGTAGAGTTTATCTGTCCATACAGTATAGCCAATTTTTTTAAACAGAAACTAGAGTTCAAATACCCTATATCCTCTTGACGTTCAGCCCTTGGTCTAGATCTTCTGTATAATTTCATCAAAAACAAATTGAACTCTAAAAGAAAGAGTTAGGGCCCTGGTGGCATCATCGACCATTCCTGAGTCTACTCAGGGGCCGAATTTGAAGTGCTTCGCGGAGCTGAAGCATTCACCACTGTGCTAGACTAGGGAATATGGGATAAAACTTCTCTCATAATCAAATGAATACCATCTAACTGGAGCTACATGGTATTCTGAGCCTCCTCCCTCGTTTGGAGCATTTGGCCTAAGAGGTTTTTGATGTGCCAATAAAGCTCGACTATTTTCAAATATTTTGAGTTCCTTTCCCTAGTTGAGCCCACATCCAGGATCCAATGAATGGTTGCTTCTGCTATGTCCTTCTCTATATTCATCATGTTCTCTTGTTGGATGGTTGCTTTCACTTCTGCCATGTGATCTTGGAATCTCGATGGAATGGAGTAAAAGAAAGAGTGGCATGCATTGAAGGCTTCACGTTGAATGCAAGAAGACGGGGCTTCAGCACAGGCTGGCGGGATGACAACCCTCCAGACGTGTGACCTCCCTGACGATAGCCACGAGGAGCCATTGCATCCCAGACGCCCCATCGAAGCCTCATCCGAATACACAGAGTTTGTGGGAGGGTCTCGGCCCCCCCTTCAGTTTGAGATTTCCTATAGTAATCCATTTCCTTCCCCTAGTTGTTCTAGATATGCCTTCTCCACCCTACGGACTTATCTATACGAGGATTACACTTACCTTTATCCATATGACTTATCATAATATGGGTCTTTATTTGAGTGACTTGAGCCATATTTAATAACATTAATCACAGGGGTTATGGTAAGATAGTTGGCTTCCCTCCGGCACGTACCTCCAGCTTACCATGCCATGTGATGGCGCCTGGGATAAGTCATGGGAATCCTCGAGACGTGGGCTTATGTCCTCCCTAGAATTTAAACCTTCCTTTGAAGAATCGAGAGCATTCCCTTGATGAAATCCCCCATTGGATTCGACATTTAAGTCCTCACGTTCCTCACGACCTCACCTCGAATCGTCCCAATGCATCTCCCAGGCTGGCCACCCTGGGAGAAACACGTCTCGTCAATGCTCATACCATCGGGCACCATGACTCCACGCCCTTTATTAGTCTATCAGTTGGGGTGAGTGTTAATGGCCACTGAATTTTGCATCCTATCATTCTCAAGGCCAGAGTCCCCGTCTTTTCCCATCCCTGACGCCCCATACGGATGGTTCACGTCATTTCTTTCTTGGGCTTGACATGTGGTCGCTAGACTGGTTGTGTTGGTTGGGTCCCAGTCCTCCTCCCATTTTTCATTGTTTGACTTCAACCCCTCGTTGGCTAGCCAATCCACTAGCTTGTTTATTGTCCTCTTCACATGGCTCATGATGATGACTGGGATACTTCGCATTAAATCTGCCACTTGCTCCATCAATGCTTAGAGACACCAACTAAACACTATTTTAGAGAGAGGAAGCCCCCTTTGTAGACATTTTACCATATCTATTACCAAGAGGGAGTCACCCTCTACTATGACTTTAGAATAACCATTATGCTTTGTTGTTGCCAGTCCTTCTTCCAGGGATAAAAGATTTGTTGCATTGTTACTTGTATGTCCTATCTTGTCTGCATAGTATTTGATGAGCGTGCCTTCGTTGTTGCGGAAGACCCCTCCCATCCCCATCTGGCCTGGGTTTCATTTGGAGGCCCTGTCAGATTTAAATTTTACGAACCTTGGGGGAGGGGGCGACCAACTAGTGGGAGTCGAGACTTTTGGCTTCGGAGAGATCTGGTGAACCAGAGCTAAGGTATTGGATATAGCTAGGGTTTTCAAAATATTGCTTTCATATTAATTTGTTTTCTAATCCTCGTCCTTCCAAGGTTGGATGATCATTGATTCCTAAAGAACTTTGATTATTCTTGTCCAAATCTAGTTCGAGGTTTGCTCCTCATTTCGGAAGATATGTTTATTACGCTCTTTCCAGATTTCCTAGACCAGGAATCCTGGGAGAAACTACCAAAGGTGGTTGACTATGGGGTTTTGAGTGATTGAGTTTGAGCATTATTCTAGGAAGGAAATAAAGGAACTTCGGTCGCGCCCCATCCTCCTGAGGAGTATTGCACTCTGGTCCCATAGGTTTTCCACAAAAATACTGGTGTTAAAAAGATGCTTGTTTGTTTCTGCTTGAGAGAGGCATAACAAGCATCGAGAAGGACCTGGGAAGCCCTGTTTGCAGAGATTATCCTAGGTGAGCGTCTTATTTTGTGCAAGCAGCCATAGAAAAATTGAAACTTTTGGCCATAGTGATTGTTTCCAGATGTGTTGCCAATTTTTTTATTTGGGTACATTTTGGTAGTTTGTTGCTAGCGAATAGGCCTCTCTGACTGAGAGGGAACCCTTGGTGGTCCAGCCCCACCAAAGTTTATCTGGCTCATTACTTACTGGTATTTTTCTGGCAGTTAAGTCATTCCAAAACCAGTATGTTGTCTCTTGAGTTGGGGTGCCCTTCCATTCTTCCTTGGGAATCCATTTACGCCATTTATGTTGGGCCGCTTCTTGGGTCCAATAGTGAGCCACTCTGATTTTCCTTTGATTCATCATTGCTTCCTTCAAATTGGATAGTTGTCTTGGTCCAACCATAAGAGAGCCTTCTGCCCATTCCTGATTTCCCAGAAGTAGTTCTCTTGGATTAGATGTCGATTTTTCTAGGCCATATTCCAAATCTATGAGTCGTTAAATGAAAATTGCATGTGTATCAGGCTTTCTTCATGTTCTTCCTTAGCATATTTCTCCTTCCAAAATTTAGCCCACTAAGAATGTTTATTTGTTAGCCATCGCCACCATAATTTTTCTCCTAGGACTTTACCAATGATTTCACAGTCCCGAAGACTCATGCCTCCTTCCCACTTCGATATGCAAAGAGAGTTCTCGAAGACCCATGCCTCCTTGGATCCCCCCCAAAGAAAGGATATGTGAATGTTCCTCACCTCTTTAAGGACAAACTTTGGGGCCGCTAGGGTGGAAAACTGGTAAAGAGGGATGGTCTGGAGCACCGATTTCACCAAGACTAATCTACCCGCGAAATTTAGGGATCTGAAGGCCCAATTGTCCATTTTTTTGTATAGCTTGTCTATGAGGTCTTCCTAAGCTGTTTTTTTATTGGAGTTGTCTACTAGAGGGACTCCTAAGTAATTCATTGGAAGATTGTTGCAGGGGAAACCCAAGACCTCTACCAGATGGGTTTGAACTCCTGGAGGCGTACTAAAGAAAAAAAAGTTGAGAGTTGCTTTAGTTGACCTGCATACCTGAGGCATCCAGAAAGTCATGTAAGACTTGTTTGATTTGTTAGACTTCTCTTAAGGTGGGGATAGCCATAAGCATTGTATCATCCACAAACTGCTTGTGGGTTGTAGAGTCTGCGCTCCCATGTAGATTTAGACCTTTCCATTTTCCTTGGGCCATCGCTGCTTGAATAGATCTTCCAAGCCTTTCTGCCATGATTATAAAAAGGAAAGGGGAGAAGGGGTTTCCTTGGAGAATACCTCGAGAAGGGGAGAAGGCAGTGGAGGGAGAGCCATTTATCAAGATGGAGAAAAAGGTGGAAGAAATCAAGGACATGATCCATTTGATCCAAGGGGGGAGAATCCAAAAGCTTGAAGGATACTAGAGATACAATCCCAACTAATACTGTCATAGACTTTGGCCAAGTCCGATTTAATCAGTAATCCGAGCTTGCAGGAAGATTTTAAGGAATGAATGTGTTCGTGAGCCATATGTTATCTAAAATTTGACGGCCTTCCACAAAGCCATATTGTTCCTGAGAGATCAAAAGGGGGAGAAGGGGTTTGAGGCAATTAGCTATGACTTTGGAAACAATTTTATAAATCACATAAGAGAGTGCAATAGGTCTGAATTTATTGGGATCCTCGACCTTGTCCTCTTTAAGTATCAAGGTTAAAAAGGTTCAGTTAAAGGCAGGGATGACCTTGAGGAACTTTCTTGAATATTCAACTCCTTCCCATACGTCATGTTTTATCACAGACCAACAAGCATGAAAAAAGTCAATTGTAAAACCATCTGGGCCTGGGAATTTACCTCTGGGCATTTCCATGATTGCTTGTTCTACTTCTTCTAGTGAAATTTCTTTCATTAAGGTTGCCTTTTGCTCCTTGATCACCAACTTAGGAATGTGTTTAACAATCCTGTTGATTGTGGATCTTTTGTCCTTTTGAGGTTCTTTCATCAAGTCACTGTAGTATTATCCTAACTTTGTTTCTATGTATTTGTGATTGTAGAGTTTATTCCCCTGACAGTATCTAATCGATGTAATTCGATTAGTGTGCCTACATTAGAGCATTAAGAAATGGAAGAATTTTGTATTTTTTCCCCTGCTTTTAGACATTGAACTCTTATTTTTTGTCACCACACATGTTCCTCTTGATACTCCTTGATAGAGATTTGGGCTTTTAGATTTGTTTCCTCTTCTATCGTCTCCTCTGTTCATCCTTGGGTTATCATCCTTTGTTGCGTTTGTTTCATCTTTTCCATCAAATTGTTTTTAGATGAGAAAATGTTGTCGAATTCTTCCTTCTTCCATTTTTTTATTTGTTGTTCTAAAATTTTCAGGCATTGTTGCAAACGGTACATTGGGGAGCCCAATTGGATAGCTACTCACTCCCACCAATTATCAAAATTTTTCTGGAAGGAGTGGTTGTTTAGCCATAAATGTTCAAAACGGAAGGGCAAGTTCTTGGGATTGGTTTGGATGTCTATGGAAATTCTCATTGGTCAGTGGTTTGATCCCTCGAAGGGAAGGATAGAGGTTTCTATAGCATAGTTAAGACAAAGTAAGGATTATGAAACCAAGAAACAGTCCAAGAGGGAGGTGATTTATTGTGAGCGTCTCCTATCATTGTTCCATGTAAAAACTCCATTATTGGTTTCCCAATCCACCAACCACAAGACTTGCATTGTTTATTTAAACCTCGTTGAGTCTTTCTCCAGTCGATTAATCCCCCTTGTTTTCTAAGAGAGAAGAAATTGTGTTAAAATCCTCCCCAAAAAACTATGGGTTCTGGAAGGTTAGAGGAGTGAGGTTCTAAATCGAAATCAGAAAGGCTAATTTATCCTGAATAAGTTGAGGGCCATATACATTTGGAACGGTACCTAATTGGTCTGAACCTACTAATTGGAACGTTGTTGAAAGGGAGTGGCGGGTAGCAAAGAACTGGTTAAGGAGGATGACAGAGGGGTGCCAAAGGATGGGGGAAAACCCTGAGGCTCTCGTAGCATCAATTGATGTTGAATGGCATCTTTGCCAACATTTTGATGCTATCTTTTCCAGGAGATCCGACGTGCACTTAGTTTCTTGAATCATAATTATTGTTGGCTTTCTTTCAGAAATCAAAGTTTTTAGGGCTCTGTGTTTGCTTGGGTTATTGAGGCATCTTATATTCCATGAGATGACTTTCATTGAGAATGAGGAGGTTGGGATGATAACTTCTCTGCCATGCTCTTTATTCTGCTTGAATTGACTAAGAGTTCACCTAGTTCTTGTAATAGTTGTTTATTAGAAGGGCATCCTCTTTTCTTATCTTCTTTATTTATTTTGATTGTTTCGATGGCTACATAATTTTTAATGCCTAGAGAAGAAGTAGTTGTGTGCTTACCTTTCTGAGTAGTTCCTGCTTTGTCCTTGTGTTTTGACTTGAGGAGAGTTGATTTCAGGAGCTGGATCTGGTTTTCTGGGATGGAGTGGACTTCTTGTATTGCGCATGTGATTGTTATGCTTTGAAGGTCCAGTCCTTCTAATTCCATCTCATCAATATCATCCTGATCTATTTTGATTTCCTCTATATTCTTCATTTATTGGGCTTTCTTGATGCAAATTTGGGCCTGTGGCCCCCTGGCTATTAGGTTTCAGAGCTGAAGGGTGGGTCTGGGTTTGGTCCAGAGGAGAATGATGGGTCTCTAGCTGGGCTCCACTCTGTTCTTCAATTGTAGCTAGTTGTTCGAAACTGTTATTGGTTATGGGGCCCTTGGGGTTAGGATGAGGTGTTGTCTTTATGAGGATCTTTCTTTTCGTTGGGACCTTTTCAAAACCTTTTGCATCCTTTTCTTGGTGGGATTTTGGTTGGTCCACAAGTTTATTTAAGGGGCAATCCCTACACAGCTGGCCATGGGCATGACACTTGCAACACCAGAAAGGAATGTGTTCGTAATCAATAGTTTGGATCCACTTTGTATCCCTATATCAGAGGTTGATTGAGACAGGTAAAGCTTTTGAAACATCAAGATAAACATAGATCCTGACACATGAGGTGTATCTTCCTTAGTGGGTAGCATCTGCTATTCTGACGAAGGAGCCCAACATATTTCCAATTCCCTCTAAGATCTCAGGATGCCAATATTCTTGTGTAAGGGAGTCTAGTCGGATCCATATCGGAGCTGCAGTGAAGTCCTCTTTCTCCGAACTAAAGTTTTCTTTCCAAATTCTTAAGTAAAGATCCACTGAATTGAAGAAATAAGGGTCATTATGAAAGATTCTTTCTCTATCCTCTGTCAGATTGAATACAGCGGTGAAGAACCCTTTAGAGCCCAACTTCAAATCTACATCTCCTTTAGGCTTCCATCTAGATTTAATCCACTAGAGAAGGGCCTTTTCTGAAGGCCATAGTCCCATGAATTTACAGATCAGGGCACGATCTTGCATGTATTGGATGTTTTTTGCCATTGCTGGGAGTTGGATCTCGTAATGTGGAATTTCCTTGATTTGAGGAATGCAAGTAGAGGACTGGCCTTTTGTCAAATCCATCAAGTTTTGATCTTGTTGTGTCACCACTGAGGGCAAAGGCTCATGATATGTCTTATGTTTCTCCTCCATTGGGCTCGGTGAATCAGAATTTGGCTTTGTCTTCAGTTGTGTTGGGTCAGATCCTGATTTAGTAAGGTTTGAATTTTGGCACATAGAAGTGTGATTATTGCCAGCCACAACATTCATAAAAGAGGGAACAGTGCCACCTCCAATGATAGCCTCCATCAAAGAAAGTAAGGGAAAAATCAAAATTCAAAAGATGCAAGTTGCAAAGCCGTTCTATCCTTGATGTTTTTTCAAGCTATTAAAAATATCAATATCCAATTTACACACGTTGTTATCAACTTGATCCCTCTTGAATTTACAACCTTTTACATCACAACTTTTCGTAGAGAATTCTAAGTCTTGATAACCTTGAGAATTCATATTTTACCATTTGACTCGTGTCAACATATTGAGTCAACGTATTTCTCAACTTCCCTTAATAACGTTTCCTTCAACTTAGCTTTCAATTCCCTTTATCATTTCATTACACACAAACTTTCATGCATAATTAGTTGTATTGAGAAAATATGTTTTTGCTCACTTAGTTATATATGTTCTAATGTGTATATATATATTTGTTAGATTAATAAAGTAAGATAATAAAAAATTGATATCCCATTTAAAATGTAAAAAAAATATAAATAAAATAATATAAATCTATATTAATCCTAAAACTCTATCTTTATATTTTTTAATTTCTTTTAATATTTATTGATTCAAGATTAGCATAGATTTATGTTAGTTACATGAATGTTTTTTTTTTTAAACCATGAGAAATCAGTAACTCATTAAAGTGAATAATTGGGCTAGGTTTGGGATCAAACCTACTAGTTTCCACTATAACCCAAGAGTATATTTAACGACCCACAAGATAGATATACCAATAACTTGTGACTTAGCAAGAGTCGAGGCATCCCACTTAGAGGTGTCCACCCTTCTAGCCTTATCACAGTTGACCTACATGTCACTCTGCGAGAGTTGAACCTAGGTGAGGAGGATAACAAGAATGTTACCCAACCACCTTAGCTAAACCCATGTGACTAGTTACATGAATGTTAACAATAGCTTTGGAATAATCTATTTTGACATGGTGCCCATTGCTATTCCCAAACTTTACATTATTGTGATAAAACCCACTTTAATTGTGGCCCTTTAAATTTGGTCCACTCATATACAAGATGATAAATATCATCAATTATGTTGGGATAGGTGTGCACACACCTTACTTTTCTATGACAGAGAAGGTAATGATTGTTGAGCTAGGGATTAATTGTTGAATAGTGGCAAGGAATAAATGCATATCACTAACAAGCAATGAATGTTAAGGAACAACAATTAGTTGATTTATTGCTAGTAGTTTCTAGCATTTAGAATTGGAAAATCATAAATGGTTATGGTTTTGTTATGCATATTTATTTGAGTGCTAAGGTTGGAGGAAAACAATGTGTGAGTTTTAACTTGTTGTTATGTTGGCAAAATTTCTCTAGAATCCTTGTGCTACTATTGAACACTCTTGTTGAGAGCACAATGATTTTGCAACGTATTGTAACCATTTAGTTGTTGAATAATACATTGAGTGTGCTTTAGAGTGCAGGGTTTTTTTTCTTGGAAGGGTTTTCCCCAAGAAATCTTTATCTAGTGGTTGTATGTGTCTGTGTTGTTTATTACTGCAACCGTGTTTATATATTTTATGCACATTGTCCTCTCATTGATTAGTGTAGGAAGCATATTATGCACCTCTTCTACCTTTCTTTTGGTATTAGAGCCTAATCACTCGGAATCCAAGGTGTCAGTGATCCTGGAGGATCTAAGGAATGCTCATAGAGGTCCAGGAGGATCTGAAAGGCTCACAGAGGTCCCAGGGGGTCCAAAAAAACTCAAAATTCGACCATCTCAAATGATAAATAAAACAACATCATTACGAAGAGCTCGTCGTCATCCTTCCAACGACACAAATGACGCCTCAAATGGAGCTTGTATGCAAAAGTTATAAGCAATCAAAGTTCATGTCAAACTTGGTCAAAAGTCAAAGGATGACATCAACATGGTACAGGATGATGTCAACAAGTGACGTGGCACATGAAAGTACATTCGTTTAGGTGATGTGGCACATTATAGTACAAGCGTGCATGTGACATCGCACATTAGTTGGCAACTGATTGGGCAAACCGTACGTCCAAGTGGACCAATTGTTCATTGACACGTGGAAAGAGATAGTCAATGACATGCCGTCACGTGGCAGCCTCCCATTGGCCAATAATGATTAAGTTAATAAAAATTATGGAGTCAACAAGGGTCGAACCCATGACCTCCATAACCTCCCAAAACTTCACAAAGTATGCATTACCAACACATCACCACATGGCTCTTCACATTCATATGGCAATAAATATATTTGAATTTATGTTAAGTTTCAATTGGGGGAAAAGGGGCCGAGGGCTAAGCCCCCAGCCCCTAGTCCATATGTATTATATGTGACCTATACCAAAGCTGCACAGGGAGCTAGTAAATGATTTAACACACACGCACACACACACGCACACACACATATCTATGTTATATGGTATATGTCATATACCATATAACATATAGTTACAACCACCGAACCATATGTATAGTATATATGGCATATATAACCGTATATTAAAACAACAAAACAACGAATATGTGCTATGGAGAGGGATCGAACCCGGAACCTCTGGATTACATCCTGGAATTATTAACCAACAGACCATTGTTACCACATTTAACGAGATTCCTTTCGAAATTAGAATTAAGTTGCCAAGTTAGTTCGGGCATGGTTGGAGATCGAGCCTATTTAATGGCACGGATCCTAATGCATGTACACACATCCCGAGGTGCTTGCATCCTAAATTCTACACAGATTCTGAGGTACGGTACAATATGGATTGCATTGTTTTGCATGCCAAGTTTATGTGTTGCATGGAAAAATGTGCCATGTGATATATTGTCCACACCTAGGCAAGTTTATACTCATTGGATTCTTTTTTCTGCAAGGATTATGAATATGAAGTATGTTTTGTGATCAAAGGTCATTTGTAAAAGTCTTGTCTCGGTTTGTCATGTATGAGACACGTAGTCTTACTATGCATGTAAAAAGGGCTTTTTCGACACATGTTTAGAATTTGGCCGACTTTATACTCAAATTTCTTATAATTTCGCAAGGAATTCAATGGTAAACTCTTTTTCTGTGTTTGAGCAATGGAATTAAAGAGAGTTCAATAAATTGGTTTTTTTTTTGTAAGCCCATATTGTAATATAATTTGGTATTTTGAGATGATGGAGAACAATCATGCTAGTTAAAGGGACTTGAAGATGAAATAATATATGTCATCAATATAAGTAATTTGAGTTCTTTTATTTTATGTTGTGTCATCTCAAGAATCTGCAAATTATTCTTCAATTTATTCATCAGTATTAATGAAGTTTATGGACAAGTGAGCATATTCACATGTGTTTTTGCAAATAGTCAAGCGATCTTCATTTATCGAATCTGGTCAGATGTTTATGTGTATTTAAGAGTTATTTTTACATCTAAGCATTTTTGGATCAGTTAGGGAAAATGTTTTTTTTTTATCTAATCTTTGTTTGAGTGGGAGCTTGTGCAAACAAAAATCTTGTTGTAAGGAAATAGTGAGCACATCTAGATTATAAATTGAGAAGTTTAATGGCACTAACTTTGAGTTGTGGAAGCTCAAGATGAATAATCTTCTCGTAGATCGAGATATATGGGTTGTAGTATCTGGAACCAAAACCGGCTAGCATCAAAGATGATGAGTTGGTGGTGTTGGAGAGAAAAATGAGAATCCTTATCAGGATATGTTTGGTCAATTCAATATTATTGAACATTTCTAAAGAAAACCGTAGCAACTCTCTGGAAGAAGTTGGAGATTTGTATCAGGTTAAATCCTTGGTTAACTTTTTCTATGAAAAAATTGTTTACCTTGAGAATGGATGATGGTGATTTTGTAGCCAAGAGCCTAAATGCATTTAATACTACTGTGACCCAGATAATCACGATTGGAGTGAAGATGGGTGAGTAGGATCATTGTATGATCCTCTTGTGTTCTTTGTCAGATTTGTGGGGCACCCTAATAACGACCATTAGAAGCATTGCAAGGACATTGGTGATTGATGAGGTCATGGTTGCTTTAATATTAGAGGAGGTGAGGTAGAAAGCTTTTAAACCCACCAATGAGGTTTTGGTTGTTCATGCAAGATCGAAGGAGAAAGGAAAGAAGAGAGAAAGGGGCAGATCCAAATCCCATGGGAGACATAAGTCTTCTGGAAAAACCAAGGTAAAAAGTTGGAATTGCAATAAGGTTGGGCATTTCAAAGGAGACTACAAAGAAGAGAAAAAGAAGGATAAGAAGGAAAATAACGATTTTGATGACAAATCTGAAAAATCTTCTCAAGAGGATGGTGGAGATACCTTTGTTGTAGATTTGGTTGTAAAAATTCCAAGCCTAGGTGACAAATGTCCTTATGATCTTAAATAAATAAGTAAATTGTTGAATTTAACTAATGCAAAAATTAAATTCATACAATAACATTGATCACACAATAGTTGGAAATCAAATAGAAAAAACACAAAATATTCACACATACACAGATAATTACTCCTTCAAAATCAACTTTTCATTCCTTCGAAAAACTTACAAGCAAACCTCCACAAGCTGTAAAAAAAATAGCAGTTGCATGGTTACAAAATCACCCTGAATTGAGTGGTATGACTTGTTGTACGGGCTATACAACTTATCCATCTAAATTGTACGGGCCATTGTACAACATGTCCGTATGAGTGTACGGACCTATCCACATGGTTGTGTGGTCTGTCCATACAATTGTATAACCTTGTTCCATATGAATATGCATACCTATATTGTATGTCTTGTTGAGTTGTCCATATTTACCTCTTCCCGAATCACATCTCTCTCTCTCTCTATACTTTTAACTATGACCAAAATCCTAATCTATTTTTGAGATTACTCATAGTCTAAGTCATGCATTCATGAAATACACCTTTTAGACAGAACAACGAAATATAAGACTTTTCACCTTTTTTACTAAAGAGAATTACAAAATAAAATTACTCTTCGAAAATAGAAAATATCTCGAAGTACTTCTCGCACATTCACACTGAACCTGTGAAAAAGTTGATGTCCAAGATATATTTCTCAACACTCCCTCTTAGTGATGAATGAATTCTACACCAATACAAGTCTATATATGAATACTTCAAACTTCCATTTTCCCAAGGGCTTGGTCAAAATATTAGCTACTTGTTGATATATGGGAATATATGAGAGCTTGATTGCTCCCTTCTGAACCCTGACTCATATGAAGTGTTATATGATCTCTATGTGCTTGGACTTGTCATGAAATTTTGGATTCTCACAGAGTTTGATACAACTTTGATTATCATGGTAAATGATTGTGGGATCCAACTCCTAATCAAACAATCCTACAAGTAACTTACAAAGCTAGATGGCCTCACAACTGCCAGTACTAGTTGCAATGTATTATGTCTTTGTTGAGTTAAGTGCCATGGAATTTTTCTTCCTACTGAACCAACATATCATCATTGATCCCAAGCTAAAGCAACACCCTGAGGTGCTCTTCCTATCTGGAACACTACATCCCCAATATAAGTCTGAATATCCCTGCAATTTCACTTCACCGTCTCCAAGATACATCAAAACACACTCTATTGTTCCCCTCAAATACTCGAGAACATGTTTTTTTGCTACCCAATGCTCATGCCTTAGCTCCACCATGAATTGACTCAAGGTGTTCAATACAAAACAAACATGTGACTCCTTCCCAGCTACTTCAAAGCCTTGGGACTTCTCTATGTACACTTAAGGAAATTTGTTTTCACATCCATATGATGTATAATCTATCATCTATTAAGGAATCCTATTAAGGAAATGTGTCTTCACATCTATATGATGTATCATCTATCCCATAAATTAAAAAATTCTCTAGTGGAAGTGTACCTGGAAACTGGAGAAATGTCTCCTCATAGTCCACTCCCTCTTTTTGGGAGAACCCTCTCACCACAAACTCGCTTTGAACTTCTTAATGTTACCATCTACAACATGCTTGATCTTTTAGAGCCCCCAAGAATTGACAACGAAACTCCCCTTTGGTTTTTTCACTACGTCCCAAACATCATTCTTCATTATGGAAGTGTACTCCTCTACCATGGCATCCTACCATACCCACTAGTATGTTGCCTCTTGAAAGTTGAAAGGCTCAAAATCTAGAATGTTTCTCATCAATGCCATATAGTCTGGAAACTTCTTCGGTAGTCTGCTCTCTGAATGTGCTCCTACGAGTCTCAACATACTCCTTAGCATCCCTTGATGTATGAGTGAACCATTTAGGTCTCCTGACATAAGTGGAAGGGGTTGTTGTCTCCCCCTCTTCACTTGAATATTTTTGTATTGCTCTGGAAATCATCGGTAACCTAAGCTCAACCTTCAGAGCTTCCTACTCCTCATCCTCTCATTGGAATAGGCTGGAATAGACATACATCATGCTCCTCAATACTGAACTTTGAAAGACATGTGACTATCTCCATCAAAATAGGCAATTCCCTAAGATGTAGGTGCCCCATCCTCTTGTGCCAGAATTCACACAAGTTATCACTATTATACACCAAGTCTTGAACATGTTTACCATGCAAGTCTTACAAAATTACCTTCTCTAACCCCTATTACATGAGTTGTATCCGTGTTAGATTTCTTCGATATGATATCCTCCATAACCCCTATTACCTTCTCTAACTCCATTGCAAATCCATTATCCTCCATAACTGAAACTGAAAGCAAGTTCTTCCCAAGACCTGGTACAAACATGACATCATCAAAATCTAAAGTGTTCCCACGATGGTTTATTTTGCACCCTTCGACTAATGAGCTCGAAGGCATCCCTCCTCTGACAGATCAGATAGTTCCAGGGACTTGGCAATAGATGACTAGAATTTCTTTGGAGCTCTTTGGCTATGCCTCATACTCTTGACACGTAACACCATCCTTGCAGGACACGTGGCATTATTTCCACTAGCCACGTGGCACTCATAATTGCCACAGAAGTTCACATATAGGTGCTAAATATCCATGCCACATGGCACCTTCTATGTTACATGCGTCATGACACGTGGCACCATCCATGTCACCTGCTTAAACCTTCAACTGAAAATCGATGGTTTAGTTTGACTGTGGGGTTTCTCAGACCTTGGCGGATCGCTGGTTTGGATTTTATCTTGGAGCTTCCCTATCGTAGTATAACTCCCTGATCCATTCCACAAAGTGCCTTGTAAGGGATATACATGATCTTCTCTCGGATCTCCTTCGAATTCGACGGATCAACGACCATGATCTCTTCTCGGAGCTCCTCCATCGGGGTGTATCCTCGCAATCCACTCCGAAAGGATCCTTACAATGGATGGTCAAGATCTCCTCTCTGGAGATCTAACGATAACATTCTCCTCCCCAGAGATATAACAGTCACGATCTCCTCCCCAAAGATCTAACAACCAAGATTTGAGTGAGTACATAAGGTTTCCCAATACTCTTCTCGTGCGACCCTTGATAGCAGGCCACTCCTAGGGAGACATTAGTCACCCCCAAGACACACTAGTGAGACACGTGGCACTCATATCGTGTCATGGCCATCCCCTCACTATGCCAAAAGACCACGACATGTGGCACAACCATCATTCAACATGTGGACTTGATGTGTCGTACACGTGTCACAAGTGTGCTCAACTTGTCCAATCAGGTGTTGACACCTATCCTATAGGTGATACGCTGACCAACAGGATAGCTCCTCTGTCAGTCTCACGTCACTTCCCTTCTCTTATTCCCTCTTAAACGAGACCCACGATGATCTACGATGGAGGTTAGTTGGGGTTGTACCTCGATGGATGACCCATATTATTCCTCAGACTTCCCCTTTTAGAGTGCCTCCACTTTGGGCCTCCTAGGCTACTTCGACCATGGGACTTCGATAATGCTCTCCCTCACAATCTACGGTGAGAATCAATCATCATGCCAAATCCAATGGTTGTGAGGACACTGGGTCTTATGTGTCCTCGGACTCTGACCGTGTCCACCACGACAGATCCAACTGTCCACAATTCACCGTAGCCACCCTCCGATGAATCCACAATCCTCATTGATTTGGGGTGCATACTCTACAGGTTTCACAACCAGCTCTGATGGAGGGTCAGGATATCTTTGTTCTGCTAGATCAATGGTCGAGATCAAGCCTCACCCTTATTCCGATAGAGGGCCCATATTTAGTTCTTCGTGCCAAATCAAAGGTCACGATTTTTCAAGGCGAGCTAGGGTTTCCCCTGACTTAACAATCCGCTCTAGGCCTTAGCCACTTACACGAAGTCTTTCTCTGAGTCCTTCACAAGACTTTCTGAGTCTCAGGGATCTCGCGCTTGTCCAAGGCACTCCATGGTTTTCCCAAGGTCTCTCTATATCGCCCCATTTTCTAAAAGACTTATTAATTTTGGGCACCCCAACCCCATGATGAACGAGTACTCTCTCTCTCTATATATATATATATATATGTATATATATATATATATATATATATGAAAGGTTACAACAATACACACAGTAAGCAGGGACGTCTATCCACTTAGGTTAGAACATAGATTTAGGTTAGGCACATGCATGATGACTATATAAGTTCATATCCTTCTCATATTTACGAGTCACGCAAGCGTTCTCAGAGACATATACTTGCAGTTATTTTACAAAAGACAGAGGCTACCTGCAATTAGGAATACCAGAATTTTCAAGCAGATATATATATTCCATGAAATTATAGGACATCTCCAAAATACACAATTAATCTCACATGCCAAGTATTCATATCCACAGGCGTCATATTGTTCATTCAACCATACACGCATTTAAATCACTACACATAAATATATGAGTTACTTATCTACAAAATTTGAGATATGTTGACTACTACTGAAGGGTGAACCACTCTCTACCCAACCATAGGCAAGGCTTCCATATGCACTGCTACAACCAACCACCCTCAAGCCAGGGTACGATGCCACGAGAGGATTTCTGCAAGATTTTCAAGGAAAGTCTGATATTTTTTCATTCCTTGTTGCATGAACCAGAGACTTCTCCCCTCTCTATCTCTAATGCCCTGGCCTCCTCCCAACTGTGTCTGTCCTCCCCTCTATCTTTCCTCCTCCTCTTTTAGTGTAGTTTTCCCCAAGACATCGTGGGTCATGTCAGAAGCTTCCAAATGGTACTTTTCCCATCCTTTCTTAATTCTTGAGGAGACTACCCAGCTACCAGCTTAGTTGGTAATCAAGTTTCTGGGCAAAGGACGGTTCAGGGTCTGCATTGTTTTTTTATTTTTATTTTATAGGTTACCACCTTGTAACATCCCCACTACAATCCCTAGTTTAATTAATGCTTATGTAGATATAATATGTGGCTACGACCAAGCGATGTAATATGTGAATTGTTTTTCCTTGTTTTATTGATAAAAATGTGATGCCAGCTGCTAAGGGGACATGGACAAGAGATGGGGGTTGAATTAATCCACAAGAGAGGGCAATGTCTAAGATAACGGTCAAGAGGGTTCCAAGGGGGGAAATCCATGTATATTGATTTAACCCGTTTTCCTAAATTTATTATTTGTATATGAACCTTCAAATTTCTGATTGAGTGTTCCCAAAGCCAATAATTGAATACATGTAAGAGGGTGGTTGTGAGTGGTCACATCCCAAATTTATTGGGCACATGGGGGTTTAGTACAATCAGCTTGGGTAAGAGTACGAGTCAAGAAAGGCAAGCCAAAGAGCGGAAATTTGTATGGGTTGGGGGACAACAGCTTTAGTGAGTCAAGTTTTGGGCATGAAAAAGTAAGGAGGGAGCAAGAAACAAAGCTTGAATTTGTTGCAGCCATGGAGGGTGAATTCTAGATCAAGCCGGAGCGTAATTAGAGCTGGAAAAATGAAGAACCAAGTTGTCATGCCCGAAGAGTGAACTTTTGTGTGAGGTTTTCCTAGTGAAGTTTTCCTAGTGGTAGGTTCGCTTGAGTTCCCCACTAAGAGATTCCTAGTTGTTTGTTCCAAAGATACCTTGATAAACAAATGGCTCATTCCTTGGGTTAGCCTTGATAAACGGATGGTACATCCTTTAGGTTAACTTTGATAAATGAATGGCACATTCATTGGGTTGGACGTGTCAAGAGGAAGAGAGCTGGTGGAAAATCGGGATAGATGTAGGAGAATATCAATTGGGTTGAGAGTTTTATGAGTTGTAAGTGGATTGTGAGAGACCACCCTCTTTTTTGGATTGCTAGCCTCGGCTCGAGGGTAATTGGGTGTTGAGATTTGGAATAGTCAGTCTATGGTTGGGTGGAACATCCGTCCCAAGCAACTGGTTGCACAACTGTTGTGAAATGATAAGTGTTTTATCTTGTTGTTGTGTTAAATCATGTATTTAATTGTTGTGCATGAACTATGTGTATTTGGAAGTGATTTATATGTTGTTGTAATGAGTTGTTTAGTTGCATTTCATGTTGATTATTAGCATTTGGTAGATGCATCTATTTTGTGGTTGTAGACAATAGCTAAATATGTTTTAATTCATCACTGTAAGCTATAGGAAATCAACTAATTGTAAATTAATTAATTAATGAGTTAGCATAAATTTCGCTTTTAAGAGTATTCTACACCGTAATGTCCTTTAGATGGGTTGGGGGACGTTACACTATGGTATCATAGCTTCTGGTTCAAACATCGGGCTTGTATGGGCCAAGATGGCTGCGAATTCATGAAATTTGTTGTTGCAAATCTTGTTTGTGATTGATTTGGGGGAAAAACAAAGATTTTAGAGAGAAATCCCCAAATTTCGTGAGTGAAATTCGAGTTTTCATGGTCACTTGTAGAGTTACGGGTAGTTTGGAGAATCATAGGCTGAGATCGTGTTTGATCTCATGATTAATGGTCGAGATTCATCGTGATAAATTTAAAAATTCCTAAGGATTCAAATTTTTTCTAGTCCAAGTGACCTCAGGCTCAAGTCCATAGACTTAACCAAATCTCGGATGAGATTTAAGAGCGTATCCCTTTGGGGCTTTTCAAAGTTCCATATGAAGAGGGTCCTAGAACCCTGCGTTATGCTCAAAAGGAGCTAAGTTATCTGAGCTTTGGGACTTCGGAGGTTTAGAGATCCGAGATGTTAGAACTTCACAACATCCAAATCTCCTCGAAGGAAACCGATCGAAATGGTTACCAGAGAGTTTGACCAACAACTGGTGGTTTCTTATTAGTTATAGTGGGATTTGCCCTATCATTAAACCCTAACCAAACTTTTGATCGTGAAGTAACGTGAGTCGTAGATCTAAGGATCTTCGAGATCCTTCATGACCATTGGATACACGTTATGGTCAAATTCGACGTTGACTCACTTTGGGAGTAAAAAGGTGTTAAACGACCAGAACTCCCGAATGTCGAAGTCGCGAAGTAACGTGGGTCGTAGATCAAAGGATCTTCGGGACCCTACTCAACTTTTAGATCAAACCTAGCGGAAGGACATGGTAAGCAATAATGTCGATCGATAGTAAGCGGTCATCCCTGCCTTTATGACCTTTCTGGTAGTTAAGCCTTCAGGACTTAAATGGGTTAAGACCTATAAGGGACACGAAGTTGTGAAGTAATGCGAGTCGTTGATCTAAGGATCCTTCCTAATTGTCAAATGTGAGTTACGATCATTCGACGTTGACCACTCCAAGCGCAAAAGAGTTTGGAACAATTGGAATCCCTGAACGTCGAAATTGTGAATCAACGCGAGTCGTTGATCGAGGATCCATTGGGATATTTTCTCAATCGTTCGATCAACTAGTGGAAGGACAACGGAAGTACTTCAGCGAAGTCTGGCTCCAAGATATTTGACATGTTGGTGCGTTAAGCACCGAAGTATGTGGCTAAGAATTCAGGAACTTCAGGACTTAGAAACTCCAAGACTTCGAGAGATTCAAGGATATAGGAGGATGTGTTAGACGTTGAACAAACTCAACCATCCATCATAACGAATGATGAAGCCAGAGCAATCAATCATCAAGGCTTAGAGGTGTCCATGATTCGTCGGAGTTGTGGGAAGTGGAGATCGACGGAGGAGACTCATAGCACGTTGGAAGTTGCATGAACTTTAAATCTATGGAGGGTGTGCGCTATTAATTTAGACTGTCCATTGTTCTGGCGACGTGTCAATCCAGGATCTACGCGCATAGTGACGAAGGCGTTAACGAACTCTCATGGTGGAACGCGAGAGTTGTAGATATCACAATGAGATTAAATCATGACCATTGATTTGGGGCAATGTTGAAGTTTCAGTTAAGCGCCCATTTGTGTAGCGCTTGGTCACATCCTTCGTTCATATGGAGGATAACGCTGAAGAGCTAGCACTAGAGGCGTAAGCCTGCAAATACAAGATTATGAGTTCGTGATTCTGTGAGTTCGCGAAGATGGAAAAATGGCTAAGTGTTGGGACTTCTCGGACAAACTTATGAAAAGAAGGAGTATGAGTCTGTGAGTTTGCGGAGATGGAAAAATGGGTAGGTGTTGGGACTTTTCAGACGGACTTATGAAAAGGAGAATTATTCTTTCATGAGTCCACAAGTCCTTGAGTCCACGTAGATGGAAAAGTGGCTAAGTGTTAAGACCCTTCAAACGGACTTATGAAAAGAATAACTATGCTTTCGTGAGTCTAGAAGTCTGTGAATCCATGAGTCCGCGTAGATGGAAAACTAATCTAAGTTTTGAGACTTTTTAGGTGGAATCGTGAAATAAAGAATTATGATACATTATTGGAACAAAATTGTACATAATTTCATGGATCTTGTTAATTATTTTAGCCTAACAAATTTTGTTGGCTGCAGATTTTGCAAAAGTAGAGGTACAAAAAGAAACTTTAGTTCTTATATGAGGAATAGAGTCATGGAAGATGCTCAAGGATCTTACGGGCATGAGGAAGAGATCAGAGGTCTACATGTCAACTTGGAGAATGTTGTGACGAATTCAAATGGAAGAAGAGATAGGCAAGATCCTGTCACTATGAGAAGCCTGCATAGGGAAGTGCAGAGCTACATGGTTGATAATGAACGGATTATGAAGGATTGGGAAGAGATACTTCAGAGCTTGAACATGCCGCATAAGTAAGTTAACAAAGATTATGGCACCAAGCAATCATCTAGTGCTAGACAAGTATCAACATCTAGATCCCATAGCAAAAGGGATGATCATGGAAATGATAGGCAGTCAAGAAGCATGAGTAGGTGCCATCGTTCTCCAAGGAAGTCCACTAGAAGAATTCATGCAAGCTCAGGGCCAAGGAGTAGCTCAAGTGTATCTCATGTTCAGAGGCAAAGAAGAAGGCCGAAGGCATACATCTAGCAAAGTGAAATCAGGAAAATCAAGCCACCTACTTTCAATGGTGAGCACAAGAAAGGAGAAGAGGCAAAGGCCTGGCTGTTGGAAATGAAAAAATATTTCCGACTACATGATTACCCATCCTAGGTAGAAGTTAGAATTGTGACCTACCACTTGCAATGAAAGGCAACCATGTGGTGGGATCAACTTAAGCAAGCCAAGAACCTTGATTAGAAAAATATCTCATGGAGGTAGTTCAAAGGATATTTCCAAGAGAAATATTTGTCTGAGCATTACTACGAGAGAAAGACGAAAGAGTTCTTTGAACTCAAGTTGGGAACCATGACAATGGAGGAATATGAGAAGTGATTCTTTGAATTGTTGAAGTATGTTGACTTCATCAAGGATGAGAAGGTTAAAATCCAAAGGTTTCTAAGTGGGTTACCCTCCTTTTATAGTGACAAGATTCAATATGATAACCCAAATACCTTGGAGGAAACCATAAGGAGAGCAAGACATCTTTATGAGCAAAGCAAAGGAAGGCCATATTTCCAAAAGTCTTGGAATGACACGATCAAAGGGAAAAAGGATCAAAGGTAGAAAGGTTTTAAACCACCCTTTTCTATAAATAACTCCCAAGCAAATCAACAAGGTCATGCAACCAAAAATGATCAAAAGAATGCAAATTCATTTGGGAAAAAGCCAAGGCAGGGGCTTGTTCAATGTTGGGGATGTGATGGGAATCACTTATATAGGGATTGCCCTCATAAAGGAGAAAGAATAAGGACTGTCCACAACATTCATGAGGATGAAACAATGAAATACATGGGAGGAAGCATGCCAAGGGTTTATGCAGCCTTGGACAACAAGCAAGAAGAATACCAATCCCCCATGATCGAAGTGGAAGGTAAGATTGATAACTAGCCCATAACAATTTTAATTGATTCCGGAGCTACCCATAGTTACATCAATGCTAGCATTGTTGAAATATTTCACTTGCAAAGAAGTAAGCATAAGAAATCTTGGTTAGTCCAGTTAGCCATGGGGGCTGAGAGAAAGATCAATGAGTTGGTTAAAGGTTTTCAAATAGATATGAATGGACTCAACACAAAGGTAGATGTAAACATCATACCATTGGGTTCATATGGCTGTCTAATTGGCATGGATTGGTTGGAAAAACATCATATTGTCCTAGATTGTTACAACAAGACAATCACATGTCTTGATGAGGAAGGGAAACAAGGCAAGATTCAAGGCATTTCAAGAGTTGTAGTTGTTAGAGAGATTTTGTCTATGCAGTTGAAGAATAGATTCAGGAAGGGATGAAAAGTGTTTGCAGCCCATATGGAAAAGGTCGCCAAAGATAAAGTGGAAAGCAATGAAGACCATTCAGTCTTGAGGAATTTTGAAGATTTTCTTAGAGAAATTCTAGGATTGCCACCCAAGAGAGACATCGATTTTTCTATTGATCTAGTGCCAGGAGTTGCCCCAATGTCTAAGACACTATACAAAATGGGTACACCAGAATTGAAGGACTTACAGATGCAGCTTGAAGAATTTAAAAAAAAAGGGGTATATACACCCAAGTGTGTCACCTTGGGGAGCCCCGATTCTTTTTGTAAAGAAGAAGGATGGAACCTTAAGGTTCTGTATTGATTTCAGACAACTTAATAAGGTTACTATAAAGAATAAGTATCATTTGCCCATAATTGATGATTTGTTTGATCAATTGAAAGGTGCAAGGATCTTTTCAAAGATCAAATTGAGATTAGACTATCATCGAGTAAGGATAAAGGAAGAAGACATCAACAAAACAACATTTGGGACAAGATATGGGCATTATGAATTCACGGTAGTGCCATTTGGGCTATCAAGTGCCCCAACTGTTTTTATGTGTATGATGAATGGAGTGTTCATGGAGTACCTGGACAAGTTTCTAATTTTGTTCCTAGATGATATCCTCGTCTATTCTAAATCAAAAGAGGAACATGGGAAACATTTAAGAATGTTATTGCAAGTTTTTAAGAGAGCATAACTTGTATGCTAAGCTAAGTAAGTGCATATTTTACCAAAAGAAGATTCACTACTTGGGGCATATAATTTCAGCAATAGGAATAGAAGTTCATCCTGAGAAGATAGAGGTCGTTAGAGTATGGCTAGCACTGAAGAATGTGATAGAGGTTAGATCATTGATGGGTCTTGTCGGTAATTACCAAAGATTCATAAAAGGATTCTCAAAGATTGCAAGCCCAATCACTTCTTTGCAAAAGAAGGGAGTGAAATTTGAATGGACTTCCAAGTGTGAATAGAGTTTTCAACGGTTGAAGGGAATATTGACAAGTGCATCAATCTTGAAGATTGCAGATCCAAACGAAGATTTTGTTGTGTGCACCAATGCATGCAAGGAAGGACTCAATGGAGTTCTCAATCAAAAGGACCATGTGGTATGCTATGAGTCCAGAAAATTATAAGAGCATGACATGAATTATGCTACACATGACTTGGAATTAGCAATGATTGTACACACATTGAAAATGTGGAGGAATTACCTTATGGGTAAGAAATTTGAGCTAAGGACAGACCATTTTGGTCTGAAGCATTTGTTTGGACAACCAACACTAAATGCTAGGCAAACTAGATGGTTGGAATTTCTGAGTGAATACGACTTCGAAATTAAGCATATAAAGGGAAAGGAAAATCAAGTGTTCGATGCACTCAGCAGGAGAGATCATGAAGTCCATATTGCAAACATTATCATGTACGAGACATATCTGAAAGACAAAATTATTGCAACAACAAATTCATATCAGAATTATTTAAAAATAAAAGAGACATTACAACAAGGTAGTTTTCAACATAAATTTAATTATTATGAGTTGAAAGAAGATGGAATTATCATGTACGAAGGTAAGGTGCATGTGCCAAATTCCGAGGAGCTGAAAAAATGCAGTGTTGAAGGAGATGCACAATGTGCCATACGCTGGGAACCCAGGATATCAAAAAACAATTGCAGCAGTAAGAAGCTAATATTTTTGGCTAGGAATGAAGAAAGAAGTGGTTAATTACATAGCCAGATGTCTAGAATACCAAAAGGTAAAGACAAAACATAGACAACCAACAGATTTTCTATAGCCATTGTCCATTCCGAAATGGAAGTGGGAAGTAGTTACAATTGATTTTATTACTAAGTTGCCCAGAATAATGAAGCAACATGATTCCATCATGGTGGTGGTGGATAAGTTGACTAAAGCAACACATTTTATTCCAGTAAAGACTACACACAAGGCATCAAATATTGCAGAAATTTATATGAGAGAAGTTGCTAGGCTACATGGAGTGCCTAAAGAAATAGTTTCAGACAAAAATCCAAAGTTTACCTCCAATTTTTGGAAGGATTTGTTGAAGGGATTTGGGACAAATTTAAATGTTAGTACAACATATCATCCAGAGTCAAATGGGCAAACAGAAAGGACTAACAGGGTAATTGAGGACATGCTTAGAATGTATTTGATGGATCAACCATTAAAGTGGGAAGATTATATTCATTTAGTTGAATTTTCCTACAACAATGGGTATCAGGCCTTATTGAAAATGAGTCCATTTGAGGCATTGTATGGTAGAAAATGTAACACAACAGTGATTTGGGATAATCTAGCAGACAAAGCAGTTGTTGGGCCAGAAGTATTAAAAGAAATGGATCAGATGGCAAAGATAAAGTAGAATTTGAAGGTTGCCCAGGATATGCAAAAAATTTATGCAGATAGGAACAATGTTTTCAGAGATTTTAAAGTGGGAGATCATGTGTTTTTGAAAGTGAAGGCAAAGAGAAGTTCGCTAAGATTAGGAAGTTTCCCGAAGCTGGCAGCAAGATATTGTGGGCCTTTTGAAATATTAGAAAAGATAGAGCCAATTGCATAGATGTTAGCTTTTACTGCATCCACGAGATTGCATAATGTATTTCATGTGTCATTCAAGAAATATGTGTCTGATCCTAACCACGTAATTGGTTGGAATGTGATCCAGGTGGAGCACGAAGGGGATTTTCGGGTGGAACCAGTACGCATCCTGGACCAGAAAGTCAAAGTGCTCAGGAACAAATCCATAGGGATGGTAAAGGTTCAATGGACCTGATATGGTCCTTGTTAGCGTCAGAAGTTGCTCCTGGATTGCTAGCAGAAGAAGAGCCCAACACCCATCAGTTTTTATGTCACGATTTGTTAGGTGGGTGATCAAATGGGTAGAGACTCGAACAGGTATCGCTTTAAAATCTGAATTGTTTATGATAACAAAGGACAAAGGA
The DNA here is from genome assembly GCA_009831015.1 of Picea engelmannii. Classification (NCBI taxonomy): domain Eukaryota; kingdom Viridiplantae; phylum Streptophyta; class Pinopsida; order Pinales; family Pinaceae; genus Picea; species Picea engelmannii. Next base: position 802,205 of record ML777205.1, read on the forward strand.
GGTCTTGACCCAACTTCAGTCAGGAAATTGATTTAAAGATGGGCAAGTGGAAGACTTGGGAGAAGAATGGACAAACTATCTTGGGCAACAGGCCTTTCGGTAGCTCGTAGAGGAAAAACTCTGAAAACAAGATCCGCTTGGTTCAGGGCTTCAAGAAACTGAAGGGAAGACTTGACTGGATCCTCCAATTCCAAGTCGTTCAGTGCTGAGAAATTCACAGAAGCTGTTTAGAACAACACAACTGTTACAGTGATCCAACATACATCATCCTATAACAGTCACAACTCGACTGGATCCTCCAATTCCGAGCTGCTTTAATACAGTATACACAGAGATATGAAAGAAACTGACATTCATCAGGCAAGAAGTCTCAAGAGTCCAGAAAATAACCAGAACACAATTCTTCATTAAAGTTTTTACAACTGGGAGTCTTGCTCCACCATCCATCCCTTTACAAAATGGCGAAAATGCCTACATATACTTGGAGCTGACTCAGGTGCTGAAGGCGCGATCACATCATGAATTCAATGCTTGACGTTGAGGAGCTTCTCTATCAGGCAGTGCATGAAGACGCTAGGCAGACTGCCCATGCAGTCGTTCACCAAATGCAATCTCTATCAGGATGGGCTGTTAGTCTGCCTCTACGCTTGGTCCTTTCCTGGCCTTCTATTTATGGAAGAGGACAACGTTCAACCACCGTCAACTACCACAATAACTGCTTCCTTGGGATTGAGAATGGCCTCGGTCAACTTTGTATTCAGACAACGTGGCGGATTTTCTTTGGATGCTTCTTTGTTGGACTGCTATGAGGGGACCCCTATGGAGGACATGGATGAGGGTGAGACGAGAGGCACTGAGGTGGAAGCACTAGGTGGTGAAGAAAAGGAGGCTGGGATACCAGATGGTGAGGCGATGTATCGCGAGAAGGTGACAATGAGGCCGCAATGCAACAGGTTGGGGACTGAGGACACAACACAGGTGGAGGTGGCATAGAGTATGGAGGTACAGGTGGGTGGTAGCGAAAGGTAGAAGAGGAGCGAGAGATGTGACAAAAGGGGGTCCGCTATTGTGTTGTGTGTCCTACAGAGGAACAGTCGAGATGGCATTTGATGTTAGAAGAGGGTTGCCTCCATGATCAGGCTCGCTTGACGTGTCCGGGTGCTAGGACCACAGGCACAGCTTTAAAGGCGCTTATCGACATTTCAGGGTTCGGGTTTTTGAAATATGAAATGACGGGGGACTCTTACCCCTCAAACTCCCGATTGCCGATATGACCTAATCGCGCGCCACGCGTCTTTATGGATGAACATATAAGAATACGCCTTCAACGCTAACACTACGAAAAATCCTGAAGGACCCCACCCGTGGCTTAGATCGCGTGCCACATGTCCTCCTGATCAATGGTCCTGATCCTTTCGGGATTTCCTACCCCGGGAGTTCACGATGTGCTTCTTCCTCGAACTCCCAATCGACAAGAAAACTAGGCCTTCTTGCATTCGCGCCCCGAGCTTAGGGCAAATGGGTTTTCACCCGCTTCTTTGCACTTTCCTCCTCTTTGACAAGAAATATCGCTAGTAGGCCCGACTCTGGGTGCTTCTGGCGCTTTCGGGGTTCGGGGTTTCGAGATGCAAGATGACGAGGGAATTTTACCCCTCGAACTCCCGACTGCCGATATGCTGACTTGACTAGATCCTGCGCCATGCGCCACTGGATCGAACGACCCAGACTTAGTCTTGAAATAGGGGCGCTTTTTCTGACGCTATATATCAGGTAACTTTATAGCCCCGAAATCCTGATGACCGCTGATCTGTTTCGTCGCTTAATTTTAGCCCGAACTGGACTTCCTCTGCGAGTTGCGCTCGACGCTTATGGCTGCGGCCTTTGAATAAAACTCACCTGACCGACTTTCAAAATCCCACTTCCATGCGTTTACATTAGAGACCTCAAATCAGAGAGGAAAGCATCCCTGTACAAGAAATGTTGCTAACAGTCCCGAAGATGCTACATGGGAGCACGAAGAAAACATGCAAACAGAATACCCGCAAATTTTTGACAATTTTGAAGAAACCATAATGCAAGACTCCATTTTGAGCTGCTAAAATTTTGAAACCACATCTCATAGTCTTGGCCAACTGCGTTAGGCACCTTGATAAAAGAATGGCTCATTCCTTGGGTTATCCTTGATAAACGAATGGTACATCCCTTGGGTTATACCTAATAAACAAATGGTGCCTTCCTTGGGTCGGCGAGTTGCGAGGAACATGAGATTTTGGTTGGAGTTGTTGTTGAAATTGTTAAATTGCAGAATTTTATTTCTAAGTATTGTGATGTAAATTTGCATATATGTATATTGGCATAGAGTGCACTCAGGACGAAACACAATTGTAGGAGAGGGGGGATGTAACATCCCCACTATAATCCCCAATTTAATTAATGCTTATGTAGATATAATATGTGGCTATGACCAAGCAATGTAATATGCAAATTGTATTTCCTTGTTTTATTAATAAAAATGCGATGTCGACTGCTAAGGGGAAACAAACAAGAGATGGGGGATAAATTAATCCACAAGAGAGGGGAGTGTCTAGGATAATGGCCAAGAGGGGTCCAAGGGGAAAAACCCATGTATATTGATTTAACCCATTTTCCTAAATTTGTTATTTGTATATGAACTTTCCCATTTCTGATTGAGTGTTCCCAAAGCCAATCATTGAATACATGTAAGAGGGTGGGTGTGAGTGGTCACATCCCAAAGTTATTGGGCACATGGGGGTTCAGTGCAATTAGCTTGGGGAAGAGTGTGAATCAAGAAAGGCAATCCAAGGAGAAGAAATTTGTATGGGTTGGGGGACAACAGTTTTGGTGAGTCAAGTTTTGGGCATGAGAGCAAGGAGAGAGCAAGAATCAAGGCTTGAAATTGTTGCAACCATGGAGGGTGAATTATAGAGTAAGATGGAGCATAATTGGAGCGAATTGGAGTTGGAAAATTGAAGAACCAGGTTGTCTAGCCTGAAGAGTGAACTCATCTGTGAGTTGCACTAAAACAACAAGTGTTGTTGTTGGTTTGCTGATAGTTTTCCTAACGACCGTTTCCCTTGATTTCTCCGCTGAGAGATTCCTATCTACATGTTCTAGAGAGACCTTGATAAACGAATGGCTCATTCCTTGTGTTAGCCTTGATAAACATATGGTACATCATTTGGGTTAACTATGATAAATGAATAGTACATTCATTGGGTTGGACAGGTCAAGATGAAGAGAGCTGGTGGAAAATCAAGATATTTGTAGGAGAATATCAGTTGGGTTGAGACTTTTATGAGTTGTGAGTGGACTGTGAGAGACCATCCTCTTTTGTGGATTGCTAGCCTCAGCTCGGGGGTGACTGGCTATTAGGATTTGGAACAGTCGGTCTATGGTTAGGTGGAATTTCCATCCCAAGCAACTGGTTGCACAATTGTTGTGAAAAGACAAGTGTTTTATCTTGTTGTTGTGCTAAATCATGTATTTAATTGTTGTGCATGAACTCTGTGTATTTGTAAGTGATTTATATGCCGTTGTAAAGAGTTGTTTAGCTGCATTTCATGTTGATTATTAGCATGTGGTATATGCATCTATTTTGTAGTTGTAGACAGTAGCTAAATTTGTTTTAATTCGTAGTTGTAAGCTACATGAAATCAACTAACTGTAAATGAATGAATTAGTTAGTAGAAATTTCACTTTTAAGTGTATTCCTCACCGTAATGTCCTTTGGATGGGCTAGGGGAAGTTACATGCCTGGCATAGTTATTTCAACCAGTAATTGCCTCCCTCTTGCACCATTCCTCTCATGACATCGTAGCATGTGAAGGCCATCCCTTCAGTAGTAGTTCAACATTTATCTATTGCATTAATAATCAATATGCACACTACAAAACAGATCAAAAGGTCCATTGTCTTTCAATGGTCACATAACAGACATGTTCATAGTTTGGTCATGGTAATACTTATATTATAGACTTGGGGAAACAAGAGTGTTACAAAACCTATGCAGACGTTCCTATCCGAGCTATATTTCTTCACATTGGTAACCCATGTAGGCTAAAGTGTGTGGTTGACAAACTCTGGAGCTTCTTTCCATATGACTTCCCATAGATATTGGTTTTCAATGTTTGAGAAATATTATGGTGGGATAGTATACCTTGGTGACGACTCTACTCTCAACATAGTTGGTCATGGTAGAGTCTTAACCAGATTCCCTGGTGGCGAAGTAAAGGGTAGAAATGGAGTTTTGCACGTTCTAGGTTTGGCACGAAATGTACTATCAGTAAGAAAACTTAATGATGTGGGTGTACAACTTGTTTTCTCTAACAAAGTGTGTAAATTGGTCCAAGGAGCTATGGCACTCGCTAAGGGTGTTCGTGTGGGTACTTTGTTTTCACTTGATGCGTGCACCATTTAATACAATAGTTCTTCAATTTATGTAGCAGATAAATCTATAACATCTACACCTTCACAATTAGTACCTATATCTACTTTTGATGGTCATGCTTTCTGGGTACCTAAACGAGCTCTTACTTCAAAACACAAGTTACCTGAATAGAAGACAATGTCATGACACCACAAATTGGGTGATATAGGTGAGAAGGGCCTACGAGCCTTGAAAAACAAAAATATTGTTGATGGATTGAATGATTGTGCTCTTGAATTTGATTTTTGCAAGCATTGCATATATGGAAAATAAAATCGCGTTCAAGTTTATTCGAGTTCTCACAAATATTCTAGGTTGTTGGACTTAATTCATTGTTATGTATTTGGTCTAGTTAAAGTTCCTTCAATTTCTAAAGCTTTGTATTATGTTTCATTCCTTGATGATTATTTTGGAAGGACATGGGTATATTTTCTTAGAACTAAATTTCAGGTTTTTAGTCAATTTAAGGAGTTTAAAGTTCTCTTGGAAAATCAAATTAGTAGGAAGATTAAGGTGTTTAGGACTAGTAATGAAGGTGAGTTTTGTTCTACAGAGTTTGATAAGTTTTATAAGGAGAATAACATTGAAAGACATAAGACAACTCCATATACCCCTTAGTAGAATGGAGTTGCATAATGGATGGACATAATGTTGATGGAGAGAGATAGGGGCATGCATAGTGGAGCTAACTTAAAGAAGAAGTTTTAGGTATAATAAATTACTATTGCATGTTACTTGATTAATAGGTCTCCCACATTAGCTCTTGTGAATAAGACCCTTATGGAGGTTTGGATAGGCAAGAAGCCTTCACTTTAACATCTTTGTGTTTTAGTTGTGAGGCATATGCTCATGTGCTTAAGGAGAAGTGGTCGAAGTTGGATAACAAGGTTGTGAAATGCATCTTCATCGGTTATGGCGTTGATGTGAAAGGGTGAAATCTTTGGGATCTTGTGGATAATTTTTTTTTGTATAGCAGGAATGTTATTTTTAGATAAGTTAAGCCTTCTTCTACAATGGTGCAGTCATAAGAGGATGCGAAGAAGTCAATGGTTCAACTACTAGCCAAGACCGAGAAAGTTGAACCAAAAATAAATAAAAAGTTCATGATGGACCTAATGAGGAAGAGGGTTCAAAGAGTTTGGAAGAGGAGGAAGAAAGTCCACCTTAAACTTTAAGGAGATCCACTTGACAAATAAGGCACAATACATGTATAATTATAGTTTGTTTTATTTCAAATGTATATTTTCTTTATTTGCTAGCATTGATGAGCCTATAACTATGAAAGAGGCAATAGAGATGGAAGATAAGGAGTCCTGGAGATTGGCCGTGGATGAGTAAAAGGTTGCACTTATAAAGAATGATACAAGGCACTTGGTATTTTTGATTGATGATGAAAACCCATTGGATGTAAATGGATGTTCAAAAGTATGATCGATTTAGATGGTAATGTTGAAAAGCACAAGTCAAGGTTGGTTGTCAAGGGATATTCCCATGTTGAGGGGATAGACTTTGGTGAGATCTTTTCCCTGGTTGATAAGTTAACATCTATTAGGCTCCTGTTATCTGTAGCAACAATTTTTATTTAGAGATAGAATAGATGGATGTGAAAACAACACAATGACTTGAAGGAGGAGATCTATATGACACAACTAAAGCACCATGTTGAAAAAGATAAAGAGTCTTTAGTTTGCAAATTGAAAAAGTATCCCAAAATGTGGTACCAAAAGTTTGATTATTTTGTGTCGGGATTGAGATTTTTGAGATGCAAATTAGATCATTGTGTATTACAAACATGATGGTGGTCATTTCCTTATTATCACTCTACATGTAGACGATATGTTATTCTTTGGTAACAATAAGGATGCGGTTCATGATTTGAAGTCTCAACTTTCTACGCAGTTTGATATGAGGGACTTGGGGGCTGTAAAATATATCTTAGGACTCGAGATTCAGAGAGATAGAGCAAATATAAAGCTTTGGTTGAGCTAGAGCATGTATGTAAACTTTGTGCTATATCATTTTCGCATGGCAAATTGTAGACCATTGAGTTGAGTAGTGTCCTACAACACCCTCGAGGATGTGGCTTATGTTCCTTGTGCCAGTGTAGTTGGTAGTTTGATGTATGCTATGGTCTATACTAGACTAGACATTGCCCAAGTAGTGGGAGTCTTGAGTTGATTCGTGGCTAATCTCGTCAATGAACGTTAGATTGCAATGAAGAGGGTCTTCATGTATTTGCGAGGTACTTCTGAATATTCCATTTGCTATCATAGTGATGTTTAAGGGGATCCACACTCAATGGATACACATGGTTATGTGGATTTTGATCGGGTAGGGGATGTAGGTAGAAGGAGATATATGAGTGGATTGATGTTTCAATTGTTTGGTGGAGTAGTAAGTTGGATGAACAAGCGACAAGTTGTGGTTGCTTTGTTCACTATAGAGGTAGAGTATATGGTAGCTAATCATGCTTGTAAGAAGGCCATTTGGATTATGAAACCATGTTCAAAAGTAGGGTTGAGTGAGAGAACTATTACAATTCAATTTGATAGTAACAATGTCATTTGTCTAGCTAAGAAATCGACCTTTTATGCAAAGACAAAGCATATAGATATCCAATACCATCTCTTTAGGGACATGGTAGAGGATGGAAATGTGACACTGGAGAAAGTTGACACTTTGTACAATGTTGCAGATGCATGTTGATGTTTTGGTAGCTATGAGAGGTATTAACCTCCACATGTAACCTTTGACTTAGAATATAATATTCTGGAAGCAAGTGAACCATTAAACAGATGTGTGGAAACCTTGGAAGACAAGTCGACCTAGTAGAATAATAATATTAGAATATTATCTTCCAAAAATACAAGTCAACTCCACAGGAAAAAGATAAACATAAAATATAATTACTAGAAAGTTAGGCCGACCCGGCCAGAAAAATCACTAGACATATTAATATAAATAAAGGATGTTTTAGCTCATTTGGACAACCAGAAAGTGCGCAAGTCTTGTGGAGAGCTGCAGTTGCAAGGAGGAATAAGAGAATATGGTCATCTCTTGGGTCTTGGTCTCTCTCTAGTGCTATCTTGGTGATTCTCTTGATGATTCTCTTGGTGATTCTTTTGGTGATTCTCTTGGTGGTTCTTAGTGAAACTGTTGGTGATATTCTTGGTGATACTCTTGGTGATATGATGCAAGTCTGAGATAGTAGTGTAGCTACAACTGTTGCAGTTGTGTATGGTACTTGTTCTGTGGATATGTAGACTCTCTCTCTTATGCACTACCATTGGAGAAGGAGCACTCTACTTGTCTTGAGTTGTTGCTGCAGTTAGCAGCTAGGGTTTATCTGTTGGTTCTGGAGTAGGCTTGCCATAATTATTTTAAGTAAATGTTAGGATGCTCGGGGGTGGCCTTGTGCCTATGGTTGGGTGACAATGATGTGACATTGTCTACGGTTAAACAAGCATACCAAAATTTCAACATGGAATCAAATTTGGTTTCCTTCATAACAATCTAACCACTGGAAGGAAGATCCTTAGTTTCCGCTAAGTAGGGTGCATCTCTTCCCTGGATCAGATCTACAAATTTATGAAGTTGAGAAATTACGGTTTCCTTGTAAAACCCTAGGTTTGAAATACCAGTTCCTTCATGCCAGTTGCAGTGTCAGTTGGAGCACCAATTTCAATGCGAACACCAGTTGCAGTACTAGTTGTAGTGTGAGTTGTAGCATCAGTTGCAGTGCGAACACCGGTTGCAGTGAAAGTTTCTATGAATTATTGGGACTAATTTTAGGTTGTCCTAGTACGCCTTACCCTAGCACATCTCCAGCTATCTACACACTACAAGTTGAAGCACCTTGAAATTTTTGGGTTCGTCATTGCTTATCGTTGTTGTCGGATGGTGCCACTACCTGTCGATGATGTCGGAGGTATGTACTTATATATATATATATAAACTGTATCACTATTTTGAGTATGATTGCGGAAGAAGCGATCTCTTACAATCGTAGATCGGGAGGGATCTCAGATCCAACACATTCAGAGGAATAACGCACTCCAGGTTTGATTGTTTTCATATGCCTCTAGTTGTTATGGAATTATGAACATCTAGGTTGCATTTTTTGATCTATTGAAGTTATGATTATCGTACTAATCTCTAGTCAAAGTTGAAGTTAGAAACTAACTTTAGTCAAATAATTAGATTGATCAAGGTTGGTATTTTAGAGTTTATTTGCATTATATTCTCTAACTTAGATTTCTGTCAAGAAAGTATATTGTCTTAAGTACAGGGGACATGTTGAAGAGGATACTTTTCATCTTGATTGAAGGAGACTCAGAAGAAAATCAACAACACTCGTTCTTGAAGATAAGACTCCAGGTTCCAAGTTTGATTGATTAAATTAATAAGTTTCCAATTTGTACATATCAAGTTTGATAATTGCTACAGTACTAGTTGTGACAACAATCCTTGAAAGGTTATATTACTGCTAGATATAATGAATACTTGGCAGCTTGTAAGTACTATTGATATAAATGCTATTATTGTACTTGTTTGCAAGATGAACTAACATATACTCTAGGAGATACTTCTTGTCTTGCTTCTAGGCAGGTCATCTTGGTTATTTTATAAACTCCATGGAGGTTACCATGGAAAAATGATTGATCACAACACTAGAAGAATGTTGTTCCTATTATTGTATTTTTTTATATTTTATTTTGGCTCTTATTCCAGGCAGGTCACAAGCAATAGCTCTGAGAAGAAGCTACTGTGATTATTATTCTTGTTCTTGTTTTTATTATTATAAGAGTATTATTCTTGTTCATTGTTTTCCCCTTTGTTGTCCTTGTTCCGAGCAGGTCACGGGTGATAACTCTGAGGGAAGCTATAGTGACGGTTGTAGGAGACAACATATTAGATGGTCTCTAGTTTGAGACATGAAGCAGACGTGAAGACCTTTCGACGTAATAGTGCATGATGTGATGCTCAGAGACATGAAGTCTCTAGCAGCAGTACATCTCCATGACATGATCATACCAAATAGTAGAGATTAAGAGGGAGGACTATATATCCCTTACCATGATTGATTCATTGTCATATGTTTTATTTAGGATGTGACTTTGTTTTCTTTTAAGAAATAGGGTCATGTGATGTTATAAGTATGTAGCTTATAACATTGCACAACATCTCATGATAGAGCTTGTCTAGGATGAAACCTCTTTGCTGACATGCTTAGAGTAGCACGCTCCTTATAGTATGTTCTAGTAGAGATAAAAGACACCTAGATAGTTGCCTCATGTATTGGTATGTGGATGAATGCTGAGCCTAAGTGTGGTCAAATATAATAAAACCTTATGTGTGGTTGCATGACTATGAGTACTATGTCATCATACGTAAGAAATTGTTATTTCTTTATGCCTTGATTAATTTCATGATTATGGAATGTTGTTGATTATTGGACTAAATTTGACTTGTAAGTAAGAACTACAAGAAGAGGATGACGATACTTGTTCTAGAGGACAAGTGATGAAGTCGACAGATTGAAGATCCAGTTGATATTCAGTGCTTGAGAGGGAGCCAGATGGTCAGTTCCAGAGGGAGATGGGTACTACAGTAGGGAGTAGGAGGTTCCTTCGGATGCAGGAAGCAACCAAGTGTGGTGCTCAGTACGACTGAATCTGAGTATGTGGCAGCATGTGCAACGAGCAAAGAAGCAATGTGGCTTCGAAAGATGTTGTTTGGGTTATTTGGTCTCGGATTGGAGGTGACTTGCATTTGGTGTGACAACCAAAGTTGCATGAAGTTGTCAGAGAACATGGTGTTCCATGACAAGTCGAAGCATATCGAGATCATATACTACTATATCAAGGATATGGTATAGAGGGGAGCAATGAGGCTTCGGTTCGTGACTACTGAGGATAAGGTTTTAGACATGTTCACCAAGCCGTTGTCAAGGACGAAGTTCGAGTACTTCAGGTACAAGCTTCGTGTGGTCCCTCTTCAGAGGGAGTGACAAGTGGAACTCATCCAACATGAAAAAGAGCTGGCATTGAGTATGGGAAAATCTCATCCAACATGAAAATGGGTTGGCACTAAGTATGGAAAAATCTCATCGAGCATGAAGAAAGGTTAGCACAGAGAACAAATGGAAAAATCTCATCCAGCATGAAAAAGGGCTGGCACTGAGTCTAGTGGGTCTCATCCAGCATGAAAAAGTGTTGGCACTGAGAACAAATGGAAAATCTCATCCAACATGAAAAATGGCTACCACTGAGTCTAGCGGATCTCATCTAGCATGAAAAAGGGCTGGCACTGAGACCGAGGGTGCACATGATCATGTATTGATGCATTGCAGGGTAGTGGATGACTTGAGGACATGTTGTAGCTATTGAGAGCTACCCACAGACCTTGGATGCATGGGGTGAAGTCATGTTGTACTAAGGATATCCTATGTGGATATGGTGATCATTCTACTTGTAGACTGGTCTGCAAGACCATGTGAGTCTTACCAATGGCATGTGAGATGGATGGATGTGTTTGAGACCACTACGTGAAGAACATCTTGGCTAATACCTCCCTAGCTAAGAGGGAGTGTTGATGTTTTGGTAGCTACGGGAGGTATTAACCTCCATGTGTAACCTTTGACTTAGAATAGAATATTCTAGAAGCAAGTGAACCATTAAACAAATGTGTGGAAACCCTAGAAGACAAGTCGACCCAACAAAATAATAATATTAGAATATTATCTTCCATAAATGCAAGTCGACTCCACAGTAAAAAGATAAACAAAAAATATAATTACTAGAAAGTTAGGTTAGCCCAGCCAGAAAAGTCACTGGACATATTAATATAAATAGAGGACGTTTTAACTCAGTTGGACAGCCATAAAGTGCGCAAGTCTTGTGGAGAGTTTCAGTTGCAGCTACAACTGTAATTGCAAGGAGGAATAATGGCGTATGGTCATCTCTTGGGTCTTGGTCTCTCTCTAGCGCTATCTTGGTGATTCTCTTG
>ML777205.1:825877-836030 GCA_009831015.1 Picea engelmannii
AACTCACAGAAATTTAGGCAACTGCCAGGGAAAACCCCAATGTGGGGAAACCCAACGAGAGAGAGAAATCTTATTATTTTGCTTCAGGAAAGTTCAGAACAGCATCAATAACACTTTTTCAGCCAAGAGAAATACCTCTTACAACACAAAACTGTGTCCCACAAATCTGTCTTGAAAACCGTGCCACAGTCTGTACAGCTGTACGGATTTGCTGAAATTTGGCACCTTGAAATTCGTGCCACAACAGGCTGCTGTACCTTTTCTTCTGTACGGCCGTCCTCCTTTAGAAAATTCTTCAAGGATGCCTCGAAAACTGTGCCCAAGCTTGCCTCGGTTTTTGTGCCTCAAGAATGCTGCTGTACAGCCTGTACGGATCCGTACAGTACGGCATGTCCCAGCAAATAACACTGCTGCAAATCAAAAACAGAAAAAAAAGCCTCATTGGGATTTGCGCCCTAGCTCTCTTGGGAATCATGCCCTTTTTGATGTTCACTTTCCTCTCTCAAGCAATCTCTCAACTTATCYTCTAATCTTCTCCGGTGTGTCTTTCTCACATCCCTAAGCATGTATATGTACTTTTCTCTTTTCCCAAGAAACCCTAACTTACATAACCAACTCAATCTAATGGCTATCATAAGTTTAATCTGAGGGCTCATATTTAATGCTCCTCATTAATTACAAAATAAGTAATAAATGCTCATTAAATACTTTTTGGGTCCCATGACTTAAAAACACTTTAAGTTATAAAGTACATTCACTTTATAAAAACACTTTATTTAAAAAGTCACTTTACAAATAAAACATGTCTAGGAATTATGACTTTATGTCCTTCCCATGACAAAACACAAAAACATGAATGAGGACATCCCTTGTTATATTTCAACAAGATCCTTGGTCACATTTCGTTTCCCTTGGCAACACAACTATTGGCTTTTGGCCACACTGAAATTTTTTCAAAGAGTTTCTCTAATTTTGGTCTTTGATCACCGCCGTTGGCCTTTGGCCATTTAAGGTTTCGGAATTTCATCGCAAATTGAAGTTTTTCTGCAAAGAAAAATTGAAAAAGATCAATTAGAAGGAAATAGTCAATAACGAAGATTATTCTGCTATAAATTTTTAAAATCCAAGAAATTCTGCTGAAGAAAGTGACTCCGCTGCCTATATCAGAGTTAATATATATATATCAGCATACTGCAAAAATGTAGAAAACAGAAACAGAAATCGACATGAAGAAATTTAAGGAAATTTGAATCATAGTCAAGTTTACACTACTGCAATTTGAAGAACGTACAACCCGAGTCAGTTGAAGACCGTAGCACTGTCGATTTATGCTGCAATCTGTGCAATTATCAGCCGTAATAATAACAACCATTGATTCGTACAGCCGCCACTCGTACCACAGATGCCGTACAATTCCAACTGTGCGTTCTGTCCATACCGCCGCTGCTGCCGTGCGTCTGTACTACTGCTGCTGCTTCCAGTATGTACAGTTGCGATTTAGATTTTCCTGCAGATTGCACAGTCCGTACAGTTGTCTGATTCAGAGTACCATTTCATTAAAAAATGACCGTTGCGTCTATACATCAAACAATTGCATAAGTGGATTAAAGTTATATTAAAGCTAGATACAACGAAATAATTCAAGGAAAAGGCAATTCAAGTCGATTAGTTGAAAAAAATTAAAATCAATAACTAAAATACAAAAAGGTAAAAGGGAAAAAGTATTAATTTACTTTTCAAATTAAAAAAGGAAGTGATTAAAGTGAATATAAAAGTACCACATTGATGTGCATTAAATTTACTTTTTATATTTTATACTAAGAAGGTTGTTCTCAAAGTTAAAAGTTAATAGGTATTAATTTTCTCGATCAAGATTAAGGAAGAGGTCCAATAATTTATCACAAGATTCTAACGAAAGCAAGATGGGGTCCAATAATGAGGAAAAGGAAGATTTCCTAGAACTTTTAGAAAAACTATTTCTGCATTATTCAGAATCAAAGAAACACTTGTAGGGAAGGATGTTATTATCTCTATTGCTCCTACTCAGGATAATAATTATGTTAGTATCGAATGTGCTAATCAATTAGTGATTCCTGAGTCAAATATCATTGAAACGATATATCAATGGATGAAAAACAGTATGAAATAAGCAATTTATAACTGAGCATTGGAGACTATACTTTTGTATCGCAATTCATCGTTAAATCCTCATTTTGTGACGATAGTGACATAAAACTAGGTTCATCTTAGGTGGAAACACTAGGGTCTTTCATCTTAAACATGAAAAATAAGTTTTTGACATTCTCCTATAAGAAAAAAAAGATAACATTACAAGACACTACATCGGAGCCAGATTCAGTGACACTAGAAGACTTTAAAGATATCTCAAAACTAATACTTCAAGAAAATAAAAAATCAATGCAAAATACGCAAAAAGAAATTGTTAAAATTATCATAGATAAAAACAAAGAAATTTCTTGCTTCAAGAATCATAGTCAGAACTTGATCACACAGATTAAGAAGTTAAAATGTGAGAATAAGTCGCAACAATAAACGTTAAAACAATTTATCAACAATAAATCATTGATTGATAAAGAAACAATGATTGATCCCATCGAAATAAAGAAGTCATTAGATGTACAAATCCAAGTTGCAGAGAAAGGAACAAATACAAATCCAATTGAAGTCAGAACAGTGTTAGATGTTGGAGTACAAATGTTGGAAATTCCAAGTGTACTTACTAATAGAGGTTCATCAATTAACAATGCAACATTAGTGCATGAAGAAAAGAAGTGCATGAAGAAAAGAAAACTTCAAAATAAAATCAAGAAAACTCTACAAGTAGAATAAAGGAAAATCATGCCACAAAAATTCCTCATCGACATCCATCATAAGAGCAGATATCGTAACCATTTAGATTATCAATATTACTCAGGACGAAAACAACCGACTTATCTTTCGAAAAATATTGAATTAGTCGGTTGTTTGTCATCACCTCATGAATGCCTCCTTAATTCCCTCATCATTATGACAACTTACCTAAAGTCTGAATTAGTCACATGCTTCAAGCTTTGTTTTTGTAAGTGTGATTCGTTCAAGTCTCTATCAATTTCTTCTAGCCATCCTCTTTACAATTTGGGAGCTATTATCAGAGAAATCTACACCAACAGACTTGCCTAATAATTATGAGCCATCTAGCCTTGTCACCTCTAAATGCCTCTCCATTTGAACTGGTTCTTTTCTAGTCTTTGCATGCTGTTTTTAAGCTAATGAATCTGCGTGAATAATCCAATAAGTCAGCACACAAGGAACTTTGATCTGAATTAGGAGCAGAACGAACTCATTAACAGACTGAATACAATAAACACAAAGATATGAAGAATAACACAGATATCCAGTGAACAATATCTTCTATTGAATAATGAAATAGGCTGAAACTGTAAAACCGTAGAACTGAAACACTTGCTTGAATGGTGGTAGCTATCTTTGAGAAGAGATGTGGCTGCTACGTGCATCTGTATGAACATAATGAATTACAATGAGGTTCTAGAGGCCTTTTTGATATTACTCATGAATGCCAAAACCTTAGACATCCAAAAACCTAACCCTAGGAGGTGAAACGTCAAAAGTCACGTGGGCCTCTATGGGTAAGTTGGTACCTCAACTTCCCGGGGTCGTAAATTTTGCATATGACCTCTGTTTTAGGTGCGTGATAGCCCGTTGGAAAGGTCTTTCAGAGAACTACACATTTCCTCGTCAAACTTTGATTCCGTCTACAGTTTGACTGTGGCAAGCCAAAAAAACACTGTTTAGGCCTCCAAAACGGCCCTGGAAGTACAACAAGATGTGCTGACATGAAAACATACAAAATAAGACAGTTGGATTAGGTGAGAGGCCACCAATATCCACTTCGAACTGTAAAACTGCAGAACTGAAACACTTGCTCGAATGGTAGTAGCTATCTCTGAGAAGAGATGTGGTTGCTACGCGCATCCGTCTGAGAAGAATGAATTCAATGAGGCTCTAGAGGCCTTTTTGATATTACTCATGAATGCCAAAACCCTAGACATCCAAAAACCTAACCCTAGTAGGTTAAACGTCAAAAGTCATGTGGGCCGTTATGGGTAAGTTGGTACCTCAACTTACTGAGGTCGTAAATTTTGTATACGACCTCCGTTTTAGGCACGTGATAGCATGTTGGAAAGGTCTTTCAGAGAACTACACATTTCGCCGTCAAACTCTGATTCCGTCTACAATTTGACTGTGGTGAGCCAAAAAAACACTATTTAAGCCTCCAAAATGGCTCTGGAAGTACAACAAGATGTGCTGACATGAAAACATACAAAATAAGCCAGTTGGATGAGGTGAGCGGCCACCAATATCCACCTGGAAGATGTGTAGGGCTTCAGAGATCCCCAGAAGTGTAGAACCCACAATTACAAAGAAGTACAAAAGAACGTGTTGAACTAAAAATGGACAAGAGGAGCCAGTTGGAATAGGTGGGTAGTCACCAATAGCCAACTGGATCAAACTTGCCCTTGAAATGCCTGTAAACAGTGAGAAACAAGGAAAATTTCTAGTTAAATCAAGATGGTTGAGATCAGATTTTTAAGCGAGTTACAACAGTGAAAGAAACAGAGGAAATGAAGAGAATATGCACCTTAAGTGATTCATGTTGAAATTCTTGAATCTAGCACCCGATTGTTAATTTCAAGCAAAAACACATTTCACTGAACCACAATACAACTAGGTTCTAAACAAACATCAGCGGAAACATTAACAACAAAAACCATAAAACTTTTGCACACAAGATTCAAGTAAAACCCCTAGAAAAATTCTCGCGGTAAAACTAGTTCTGTAATGATTTTATTGCTATAAAATCAGGGCTCCTATTTTGGGATAATGGCCCTTCTGAGGAAATACAACTGCAGTTGATAGCCTAGCCCACTTGGTTGCTATCTCCCTCGCTGCCCCTTGCACTCTTTCCTTGGCCCCTGCCCCGACACACCTGAGTGCTCACTCACTCTTTGTGTACCATCACCGTGTCTCATCCTCTCACCTAGGATGCCTTTTATTACATTTGGATTTGACCAAATCAATCAAACCCTAGATCTTTAAAGTGATCAAAAGCTGAGATCTAATCTCACCTTCACTTTAGGTCTAACGGTCATGACTTAATCAAAATATCACATAAGTTACTAATGCCATTGACTTAATTAAGAAAAGAGCATTCACTTTAATTATTTAGCTCATAAAGTGAACTCCTTAAGGTCTAGTGAGAGGTTACAAGGAAGACTTCCACAGACTAGACATCGAGCCTCCGTGGTAGTACCTGTCCGATGCTACAAAAACCAACAATTCAAAAGATCAAAGTAAGCACATTAAAGCTAACCAAACCACTGCAACACTATTAAATTACTATGCAACCAAGAGATTCCAAGATTCAAAAAAGGCGCAGTTGAACCAAATCAATGTGTTATTGAAGACTCTGATTACATCATAGTGACACCACATGACATCACAAGGCATAGTCCAATAGCATGCATTAGTGGAAGCAGTCTGTGGGATCCTGAAGGTGGAAGGATGACGAGAATCTACCATTGTAATCTGCTCAGAAAACACTGTCTAACCCCTGCACATCTAGTCAACTCTGCCTATATTGAAGTCCAATGCATGAAGAATAAATAGCCCTAACTGCCTGCAGAAGAAGGAAAGAAAAGCATGCCAAAGATAAGAGATTCTACATGCTTGCCATTGTGGATTGGTTTACTATTTAGGTGAATTTTTATGCAAAAGGGTGATTTCCTCCCCAAAACAACCACTATTTACAGTAAACTGAACCCAATACCTGTTGTTCAAGGTGCATTAGTGGATACTATATCAAGACAACCATGCTCAAGGAAACCTCTACATCACTAATCTAACTTGACCTTCCTCTAATAACCAAAAAGACTGCTGAAAAAGTCCTCTAATCACCTCATTTGACCTGCTGTAAGTAATGTCACAGGGCTCGTCGAACTTGAACCTCGAGGTTCGAAATTCAGCGTACCTCAAAAAAATGTTCCAGTTCGGTTTAGGTTCGCTCAAGTTCGTCTATGGCCTCCGCCTCATGATGTTTCGTTGTATACTTGTTACCTATATACTTGTTATTGTGATCATGATTCGTATATTGATGTTGATTTCTTATTATTTTATGCTATATTTCATTTAAAATATTATATATATATATATTAAAAAATGTATATAGCTAAACTTAATGGCGAACCTCAACCGAACCTTGTTAGAAAATTCAAATTTGAGTTGAACCTAATTGTTGCTGAACCTGAACTGTGTGACATAGGCTGTAAGTTTGTAACGACACTTTCTTCCAAAAATATCCCAAACTTTGCTGCTTACATCATCTTCCAACTTTGAATTGGCAATATTTTGCTAGAACTCTTGTTGTTTACCAACTGTATGTTAAGTTTTGAGCTATTATTAGGTTTCTTTTCAATTTACTAGATAACAATGGCATAGGTAGGATCACTGAGAGAAACACAATCACAAGATACACAACATTTATCCCGGGAAACCCTCATGGGGGGGAACCCAACAAAAACTTCTTTAATATAGATAGCCAATACAATGCCAAGACAATAAACCAAAACACTAGAGAATATTCAACACTGAGCAATGCGCCTCTCTTCCTTCTTCTCCCAACTGCAGCTACCAAACTTGCACACTGGATGATCGAATGAGTGAGTGAGATAATGAGGCACTGAGTTCCTTTATTTATACTCACTGGCAGGTGCTGGAAAGGTGTCTCTTCATTGGGCAGGGCCGACTTGTCTTCTTAGTGGTTAAAACCACTTTAATTTGGCCTGGGGGCCGACTTCTTAATTTGCATAATACAATTAGGGTTTGACTAGTCCACAAAAGGGGATTTGGTCAATTACAATGCCTGACATGATCAATCCACAAAAGGGGATTAATATAATGAATAATGACTCAATAATAAATAGATTACTCTTTGCAGTTACAATATTTTAACACTCCCCCTTAACAAGAAGGGTATTCTACAAAATCATCAGGAGAGAGAGAGGGAAACAACATCAACAACATCTGGAACACTGACTGGCATATCTATAAATCATCGAAAGTTTTTCTCATCATCAATATCATCATCCACAACAAGGAGCTGGAATGGCGTCATCATCATTTGCATCAACATGGGTTAGAATAACACTAATACATCATCATCATCAATAACAACACAAGGTTGATACAACATCAACAACAACAACATCGCAACACAAAGGTTGGAGCATCATCAACATCGTCACTAAGCTGGAAATCTTTAGCATGAAGCTGACATCTCAACAACATTAGCACGAAGCTTGAAATCTTCAACACGAAGCTTGCATCTCAACAACATCAGCACGAAGTTGGAAATCTTTAGCACGAAGCTGGCATCTCAACAACATCAACACGAAGCTGGCATCTCAACAAGATCAGCACGAAGCTGGAAATCTTCAGCACAAGGCTGGCATCACAACAACATCAGCACGACGCTGAAAATCTTCAGCACAAGGCTGGCATCACAACAACATCAACACGAAGTTGGAAATCTTCAGCACAAGGCTGGCATCACAACAACATCAACACGGAGCTGGAAATCTTCAGCACAAGGCTGGCATGTCAACAACATCAACACGAAGCTGGAAATCTTCAGCACTAGGCTGGCATCAACACTATTCCCCCTTTCGAGGGAGGTCCTTTCGGACTACACCAAGCTTGTCTCGAAAGTGCTTAAACTTTACACGAGATAGAGGCTTGGTCAACACATCAACAACATGTTAATCCGTGCCAACATAATGGAGCTTTATGGCTCCTCTCTGTACCATATCACGAATGAAGTGATACCGGATCTCTATGTGCTTCGACTCATCATGGAACACATCATCTTTATACAACTATGGTTATCACATATGATCACGATGGCTTCCATCTCCATATCAAATAGATCTGTCAACAACATCCAAAACCATATGGCTTCACCACTGGCGGAACTTGCTGCAATATACTTCGCTTCTACTGTGCTCAGAGCAATACTTGATTGCTTCCTACTCTGCCACGAGATTATGGCTGACCCTAGACTGAAACAACATCCTGAGGTGCTCTTTTTGTCAGAGACACTTCCAAACCAATCTGAATCGATATAAACACTCAGTTTGAAGTCATGATCTCTAGTATAACAGAGACCAAAACCCAACATACCCTTAAGGTATCTCATCACATGTTTTGCATCATCAAGGTGAACACGTCTAGGTTCTACCAGATACTAACACAAGGAAAAACATATATCTAGCCTGGTATCTGTCAGATACATTACCGAACCAATAAACTGACTGTACAACGTAGCATCAACTAATTCTGACGAAGTATCAACCAAGAGCTTCAACTTTGTTTCCATGGGTGTGTTCATGGATTTACACTCCAACATATCAAACCTCTTTAGTATTTCAACTGCATACTTCCCTTGGTTAAGGGAGATCTTCTCTCGGCTCTGCCAAACTTCGAGACCTAAGTAATAATGCATTAGGTCTTTCATCAAATTCTATAATGAGCTTCTTTTGCATTCTGTGATGAGCTTTTCTTCATCTTGTCAAGAATACATCATCTACATATAGTAGCAACAACACTGGCTCATCATTCATAACCTTGAGGTAAAGGTTAGAATCAACTTTACTCTTGGTAAAGCCCAAGCTCGTTACGAAACTGTCAATTCTGCCATATCAAGCTCTAGGAGCTTGCTTCAACCTGTACAGATCCTTCTTCAACCAGCAGACTCGAGTCTTTCTATCTTCAACTTCAAACCAATTTTTCACATTACATTGTACCAATCTGGGACACTTGCTCAGCTACAACTCAATCTGCACAATCATGTGCTAGCTCTATGTGCTCTCTGCAAAGCACTATCTGTCTCACTGTCCGAGAGTATGTCCTCTCCTCTTTCTGCAATTGTTCCTTCTCGAACTGGGACTTTGCACCTGTAGCTGCTCTGAAGCTGAGAATGGTTGCTTCATTCTCACTGTGACTGCTGGAATCTGAGAGTAACTCCTCTA
Organism: Picea engelmannii; assembly: GCA_009831015.1. Lineage (NCBI taxonomy): Eukaryota > Viridiplantae > Streptophyta > Pinopsida > Pinales > Pinaceae > Picea > Picea engelmannii. The sequence goes on from ML777205.1 coordinate 834,982, forward strand.
CTCCATCATGACAACAACTTCATCTAAAACTGAGAGTGGCTCAATAACTGATACTGAATGTAGCTCTTCTTCTTTCATGGAGGTAACTCTATCTTTTATTGTAGTCATGTCTCCAACTAAAGTACTGCACCAACCGCCACTCAATTTAAAATATGGGGATTGCTCCCCCTGCATCTCATACTATATATGAATCATGGTTGCTTTGGTTGTCTTCATGAATACTGGAACTATTTCTTCAATTACTGGAGTAAGTGTCTCGTCATAGTCTTCTCTCTCTTGCTGGGAGAATCCTCTAGACACACATCAGGCTTTGTACATCTGCAACATGCTTGATTTGTTAGATCAATCTTGGAAGTCAATACTAACTTCTCTTCTAGTCTCACGGAAAAAATCCATATCCCAGTCTTTCTGTCTGGCTTCCTTCTCTATTATTGAAGCAAGGGAATCTTCCCGGGAGATTTCATATCTCCTAGAAGTTTCTGAAGCTACGATCTAGTCTTGTCATGGCATCTGTCTCCCAGTCTTGGAAGTTGTCTCTTCATATGATCCTTTCTGAGATCAGGCTTACTCTCGATTTCTTTTGAGTCTACAAGGACTTCATCATCTCTTTTGGGGTATACTTGGGGTTGAATACCAAGTCTAAATATGAAAAGCTGAGTCAGACTTCAAGTGAATTCTGCTTCATGTCAAGGTGGCTTCATTATCCTTTGAACAAGTCTACTGTGAGTTCTTGTTATAATGTTTGGTCATCTTTGGAGCCTTCTGCTCCTTACAATCAATCTCCATATGAGATACTCTGGATTTCAAAAGATAGCTTCTTCTTCATCTTCTTTGGTACATGAATGTATATGGTTATGTACATACTCTGCTTCATGTCTCATCTAATCTGTTGCCTTTTGCAACCTTCACTATAACTTTCTCAGGGTTATCACATGTGACCTGAAACAAGGTCAACAAAACGACAAGCAAGAATAATACTCATTTGATAATAGTAAATAAAATAATAGCACGAATAATCGTTACAGTAGCTCCTTTAGGGCTTTCACTTG